>CM052713.1:16196553-16364346 GCA_028551405.1 Uromys caudimaculatus
GAGCGCAGGCGGGGGGGGGGGGGGGGGGGCACGCTGCAGACTGCGCCATGCAAATGTGGTTCCCGAACAAGAAGATTTGTAAGCAGAACTGAAAACAAACAAAAGCTTTAAGAAATCCTAGTTATGAGTTACAAAATGTACTTGCTAGTTTTGTGTGTTAACTTGACACAAGCTGGAGTTATCACAGAGAAAGGAGTTTAAGTTGAGAAAATGCCTCCATGAGATCCAGCGGTAAGGCATTTTCTCAATTAGTGATCAAGGGCAGAGGTCCCCTTGTGGGTGGTCCCATCTGTGGACTGGTAGTCTTGCGTTCTATAAGAAAGCAGGCTGAACAAGCCAGGGGAAGCAAGCAAGCCAGTAAGTAACATCCCTCCATGGCCTCTGCATCAGCTCCTGCTTCCTGCCCTGCTTGAGTTCCAGTCCTGACTTCCTTTGGTGATGAACAGCAGCATGGAAGTATAAGCTGAATAAACCCTTTCCTCCCCAACTTGCTTTTTGGTCATGATGTTTGTGCAGGAATAGAAACCCTGACTAAGACACAAAACAAACAAGTGCAGTGGAAAACTAACTTTCAGTGAAAATGCGCCTGGAGAGGGGCTGGAGCAACGGTTCCGTCGTTAAGAGCCCTGAGTGCTCTTGCAGATGACACTTTTTCAGTTCCCAGCATCTACATGGTGCCTCACACACATCTATGGTCCCAGTGACAGGGATCTGATGCCCTCTTCTGTCCGCTGTGGGCACCAGGTACACACATGTTGCACAGACATACGTGCAGGCAAAATATGCATATACATAAATAATTGTATAACTAAATACACAAAATGCACCTAGAAAAAACTCTTTCCCATTGGTCTGCTTGCCCACTATGTAAAAAATTTCATCCAATTAAAGAAAGGCACCGGCTGGTAGGGACGACAGCTTTTTAGAAAACCAGTATTTGAGAGAGCTTTTCATATGGTTGGAGCCTGAAGCATCCGTGTTTCTGAAATAGCTGGGGTGGGGCCATTTACAATCAGAACCTTTCCACACAAGAGCCAAATCCAAGTCATGAAATTCACATGTTACCTTGTTGGCACTCTCCCTAAACATCTCACAGTGAAGGCTCAGATAACACGGCTGCTGATTTGAAGTCAGTTTCTGTTCGTCAGTTAGAAGGACCGGTGGCATCGAGTTTTTGTTTATCTAAAATCAAGAAGTACTTGAAGTGTACTAGAGACCTTCCCAAGGAGAAATAATGAACCCTAAACTGTGTTTTGCAGTTCCGTGCAGTGGCTCAGGCTTTTGTCTAGGGAGTGTTTATCAAGTAGTTCTGCTAGGAGTCCATTCTTCTGATGATGACAACACTCCTTCTTACAGACCCAGGCTTTCTCCTGCTGGATGCTTTTGGGAGAAACCTCCTGCCAGACATAAGCCAACTGTGCATGTGTACCTACCTGTGGGCAAGTACGGGCCCTATGCTAACCTATTTTTGTTGGAAATGCTGATGGGGAATGAGGCTTCTCCACTTGATTTACAGGTGTGTTTACATTTTTAGAGTCTGCTGAGTCAAAAGTTGAAATGAGAAAGAGGAAAACAGAAATGTAAAAGGAGAAATCAGTTTCCTTCTATGGATGAGACAACACATTCTGCTTTTGCTTACATTTGAGTTTAATAAATTTAATTCTAACTGTAACTTTAATCCCTTCTCCCTTCTGCAGTCCAGTAGTAGCAGAGCCCCTGCCTTAATTTCTGCCCCTGATTTCTGCCCTATCACTTAGCACCGTCTTGCTTCCTTCAGCTGTGAATCTCCTTCCTTGTGCTAACCTGTTTAGTCTTATCTGTACCCTAAAGACCACCCACACTAGAACCTTCCCCCAATGTAAGATAATAAAAGGGTGCCCATTTTCTCACTGTGCTTGTATGTATTATTTAAGAAACATAGAGGAATCAATAGGACATTTATTTAATGTTGAAGAAAAACACTTGTCACTTACAACCATCTTTTGTATTTAAAGAGTAACTGTGAGGAACTGGAAGAGTTTTTATTCCCTTCTCCTTACTGTAATAGCCTTAGACTTAAAGTTGATGAGACAGAGTGGGGAAGGGCATGTGAGCAGGGAATTAAGGAGATGAAGGAACCGAAGGATTGCTCATGGCAGGAGAAGACTACAGGTAAGGGGTTCATGAGAAAGGAAGCAGAGCTGCACAAACACGCAAGGAAGCACAAGGTCTCCTGCGCAGACTGAGGTGAGGGCCTACCCACTCGGAACTGTGTTCTCTGTGCCTTCCAGATGTTCTGCAAGATCCTGCCTCTCCCTTATTCTTTTGACTGAGGCCAACTTGGGAAAACTAGAAGCAAAGGGACAGGAAGATGGGGGTGGCCTGTGAGCAGGATCACATGTGTGGAGGTATTTGATCTTGAGAAGAAAATGCATCAGATACTTATTTAAAGCCAAAAGTCTATTTGTCACACTGCTGAAATGAAGCCCTAATCTTGATATGAGAGGAATCTGGGAATTCCAACCTTCCAACGTGTCTATCTATATTGGTACCTGGGCTTTCAGAAAAGGAATAGGTCTGTGTCTGATTTGTACTCTCCTCATTTATGATGTAGAATATTTTGTCACCCAATATACTTCTCTCATCCTTCAATGGCTTCAGATTATTTCTACACACACATGTATTTAATAAATATCTTTATATCCTAGATCTGCACACTTGCTCATGGGAAAGCCTTCTCGCCAAATGCTAGAAGCCCTTCCTGTCCTCCATAAATGATCTCACTTAGGTCTAAACTAAAGCAGGTGTCTCTATGGGGATCCTCAGGGTGAGAAAGTACTGTTGTGACTTTGGGATCTTGTTTTAAATCCCATAAAAGGAATTCATCTTTTGTTCTCCATCCTTTCCTGCTCAGTAACTCTATTTTTGCACTAAGAAAAGTCCCCCACTGCTTGACGCATTTCCGCACTCCTAAAGTTAATGGAGAAATTATTCAAATGGAAAAAATCATAGTTTTTCCTTAAGCCCAAAATATAACTGATTCAAGCAAATACCTTTAAAGAAAAGCTAAAACAACTAGGCAAAGGTCTGTAGGGAACAGGGAGAACAGGATATTCTCATAGAACCAAAACATGTCACAGAACACCAAACAAGTCACTAACTCAAGGGGGGCATTGTATCATTGTGCTAAAAAAGGCTGATGGTCAATATACTGCTCCAAATTGGGACTTTGTCTGTGATCACTTCCAGCCGAAAGGATTTTAAGATGAATGTAACCGAGCTCTAACTTCCACTTTGCAGAAGTTCTAAGAACAGAAGAACCAGTTAAATGACATTGAAGAAATAATCTGAGTTGGGAGTGTAGCTCAGAATTGAGCAATGGCCTAGTATGTGTGAGTCCATCCCTGACTTGAGTGTGTTTTCATGGACAGCCACCAAAGTGCTTCAAAAGGCCAGTCTCAGATTTAAGGGGAAGAGAACTGTTTTGAGTATAGACACTAGACTATAAGAAACAAAGGAAAAGCAGAACAACAGAGCCTACCCACAGATCTGACATGGAAAGAAAGAAAAGCAAGTCTCTATGAAAGATGCCCGAGGCAATACAGAAACGGAATCTGGACTCTCTGGTGATCATCTGGAATTTTCAGTAGTTTCTTTGAAGTGGCAATGGAATTGTAGCTAAGCAGAAGGGATATTATTATTATTATTATTATTATTATTATTATTATTATTATTCCCAGAAGGATAAATACTTAGTTTTTTCCGAGCAAGATGTCAACATCGACAGCTGACTGAGAATAGCCATGAAAACAATAGACACACTGCAAGGAAAAGCATGCTCTCTCTGAAGATTGGGGAAATGGCTTCATCTTTTTACTTTAAGTTAACATTTCTGCTTGGAAGTGTGTACTCAGTTCTTTTCCTGTGGTCTGTACATTTGCTGCATCCACTGTGTATATGCCTGTGGGCAGGCAGGTCAGGCCAGGGCATCCTTCACTTCTCAGTTGCAATGCTGGAAGTGAAGAGGTCAGCTCAGAGTCGTTGGAAAATTCCACCAGACTCCCGAGCACGTAGGCACCCCTCCCCTCCTGGAAGAGACAGGTCAGAGAGCATGTAGGCCAGAAGGGAGAGGCTGATTAAGCCCCTACTACCTCATTCCCTAAAGACCAATCAGTTTAAAGGACTCACTGTTCCCCTAATCATATTGTGTCTAGTTGCTGATGCTCTATTCTGCCCATGAAAACTGTATAAAAACTCACTGAACGGGCCACCCAGGGTCATCGCCGCCTCTCCTTTGGGTCTGGGACAACCCCATCGTGCTGGAACAATAAATTCCTCTTGCTTTTGCATCGATCCCCAGTTCTATGTTGTTCACTGGGGGGGGGGGGGGTGTCTCCAGTAATTAAGGCTCTCAGAGTCTTACAGAAGCAGCTCCCTGCTCCTTGGTTTTTCTTCTTTCTCTGCTTTATGTATGCATTTCCTACAGAGCTGGAAGCTGAACCCCGGGTTTTGTCATACAACTGCTCCATCAGTGAGCTATGTCCCCACTCTTTTTCTTCACAAGGAGTTATCTTAGTGCTGTGAATTTAAAACTAGTCCCCCGCCTTTTGGATACAAATTCGAAGGTCAAATTTCCTTTTTAAGTTCTGTTTTAGCCATGTCCCAAAAGGTGTGACATAGCCAGTTGGTGCTGAATATTTCTAAATTCACTTTCAATGTCTCATTTGATGCAATGCATTATTTATGTGTACTCTTTTATTTTTAAATTTGTGTGGGCTTTTAATTATCTTCTGTAATTAATTTCTAATTTATATGCTATGATTGTTAGACTTCTTGAAACATGGCTTGGGAGTAGGTGGTCAATCTTTGTAAATATGTTATGTAACCTTGAAAAGATGGGATTGAAGTATTTTTCTACTTATAGTGATTGAGGGCATGCTTTTAGATACATAGGAGGCACAGAGTCAAGGTCATCTCAAAAAAAAAAAAAAAAGACTGGGAAACTGTCATAATCTAGAGAAGTCTACAGAAACACAATGTATTAATTGTTGTGTTCTGCCACATGAGTGGGGAGAGCTTTCTGTTAATTCTTGGCTTATCAGGCTTGCCTCATCAATGTGGGAACACCACAGTGGTTTGGAGTTTGAGGGTTTTGGTAGCATTGCCATGTCAGAGAAGAAGCAGAGGCCTCAGGCCAGAATCAGAATCAGGATGTAACTTCCAAAGGTCCCTCCCCAGGGACCAGCCTCTTCACACAAAAGCTCATACTCTTCCCATCGTGCCACCAGTTGGAGACCAAGTGGGCACAGGTCAGCCCAGGAGGACATTTCACATCCAGACCACCACATGTGATTTTCTTCATGCGATCCCTGGATAGAAAGGAGCATTGTGAATACTAAGAGACAGTTAACAGAACATGGGCTTAGGTTAGTAATGATATTGGTTCATTAGTTTTGATGAGTATATGATGTTAGCAACAGGAAAATATGAGCATATAGAAACCCATTTTGTATTAGCTTCTATGAATCTCTTTCAAGTTTAAGAAATATATCCAGTGGCCAAACATCCATGGCACTTTCCAGAAAGCAAGCACAAAATCCTAGCAAAATATTGGCCATAATCTTACCAAGCCTAAGAAGTTGATTATAATATTAAAACTGGGGGGGGGGGTGTCAGAAAATTGAGAGAAAAAGAAAGATGCTATAAACAAGCATTCTCAGACAAAAGATTTCTATATCTTTTGCATGAGTTAATTTTGCATGACTGTAGTCAAATACTATCGAGAAACAGCTTAGGGGAAGAAAGATGTATTATGGCTCAGAGGTTCTGTATCAGCTCAACAAGAGGGGGAGGGTATGGCTGGACAAAATAGCTCACCTCCCAGGGACCAGGAGGCCAACACAAAGGAGCATGCCTGCTCATTGCCTTTCTTCTTCTTCTTCTTCTTCTTCTTCTTCTTCTTCTTCTTCTTCTTCTTCTTCTTCTTCTTCTTCTTCTTCTTCTTCTTCTTTTTGGTTTTTGGTTTTTGGTTTTTCGAGACAGGGTTTCTCTGTGTAGCCCTGGCTGTCCTGGAATTCACTCTGTAGACCAGGCTGGCCTCGAACTCAGAAATCTCCCTGCCTCTGCCTCCCAAGTGCTGGGATTAAAGGCGTGCACCACCACTGCCCGGCGCCTTTCTTCTTCTTTATCCCCTCTAGACATCCAGCCTTCAGGATAGTATCACCTGTACTTACACAGGTGTCCCCTTTAACTGGTCTCCTATCGAGGTAAAGACATACACAGAAGGGTCCTTGTGTTAGTCTTTATGCCTCTGGGCACGCTAGAGAAGCAGCTCAATGGTAGAGTGCTTTTCCCACATTTACCAGGCAATGGGCTCCACATCCAGCACTGCAAAGACAAAAGAAAAATTCCCCAAAGACTCCTAGAATCATCTGCTATGTATAGACTCTAAAAGTTATGTTCAAAGCAAAGGTATACAAAGAACTAAAGCTAGGAGAATAAACTTCAGCTATGCTGTACATTTATTTATAGAGAAAGTTATGGAGCCAAAGACCAATATAGAGTAAGTTCTTTTCTTAGAAACTGCCATAATTGGGAATTTACTCTTTGTATGCTCTAAAAAGCTTCATGCCGTGGTCTAATGAGCAGCCATTGTCATGATCACAGTTTAAAAAACAACTTTATGGATATTGAAGTCCAACCTTAAAAGAAAACCCATGGGTGTTAGTTTTGAGCTATCACACCCACCCTTAGGAAGCAGGGATTATAGAAGATAAAGTCTTTCACCTACCTCCAGAACTTATTTTCTCTACAGTTTTCTCCCCCCGCTTCAAGTGAGAGGATTTACTGTCTAAGAACACGATTGTAACACCTCTTCAGTAGCAAAGAAGTTTCAGGAAACCACTGCCATTTGCTTGCAGTTTAAGTAAGGTGTTTGCAGACTCCAAACTTCCTGGCCTGGAGACTGACCTTTAGCCTATGATGTACCGAAATTCTCAATTTCCTGCTATCTGGAGCCTGTGTGGTTCTCCTCACCTATGGAAAATGACAGGTGAGACCACACAGACAGAGCATTCATTCCCACTCCCAATCACCACACAAACACTTTAGGGCTCTCATCTGCAGCATACGTCAAATCAGAAAAAAAAGAATGAGCCGAGGGCCATTTCACACAGAGGAATGACAAAGCAAAGAGGAGAAATACATAAAAAACTCTCCTTTGATATAAAGCTTGTCTCCGTATTATCCATTGCATGCATATTCAGTTATGGTCTGTGTAGCTATGACTCAATCAAGTCTTAAGAGCCCCAAGCCAAGAGTGATTTTGTTTGCCCTCCTTCGTCTAAAATATAATTCACCCACTTGGGAGCCCGTTAGTCATCACTGTTGTAAAAGGGCAAAGAAGTATGTTACAGTCTGATTAAATTCAAATACTCCGGACATCTCTCTCAGCCAGAGGCCACCGTGTGTCGTGCTGGCATTCTTTAACAGAGACTGTTACCATATCACTTACCCCACACCAGCTTTTTGAGGAGGTGGCAAGGGCTGTCTGCATTTCCCTGCAAAATTTAAGGGATGGCAGAGACACATTCTGGCAAACAAAGCAGGAAGTTACAAAACAAAACAAAACAACAGAAACAGATTTCCCAAGGCTCTCTGCCTAGTTCCTAGGAAAGCTTTCTTCTAGAACTCTCCAAGACTAGACCAGGTACTGAACATCAGAGAATCACAAGTTGGAAGTGGTTTGAGCTCCTCAGGATTTTTTCTTTTTCTTTCTTTCTTTTTTTTTTTTTTCACTCTGTCTATTACCAGTCCTTCAGCAAGCCCAGGCCACAGAACCTCCTCCACTCCCTTCATCAGCCCCACCCTCCACTTATCTCTGCTGTTATCTGTAGTTCCACTCTTACTAACATCCAGTTGGGACCATGATGAACACCTCCTCAGTGCTCCTCTTGCCTCTGCTGGCCCCTTTGATCCATATTGACTATAGCAGCCAGATGAAGGGAGAGTCATTCTCCTGCCTCAGATCACTAACTGCTCCTTGACACAACAACTTTCTGACCACTGGTCTGTCTCACAGTCAAGCCCCTGACCACCTCAGCCTGAGAAGTTCTGAACTCACAATAGTCAACTCGTTCTTGTGACCGGTGTCTAAGTGCACACATGCCATCCTCACAGAAGACACACCTAGTCTCAAGACCTGAATCGCTTCAATTGTTCTTGTCACCATGTTTTATTTTTGGAGCTTACCACCCAATACTTGACCTTTATTTAATTCTTTCTATACCTGTATTTTAACACACTTTACCCCCACCAGATCTTTCTCCTACCACCCACTCAATGCCCCCACCTTTCCCCACCAAACGTCAAGATCATTTTGCTGTTGTTGTTGTTGGTGGTGGTGGTTTGTTTTTCTTTCCCTATTGAATCCAGTTTGCTCTGTCCAGTTACTGTAGGCTTCATGCCTTGTCTCCTGTCTAGTCAACCTATGAGGGATTGTATCATTTATGAAAAAAGCCTTACTTTGCCCCTCTCCACAGCACTCAGATACTACTAACTTCACAGCCAGTGGTGCTATTACATATCCACCCACAGCTCCCACTGGAATTTTGTATGACTGGAGCTTTCAAAGGTCATGTGTGTGGTGTCACAATTGCAGTTCATACGCATTTCTTCCCTCCTGTGTCTGAGAAACACTCTGTGTCCTAGAGACTGTTTACTGCCCAATATTCTTATAGTGTTTCTGCTCTGTGTTCTGCAAAGATCTGGAGCCTCAGTATGAGATCTGAATGTCCAGTTTGGGGCTTGTTCTGTATAATCTTTTGTTCTCTGCATGCTGGTCAGTTGATGGTCTCTGTGTTAACTGCCATCTACCCCCAAGAAGTAGATTCTCTGATGATGGCTGGGAGATCATCTGATCTATGTGTATTGCAATAAGTCACTACAAATTATTTTAATAATATTAAATTTTGTTTAGTTCTGTTTTCTACCCAAGTTCATTAGACTCATGGGCTCATGCAAGCAGGTCACGTATCTCTCTTCTTCAGTGGTGTATCCCTAACATCTAGTAGAAAGATTGGTCATTTATAAAGTCAGTGATTTTCCTAATGGGTGGATACTTATTGCTTATAGAAAGAAGGAACAGAGCAAAATTGGTTTTGACTGCAGAATGGTAATGAGATGGTCAATGTTAATTGTTATTTTGACAACTTAGAGTCATTGGATGGTGGGCCGCTAGGCATGCCGGTAGAGGATTGTCCTGTTTGTGTTAACAGCTGTTGGAAGATCCACCTTACCACTGGACAGGCCCTAGGCTATGTATGGAGGCAGAGAAAAATGAGTTTACGCATGTGTACCTTCCTTCTCACTACAGGCATAATGTAGAGACTGGGTCATGCTCCTGGTAACTTCCTCACCATGATGATCTGAAGTAATTATCTCAAAGAAACCCTTTCCCCTTAAGTCACTTCTGTCAGAACATTGTATCACAAACAGGAAAAAAACTGATATAGTAAGTATTTTCTTATAAAATAAATTAGGATTTTAAGAAGAAAACTTGCTAAGTAATGACACTGATTGAGACCGTTGTATTCTACTTTTGACTTGAATTCAGAGATATTGAGAAAGTGCTCATTTGAGAAACATGGCTGTCTGTCCCCCAGTCATATCACCATCATCTTTGGTGAAGGATTGTGACAGGAAATTTGTTGCCTAACCAAGCACGACATGGCTCAATGTGGCCATTTTTGTGAACTATAGTCAGAAAAATGTTGAGGAAATGACATTGGTCACTTCCTGCCAAGTAACATTGCCTTATTTGTTTTTCCATGTCCTAGCAAGACTCAGGATGCTCATGGCTTTGTTGGGAGCCTTGTGTTAAAGATATCACATCTCCTACACTGATGTCCTTACCCACTGGCAGTGTTAACTAAGAAATCTTTTATATTGGGTATTGATTTGTGCACAGTAGAATCTACCTGTAGTGTTTCTAACCTATCAAGCTAATCATGGTAAGTGAAAAAATATCCCAATAACAGGTTTTGTTCATTAATATTTTTGTTTGACTCTTGACAGGCTTAAAGCAAACACCATGGGAAATTTAGTAGTTAGAAAAGAGGGAAGAGTTTCCAAGCTTTTGGGGTACAAGCTAGAGGTGAAAAGGGAAAAGATGCAGAATCATGTGACAAGTGACCTGAAACTGGTCATATTCCTGTACAAAGACAGCAAAGGGACTTCTGTTCCCACAAGGGAAGCAAAGAATGTTTCTAAAAGTTCTTCCATGACACAGTATCTTCAGAATTTTGGTGAGCTCCCAACTAAGGGATAAAACTTCACTAGCAACTTACATGTCGTATTCTCTCACTCTCCAAAATAATGAAGCATCCAATACCTTGGCTGTTTTCTCAAAAATGTATCTGACAATTATAAAACCAAGATTCTTATCTGGGTAACCCATCATTTCCTGAAGCTGAGCATCTCCCCTCAGAGGATCCAAATATTTTTTCCCTAGAAGGGGCAGAGTCTTGACCGCTCACCATTGGGTCATGACACTTTATCTAATAGAATGGATTAACCATCACCTAGTTACTCAGTGTCTCTAGTTCTATTGTTGTAGAGAAGCAAAGCTCTATGAACACAAAAAGATCTTTGGAGTGGAATTTTGAAGGTGAGAAACCCTGAGCCTGGGATGGTCTCTGAAAAGACAAATAGACCTCAGGTCATATAAGTGATATTGCTTCTGCCTGGATGTGAAACTTCATAGTGGGGTTTCTGAGCCACTGAGACTTCACGAGAGTTGCCGCTCTACTACCACTTTGCTCACCAAAACTCATTCTCAATTTCCACTTGAGTGCCCCCCCCAAGAGATAATGGGGGAAGCTTGGCTCTTCTTCTGTAGTACTCTCAGAATTTGAACATTCTAGGCATTAAACATGCATTCTGACTGGGTAATTCTTACAAGTTCATCCCTTATCTCACCTTCTACAGCTGTAGGAGGTCACCTCCTGTAATCTTCCTGGGGAGAAGCAACACACTTGTCTACTCATCCCAGATAGGGAGCCCATGACAGTCCAACGTATAGATAACACCAAATTCCATCTTGGTGAACCTTGAGTTTTATTAGGCTTACTTACAGAAATATGGGTGTGGTAGGGGGTCCTCTTAAATAAAACATAACTCAAAACCAAGTCAATGACAGAAATTTATTGCAATCAAGCTACTACTGATTGATCAGGGCCTTGGGACAGACTCCAAAGCTGAACTGTGACCCTAAAGAGAAACTGTACAGCTTATTTAAGGATGAGACCACAAAGCAAGGGGGAGTTGGGTAGACTGTAACATTGTCCAATCATATTTTGACATAAGTGGTTGAGCAAGGGAGTTTTCACCAAGCAGAAGAGGAGTAGGTTTCTGGGCCTGGGAATATGAATTTAGTTTGGCCCTGCCAGCAAGATGAAGTCCTTGAGATGCCTGGACTCAAGACAACTGCTCCCTTATAAGTTGTTCCTGAGATGTCTGGACTCAGGCAATTGTTTACTTATTATAGATGCTGCTCAGCTATTGGGAATTCCCTAGCTCTCCTAGGGCCTGGGACCTTGAATTTATTTTCTCTATGTGATCAGATGGAGGCTGAAAATGAAATGACAGTGCTTAGAATAAGTTTCTTTTGCTTGTTTCCAACTGGTGAGGAGTTACTTGCAGGAGCAGAAATGAGGGTAGGACAACTGCATCACCCAAGCATGGGTAACAGCTCACAAATACTGGGTACCTGGAGTATAGTTCACAGCCCGCAGAGACCTCAACAAATTGGAGAGTGTCCTTTCCAAGTGACTCAGCTGGTCTAAATCTCTTCTAGGAAGCTCTTCCAGGCAACTTGGCTGGTTTCTCCTTCTTCCAGGAGGGTCTGGCAGGTCTGATCTCAGTGTTTTCTTTGCAGCCTGGCTCTTCTGACAGTCTTTTTTGTAACTCAGCTTTCTCTCCTGAAAAAACTCTCAGTTTTTATTAACATCTCTGCCAGAGAGGGGCTTAGTGAATCTGATCAGTTTCAGGAACTTCCTGAAGCTATCTTTAGTTGTTTATTTTCCTACTCAAAGAGATTCTCTGCCAGATGGGATGTTTCAGTCTCAGAGGAAATTGCTATACAACACCTCTGATAAAGATTAATATGGCCTCACAGATAGTTGACCACCAAGAACCCTAGCAGCACGGTCAGAGTTCTCCCTTGAGAAACATACTGTTAGTTAAGACACTGTAGAGATGTGTGTATCTGCTTAGCTGGGTAGCGGATTTTCTGTGATGAGCTGGTCCTAAGCATTTCGGTTCATTCTCTCATGCGGAGATCCTTTCTAGGAACCAAACTTCTGAGAACCTTGTATTTCTAAATAATAAGTACAGACACACAGAATGGGGAAGGCATCCAGCCAGTGACTCTCAGTTAAAGAGTCAGGTAAGTCTTTAGGCTATTCTGGATAAAAGGAACTGCAATTGGTCTGACGGGCTGCATTGAATGTATAGGGGAGAGCAGGTAGGTGAAACCACAAAGACAGATTTCTTCCAGGGGAGGAGTTATTTGCCATTTCCAGGATGGTGGGTGGGCTCAGTGTGGCTCAGGCTGACCAGAGGACTTCTCAGGGGACATGAGACAGAGTTAGCTCACAGGTGTATGCTGCAGAGAGAAATACTGGCACAATAGTAGTAAGAGCTCTGATATTTCAAGTAGGTTCCCTACAAAAGTGAATTTCTGGTCACTAGAAAAATATTTTTTAAAACACTGACTGACTCACAGAGAGATAATTAGGAAAAATACCTTAATTTGTTAATTACTATAAAGTGTGTCTATATTATATATGTAATATGTACTATGTATATATTTATATAAAATATATTTATTTTCACTCAAAGGCCTTTTAATTTTCTCTCTACATAATCTTTAACATTCTAGAGCCATTTCTCTTCAAAATATGTCCTGTATCCCCCTTCTCCAACCCAGCTTGCTTCCCTCTCTTCACCTTGAGACTGCTCCTACAAACTTTGCTGTCCTACCTCCTGCTTCCTGCATCCCTCTTACTTTTTGCCTGTCACTTGATGAAGCATTTCTATTTGCCTGTTGCCTGGTGAAGCATTTTACCTGGAGACATACTCTTTTAAAAAGCCCTTAACAACCAAATCTTTTGAATTCTTGCTTGACCAGTGTCCCTGTCTTTGTCTGGCTGTGGGTGTGACTTGACAGAGACTACGAAATAGCTCTCATTTTCTTTCCATTCATGAGAAAGCCCTGCTGGGACTATTTCTCCTGCACAGCAGAGCCTAATACTTCCCAGTGTGCCTGCCGCTTACAGGGACCATAAGATTAGGTCATGGCCAAGGTCTGTAGGTAAATTAATGTATGTAACTTCTATATTCTTAGAACAAAACTTCCTTAGTGTTTCTTATGTTCTGGAAAGCAGGCTCTGATGTACTGACATGGACTAGGAGAGCACCCAGGATGGAGCAATGAAACAGAGAGGCCTGGTCTGCTGTTGGCTTTGTGAAGTTGTGCAATTGGATAGAGAAAGGGACTGCCTCATCTGAGCCCCATAAGAAGGTGGGAGCATCTCTGAGTTGTAGAGTTTACCTACCCACTAGTTCAGAAATAAAACTGATAATGAAAATAGTTTTTCTTCACCATTTTTAAAAACTGAAAATGTATGCCTCGAAGCTTCCAGTGTCATCTGAGGTCCTGTCCTGGGTACAAATCTGTTTTCATCATTTGGAATCTCTTCTGTCTCTTCAGCATTTAGAAAATGTTTGGAATTTATTTAATATTTTTGTTTGTTTGTTTTTACTTTTTTAAGATATAATAGAATCACTTGATTCTCTCCTTTCCCTGCCTCCCCTCAGACTTTCTCTTATATAACCTACCTTGCTCACTTTCAAATTCATGGCCTCTTTTTCTTTAAGTGTTGTTGTTGTTGCTGTTGTTGTTGTTGTTATGTGTGTGTGTGTGTGTGTGTGTGTGTGTTTCTAAATGTGTAGATACACCCTGTTCAGTCTGTATAATATTGTTTGTCTGTGTATGCTTTTCAGGGCTGACCATTCAGGCTGACTGGATCAGTGTTCTCTTCCCTGTGGAAGACTCTTTCTCCTGCTCTCAGCGTTCTTTAGCTGCCTGTAGTTGTTTGTGGAGGGCTCAGGCCTGGTGTACTTTACCTCTTCCATGCTAGCCTGCCTATGGTTGCCACTGTTCAGTTCATGTGTAGGCAGTCATGTTGGGAGCTTTGTTCTGACAGTCTCCCAGCAAACTCCTCCGTTCTCTGGCTCTTAAAATCCTTCTGCACCCTCTCCCTCAATCATCCCTGAGCCATAGGCATGGGAGTTGTTTTGTAGATGTACCCACTGGGACTGCTCCAGATCCACAGCTCTGCGTTTTGACTGGTTGTGCTCATCTGTAAAGGTTTCCGTCAGTTGCAAAAAGAAGTTTGCTTGCTGAACAGTGAAAACCATACTTATCTGTGGGCATAATCACCAATATTTAGAATGCAGTTAAGGACTATGCTGGTTTATTAAAGTCAGTTATAGGTTTTCTTCCAAAATCTGTGATTGGGGTTGAAACAGGCAAGCCTTGAGATAGTCTAGCAGCCTGGGGTCTCATCTTGTCTTGAGCTACACACAGCCCTTTCTAACAATGCTCTTAGCAATATCCGAAGCATCTACCTGCATTTGAATACATGCATACCCTTCTCAAAGCAATTGGATCACTCTTACCTATAGCTCCCTAGAAACCCTTAGTAACTCCCTTTTGTGGTCAAACAGAGTATGAAACATTCTCAAGTCAGGGCCAATGGGCTGATCCTGCATATACCAGCTCTGGGTACATACACAATAAGGCAACCCTTATATACTATCTTATGGCTATTAACAATTTGACTGGTATATGATTAATGCATCATGGGAAAAAACACGTTTGGTGAATAAAGGCTTACATAATCCAAGCCTATCAATCAAAACAAAATTACCCACACTCCACCCATTGCAACCAACTTTCTTTCCTGGACCAACAAAAAGAAACCACAGGCAGTAACCAGGAGCTATTTGGTAACTCTCACTCAGCCTTTTACATGCTGTCTTTTATATCCAGCCTGTAACATAACTTTGCTTCCAAATAAAATCATTTACTACTCTGCTATGTGTGTGTACTTCTCCAGTTGTTTGTTTTAAGATGCTACAGATGTAAAAGTACCAGGTCCAGACAGAGACCTCCAGCGATGGGGTTCCTTTTAAATCACCAAGCTGAGCATTCAACGGAGTCTTCAATATGAAAGCTTGCAGCTTCCAGGTCTTGAATCCTAGCCCTCACCTTCTGTCCTCCATTCTTTTCTGTTCACTTCCAGGACATGCAGTGCCAAGACTAGTTTCTTATAGTTTCTCTTCTATTACTTCCTGTCAGATGTTACATTTGTCAACTTTTATATGTCTACTTTCCTATCACCCTCTGTTAAAGTATTTTATTTCATCTTCTGATTCTTTTGTTACTTTATTTTGCATAAAATTGATATCACAAGCCAATCAAAAGGCATGACTGGAAGAAGAGCAGGAAATAATCAAGGTTAAAAGATTAACTGGGGATGAAGGTAGGGATGGAAAAGGAGGGGTAGAAGATGGATTAACCCAGAATAAGTATATATACATACATATATATATATATATATATATATATATATATATATATATATATATCCTTATGAAAGCCCACTAGTTAGTAAATTAATTTCAAAATGTGACTCAAAAGCACTTCAAACATAATCATCTTTCATGGGTACACAATGTTATTCCTAGAAGATATGAGTTATTAAATGAAAATTGCTTTGCAAAGCATGGGATACCTATTTACATATTATTTGTCAGGCAAACCCAGGGGTCTCCAAACTAACACAGATTATTACCATTGCCCCTGGTCACCTACCATACCTCCATGGTGAGATTGTATTGCTGAACACAGCATCCCATAGCTGCTGGACGTAAAGAAATCTCAAGCCATCTGGAAAACTTTTTCCTTACAGCTAGCTTTCAGAGAGGTAGAATATGATATTGGGGCTGCTAGAGAGAAAAGACGTCAGTGGTCTTATCCAGTACTCGTGCCTACAAGCCACGTTGCCAACCAGCCAGGCCAGAAGTACCTACTGGTGGGATAGAGCAGACCTGTTGTGAGATAACTGTTTCTGATTGAATTTAAGGCCTGCTCCATAGGTGGAAATTTGGATTGTAATTTGGATTAAAAGCCCCCAGATAGGGAGGTCATAAGGTGTTGAATAGAACCTGCCATTGTTACTTTCCTAGACAGCCAAGTTATCAAGTTTCCTTCTAAATATTTATGTTTATACCTGTAGACCTGTAGGCTTCTCAATCTTTGTCTGAGAAACTTCTTCTTCTTCTTCTTCTTCTTCTTCTTCTTCTTCTTCTTCTTCTTCTTCTTCTTCTTCTTTTCTTCTTCTTCTTCTTCAGTAAGCAGCAGTAAATATAGGAACACATAACTGGTCAGGATGTTGAGAATAAGAGATCGAGTGTTCATCCCTCAAAGGGAGAACTTTATCTCTCTCTCTCTCTGTCTCTCTCTCTCTCTGTCTCTCTCTGTCTCTCTCTCTCTCTCTCTCTCTCTCTCTCTCTCTCTCTCTCTCTCTCTCACACACACACACACACACACACACACACACGTAAGGGAACATTCTGGAAGAGGATGCAGGAGGACTCAAAAGCAGAAGGTTGGGGAGTTATGCAGTGAAGTCTTCTGGACATGATGTCCTTTGCTTCCTATGAACCTACAGCTGGCAGCTCTCTTTATCTGCACAAAATCATGCCAACCAAAATTCTGGTGTAGACAGGGCAGATGATCTTCAGGCTCCAAGTCCTACTACGGAGCTATCGGCAGTTAATAGCTGCTAGAAAAAAGGGGGGAATCATATTTTTTATTGTTTCTGTTGTTTTGTTTGTTTGTTTTTAAAGGGTATTCACATGACGGGCTTCCCGTGCTCCAGTGGAAGGCTTTACATCCATGTCTGTATAGGTAGCAGTAATTGGACTTAGTGGATTACAAAAATGAAGAAAAAAGAACTGATAGGAAGTTAGGAAGATGAATTACTGGGTGAAATATGAGGGAATTTGGAGAAAAGCAATGGGAAGTAGATATAAACAAATTTCATTATATCCATGTAAGAAATTTCCCCCAAATAAAGAAAATAATAATTAAAAAATAAAATATATTTATTTATTGGCTTGTTCATTTGTGTATGTGTGTTTTTATGTATATCGGTTTATGACCCATGCTGTACCTGTGGAAGTCAGAGGACGGCTTGTGGGGCTTGGTTCTCTCCTTCCACCATGAGCACCCCAGAAACTGAAGTGGAGTTATCAGATTTGGCAGCAAGTGCTTTTTACCTGATAAACTGGATATAGAAGCTTTTAATTCCCAAAGACTGATTCTATTCCTGAGAGTTCTGTGTTCCATCTTGTTTTTCATTCCTTAAAAAAAGGGGGGAATGAAAAAAAGGTGGATTTCAGTTTGTGGTCCTAGTTGTTGTCAGACTTATTATTCTACCTCCATCTTCCAAGTTTTGGAATTACAGTCTATGCCATCATACCCAAAGATATGAAATACAAATTAATTATTAAAATGTTCATTTGTTCCTGTGTTCTCTGTATCCTCCAGGTTAGTTTTACATTGTATATTTGCCAATTTCTCTTACCCACTTTTGAAGACTCTAGAGACATCCTGTGTCCTTGGTGACCCATTGAATGTGAAGAAGGCATGCTGACTCTGTCTACCTGGTAGAGATCTCAGGCATCAAGTCTGTCCTTGTATTAGGAGAGTGGGGCTTTATCAGTATCTATAAGTCCCTCCTCTGAATTTTTCCCCCTTTTCCCATGTAAGAAGCATCCTCACAGAGGAAATCACGCTTCCTAGGGGCCAGGGCCTCAGCTATTAGGTCTTGAAGGGAGGATTTGGGATATGGGCTCTGAATCTGTTCATTGAACACTACTCTTGTTCTGTGTCAGGGGCTGCTTACCTTGCATGAGTCCTGCACTGCATCTAGCATCCTCAACAAGGAAATTAAACAAGGCAGTTGCCATGTCTCTAGTCATATGGAGTGACAAGTAACTTCCTGGTAGTCTAGAATTGAAGAGTTTGAATGGCAACTACTCTCTTTCAGGATATCAGTTCCGGCACTCTGTCCCCACTTTCTCAGCCAGGGATTAGATTACTAGTAATCCCATAGGTCATGGTCTTAAACCCAATTTTATGTTTTCTCAAACTCCTTGGTTTCTTTTATTTGCTGTGGAATACTTCCTTAGGACAGAGATCTGTCTTTGACCAAGCCCTTATGTTTATGGGACATTCTGACTATGGATGAAGACAAGATTTTGAAGTCTCAAATAATCTTCTGGAACATGGTTTTAGAAACCTCAAGAAACATTCTCAGCAGAGTCTAATTTCACAGTGTCCCTGGGGCATTGTGCATAGAAGTGTCCTCAGTAGAGAAGCAAAGAGAGTGAAAATCAGCTCAGAACTCAGACAACCAATTGTTTGAAAATCCAAAGCTCATCTCAGCCAGCTGTAAACATCAGACAGAGAGAAGAGCCTCTCACATGCTCTTCCATGGCCAGTAAAACTATGTTTACTTTTCTTTCTGTCTCAAGGAGTCCAAGGGGGACATCTTTATTTTCCGATTCCATCTTTTAAAGTCTAATCAGACTTGAAGTGGCCACTCCTCAAGAAAATGCTTAAGCACTGTGGATGCCCAGAAGTCGCAGCCAGAAAACGCTTCCTTGGGAACAACACATGCTCACATGCCCACTTCTAATTATTCAAGCTCTCAATGGGCCATGAAGTTAAATACATTCTTTTGAGTCCAAGAAGAGTTGGCAATCCTCATCCCACTCTCTCCTTGACCTTGACTCCTGGAGAACTGTGTCAAAGGCACAGCCACAGTCTGAGTTGACATTCAGAAGCTTCTTCTATCTAAAACTGACAGGGATCCTCTCAGACCGGGAAGCTTTTCCCCTGCGGGGCTGTGAATGTCTACCTCTCTCTCATTAATAAGAAAATTTTACTTCCGTAGGCAAACTGGAGCACAGCTGTCAGTTATCCATGACAGGGAAATCATAATATTATTTTAGTTTATTGTCAACACCCTCCAACTCTCACTGAGTTATTTTAGGTGCCAACCAGGCTACTTAAACCACTTTGACTGTGTTAATCTTCATGAAGAAAGGGGGCAGAAGAATAGAGTGTTTCAGATATTGATGCCGGGCTCATCCGAATTAAAATTCCAGACCTCAGCTAACTAGCTATAATGTTTTGAGCATATTACTTAACCCATACTAGTCACACATTATCTGTTAAATATATGATAATATATTTTAACAGGATATTAATGATTAGATGCAACACTATATACAAAGACTTGGATTTGGAATATATTAAGGACCCAATGTGTTTAGTTGAAGTTAAAGTATGTGTGTGAGTGTGTGAGTGTGTGTGGTGTATTACTTATTGTTGCAGAGGGTTGAATATTTTCACTGAAAATTATTAGTGTGTCTGTAGTAGAGAGACTACTGGTGGCTTTAGTCCAGTTCCTATCGAAGGTCCCATGGTGAAGAAGAGCCTGTGCTACAGCCCCATCAAAGCTCAACTACAGCTTCCCTGCTGAAGAAGGTAACTCATACTGAATCTCAGAATAGACTCTCACTAAGTCAGATCGACAGATGGCTAGAACATCATTTTGATTGTCAGCCACAGGGTAGTTCTTTATCACTAGAAACCGCTGTCTGGACAGTCCCTTAAGGGGACATGACACAAGTCTAATAGCTCCACTTCGTGGTTGGGTTGGTGCATTTTTTGTTTGTATGATAAAAATAAATGCGTGTGGCAGGAAAACTTCATGCAGAAAAGAGGCTTCTTTGAATAAACTTTGAAGAATGAATGTCCAAATCTCCTGGGGCAGTCTCTGGTGAGGGCTTGCGGGGCAGTATCAATTCATACAGAAGGCAATGGTAGGCCTATGTGATCATGACATCAAGAGTAAGCCAAGAGCAATTCTCAAGCCCCACTCTTTATAACCACATGTCCTCAATAGAGCTAAAGGGTCCCACGTGAATGACCTCAATCTCTTCCTTGGACAGCTCTCCCAGCATTCTGATAGCTTCCCACCTAGGCCCTACCTCACCTTCCATGATCCCATCACCGCAGAGGTGGTCAAGCTTCTGATATGTGAATCTTCTCAAGGTGCATTCAAATTCTATCCAAATCATAGCAACGGTCATCTGAGAGGCATCTTCTTGGTGATCCCACTGAGCTAAACATTTCTATTTTCTCCATGGTCTTGCACATACTTTAGTCTCAGGCCCCTCTCTCCTTAACCCCTCCTCATGGCTAGGAGTGTACTGCTCTAAGTACCGCAAGTTTAATGCACTGTGGCGGGGGTGCTCCACCAAGGCAAGACACAACCTGTCTTTATGTCTTATGTCTATAATTAGATTATAATGACAACATACCCTCCTCTCTCACCTCCCCATCTCTCCTGTATCCTGCCCCTTCCAAATTCATAACCTCCTCTTCTTTTACCACCACTGTTACATACACATGTAAATGAATGAACATAATAAATACAACTTGCTGGGTCCACTGAGTGTTGGGTGCACGAATGTTTCCAGGGATTAAGACAGTACTGAACAACCAATTGGGAGGCTTAGTTCTAGGGAAAACTAAATCTCCACCTCAGCAGTTGTGAAATGCTTGTAGTTCTTCATCTAGGGTTGAAGCCCTGTGAGACTTCTCCTATCTACTTTGGCATGTTGACTGTTATTAGAATGCCCAGGTCTTCTTTAGCAGACATGTTGTCGGGAATTGTTGGGTATAGGTTCTCTGTCATAGCTAGAAAGAGCAACCTCACAGACTTCCTGGCCCTCTGGATCTTGTGATCTATCTGCCCCCTCTTCCATGGTGTTCCCTGGGCCGTGGGTTCAGCAGTTGTATTGTAACTGTACCAATGGTGTCTGGGTACCTCACAGTTAGGTTTTCTCTGCATTTTGACTAGTTGTGGATTTCTCTATTGCCTCAAAGAAATAAAATACCTTGGAATAAACCTATTCAAGGAGGTGAAAGACCTCTTCAGGCATTTTAAACCCCTGAACTGCGTAAGTATTATAAAAGCTCATTAAAAAAAAGAATCCACATACCAAAGAAAAATGCAGCAAGATCCACTAAGTGAGAGTTCATTAAAACTTCTTCAAATTTTGTCAAAAAGTGCTATTCTTTCAGTTCAGCTGTAATGCTGGGAATTTAACCCAGAACTTTGTCTATGTTTCCTCAGTGTCCATGAAAGGGAGTACAGCGTTGAGTCTGGAAGACACTGGTGTCGCTAGATTCGATTCCCAACTCAACTTTGAGAACTGGTCTCTTGATTAAAATGAAGTTCAGATTCAAGTTCAGTCTCTGTCTCTCATTCAAAGCAAACATGACTCGTTCATTGTGTCTCTGGAGGAAGAACAATCATGACGGCTTCATATTAGTGCTGTGGGTACCCCATGGATGGTGCTAGAGGCTCCGACCACTAGGTGGGTCTGAAGCAGGACATTTGCCACCTCTCTGTTGCCACTCAACAATGGATCTAGAGTATTCCCAGTGCAGGGAGAATTTCCATTCTCCATCAGAAGTTTGAAAGACTGTTAGGAGGACGGACCCTTCTAATGGAATTGTGCGGTGAATTTAGGAAGATTTGAGTCCATTTCCACTCATTTCAATAACCATATGTAAGTTCCTTCTGAAGCCAGTGTATTGGTTTCTGTATTTGGAGAACAGAGATCAGACTGTGATTGAAAAATTCTTCCTATAATGATGCTTTAAGAGTTCCTGCTCTATAACAGTATGCTGTTTCTCTGAAGTATACATTAGAAAGCTAAAATTTGTTCTAACTCCATGTATGTATGAAATCAACAAGATTCCTAGAAGCATTCAGGATCATGGTCCAAACTGAACATTTATTATGTGTGACTGATTAAAATTTACAGATTAAAAATAAATTAGTATGTATGTCATTTCTACTCCCAGAGAGTGAGGAGATATTCTAAAGGGGTAAGTCATTTATTGCTTAGCCTTATCACAGTCATCTTAAAGGATACTGAGACAGCAATGTCAGCAAAGCTGTCTGCTGTGTATCAAGGAAGCCATTGCTCTAACTGGTAATCCTGCCCTGAGTGGCTGGGGGACGGATGACATCACCATGATACCCGCACAATCAGATGAAGTGACAAGTAATGAAATGCTTGGGGAGAAGAAAATCCCCAGCGCTTTTCCAATACCACATCATTTCCATGCCTCACGGTGTTATTAGTTCTAATATCTGCCCCTCGATTTGCAAAACAATTTCACTCTCAGTTGTTCACAATAAAACCACCACGGATGGCCCATGCAGAAAAGAACAGCACTGAAATTGTGGCCATTTTGTTCAGGCAGAAAACAAAAATTACTTAAGTGAAGACAAGATATTCCACAAGGTTTCACAGTGAGGAACTTAGATATGGTAAAAACCCAAGAGTTGAGTTCAGGTCATTTGCCTGCAAATCCTTTGCTCAGACCTGTGGACCTCATCACCTCTCACTGTTACCACCTTGGTTCCTGCAGAGAGGAGCTGTACATTGAGAAGGACCAATGAAATAGACCAACTACACACATGATGGGTCCCTCGGAAAACTCTCATCACAAAGGAAGCATCGGTGTCAGGAAGAGGAGGCACCATTGTAAAGGAACCGACAGAGAAACATCGGAACTTTTTGGGTGTTCAGAGACAATTAAAACATCCCATATTAGAGGCAAAGGATCTGGACACAGAATTCAACCCGCCAAGGCACCAGTAAAACACAAAAACAAAGCTCAGATAATTTGTATGCACAAAACTCGTGTGTACTACCTTCACACTCACGGGAGAAAAGCAGTGGTCTTTCAGCAATCTGGAAAAGAAATTGAAGCAAAAGATACAGGAGACAGAAGCAGCAGCAACAGCAGAGGTGGGTGGGAAAGTGTGGAGATTGAGAAAGAGAGAATCCATTGGACAGGGATACCTGGATATCCCCCTTCATCTGTTTCCTGTAACGACATTAGTAATTCCATGCTTCCTGGTTCAGCATTGATTAATATATATACACTCATCACACTACAAATTCAGGCTGTTCATTTTAAAATAGTCCATCTATTATATAAGCGCATAAGATGTATTTTCAACCATGACAGAGAATATTTAGATAGGATAATTATGGAGGAAAGAAAATTTTAAGATTTTTTTAAAAAAAGTTCTACTGCTGTCATTTTTAAGAGTAAAATTTGTAGTTGTTTTAAAGTACTAAATCATGATATGGAGTTTAGTCATGTAAAATAAATGCTTGAAGACAACTGGCATATAATAAGCTAAAAACCATCGAGACGTAAGAGGGGGAATGAACACACCCGCCCCTCATACCTAACAAGGAATGGCCCCTGTTCTAGAGTCAGGAAGTAAGAACTAGAGCTAAAGTATGTTCTATAAAGCTGTGACACTACCAAAACTGAGAGAAAGAGAGAGAGAGAGAGAGAGAGAGAGAGAGAGAGAGAGAGAGAGAGAACGAGAACTGACAGTGGCTGTCCCAGGTGAGAGAGAGGGGAAGTGGTAAGAAGTTTACTTTTTATTTTTGTTCTTTTGTGCTGTTCGAATATATTTTTTAAATAGCATATATTAATTCTATATTTAAACAAGAGAAAACTCCTCCTATTTGAATATCTCATAAGATGTCTATAAAACACTGGATGACGGTTTGCCAGATACTATTTAAAAGCATACAAAGGACAAATAGGGGAGCTTTAAAGATCGATTTTATCTCTTTTATTTTAGAAATGAAATATGGACCAAGAGAAAGAAAATAGCCCTCCAACGATACTTGAATGACTGCATCATGAAACTGAGGTTAGTGTATTGTCCAAGGACAGTAGTTTTCAAGATCCAATAAAGAAACAAAGTTTAGAAGAGCCTACACTGTACCAGTTTGAAGCGCCTGTCTGGTGTCTTCGGTACAGTTACAACCCCATTGGCTTCCTTCTTTACTCCTTTCTTGTCCTTGGCCACTGAGCTAGGAAATGAGAGGACACAGAGGTCTATTAAAGAGCAGAGTCTTTCTAAGATCTTAGGAGCCACAAAGCCTCAGATCAATGTCAGTAATAATATGTTCACATTCCATCAGACAGGGACAACCCGGCACAGACTGGATGGATTTATACACTCGCAAGTGTGCTTTGTGAAACCTGCCACAGGGATTAAGGCAGAAATGGTAGTCTACGCTGACCACTGAGCCGTGAATCAAGCTGTTTGCAGGACAGAATGCACTGTCTCAAGAGGCTCGCTCCATTTGTTCTTTCCAACACCGAGCTTTTCCATCCCTTGTCTGTCCCTTGTGGTCTTCCTCCCTTATTTCGCTTCTTTTTCTTCCTCTTCCTCCTAGGTCAACCCCAAAATTAGTTTAGACTTTTGTATATTTCTGTTCTGAACTCAGAACCTTCCTATTTCAGCCTCCTCGGCCTATAACACTGCCCTCCTTTATTCCTGCGTCCATTCTCAGATCTTCAACACAGTGTGCTCTGACAACTCCACAAGCTCGATAATGTGGCTCATTCTGCCAACACCCCATCACAAACTCTGCTTATGTATTAACGTACTCAATTTTAACCTTCCTTGGTCTCTCCATACCTACACAACTATGCTCTCTTCAGTTGCTAGAGTTCTTTATCTACTTCTGATTTATGGCATACGTTTCTTGACCCTTGAAGTTACTTTGTAGGCACTCTGACAGCTTACTTTGATGGAGCCCATGTCTCAGTTCCCTTCCTTTCTGTTGCAAGGCTTGCAACCTAGTAAGTGAAGAAGAATAAATATGTATTAAGTTCTGTTGATCTGAAAAAATTTGCAAGGTGGAGATCTAGGAACAGGGCTTGGATTTTTGCTTATTAACTTATTTAGGGGGAAGGAGCATCCATGGAGTGGCTATTGTGTGGAGGTTAGAAGATAGAAGAGTCAGTTCTGTCTATGGGTTGTGAGAGTGAAGTCCAGTCACACAGCTTGAAAACAAGCACGTTTATCCACTGAGTCCATCCCATTGGCCCTAGCATAAAGGGTTTTTAAAGAATTATTTATTTATTTTAGACAAGTGAGCAAACTGTCTCTTCAGACACCAGAGAGAGGGGAGGTGGGGGGATAGGAGGGGAGGGAAGAAGGAAGGGAGGGAGAGAGAGAGCATTGGATCCCATTACAGATGGTTGTGAGCCACCATGTGTTTGCTGGGAATGGATCTCAAGACCTCTGGAAGAGCAGTCAGTGTTCTTAACCACTGAGCCATCTCTTCAGCTCACATAAAGGATTTTAACTGGTGCCAATGTATTCATCATTACTCCACATGGTCTCACACATTGTTCCACACATTTAAAGAATGGATATATGCATCTTAAACTATAATGGGGAATCGGAGTGTAGTAATGGTCTGTTCCATCCTGATATCAATTCAAGATGACAAGGAAAACCGTAAGATATTAAAGTGTCCCTAGTCAAGGCAAACACCAGGATGTGCCATTTTGATGTCTTGTAATAGTGAAAATGTGTCAGAGCCTATTAGGCACTTTCGACATGCTTTAAAGAAGGAATGGGAGGTGTCGAGTGAAATGCCATGGCGGCTACCTGCTCTTTAATCTGTTGACCTCAGGTAAAGGAAATAAACAGCCATCAGATACGGTTTGCCCAAAGCATTTGCACAGCGTGAGCTTTGCATGTCTTAGTCAGGCTGTCTATTGTTAGGATAGAGCCCGATCAAAACCAGCTAGGGAGGTAAGCATTTATTTCACTTTCCAGAGTGTAAGTCCACCACCGAGAAGACTGGGCAGGAACCCAGAGGCAGAATCGGATGCAGAGGCCATGAAAGGGTGTTCCTTAGTGGCTTGTTCCCATAGCTTGGACAACTGCCTCTCTTAAAGCACCGAGAAGCACCAGCCCAGGGATGACACTGCTCACGGTGAACTCTCATCTCACTCATCAATCAAAAAATCCACCACAGGCTCACCCACCAGGCTCACTCACAGGCCAGTGGATGATCGGGACATTTTATCAATTGTTGTCTCCTCTTCAGAATGACTCTATCTTGTGTCAACTTGACATAAAACTAGCCAGCGTGTCATGTGTTCTCAGTGAGGATGCCTCAGACCTCTGGATGCTTTAAGTTAGTTAAAGTTTAAAAGTAATGAGCTAAATTGTTGAATAAGTCCATCTTCCAGGGACAAGTCTTTTAAAAAGCATTAAATTCTTGCTTATTATAAGTAGCTATTATTTGACCGAGAAACTTCCACAGTGCTTTTAGCTCTTAAATAACTGAAGCCATTATCTCAATTTAAAATGATTAAGTTTCCTCTTCTGCTTCCTTGCAGGCAAGCAGCGAGTAAAACTTCACATTCTTCAATTCTAACCACTCGGCCCTGAGATTACAGACAATGAGCAACACCAAATGAACTCAGTAGGCTGTATGTCCGTATTTAATCATTTATACACATACATATCATAAAAGAAAAAAAGGCGTGGCTTTGCGAGGGAGTGAGGTGGACACATGGAAGCAGAGGGAAGGAGGAAAGGGGACGAGATAAAACAATGATTATATTTAATTTTGAAAAATTGAAAAGCTACATATTTTAAAAATCCGTTGGTTTACACATCTGAGCCATTGAAGATGCCTGAGCTGGGGTGATGTCTTCCACTAGGTGTTTGGTCAAGGAAAACGTGAGCAGAATCTACACATGCGCGTGAAGTGTTGCCATTCCATCGTCCGCTCTCTGCATCTCCGGAACACACTCGAGTGAGCTGCCGTCCTCGGTATCACAGGACACTTACATGAGATCTGTCGGAGTGTAGTGTCTACTCAGAAGATCGGAAGCTTGAAGAAAGACACTGCCTGAGATGCATTGACTTGGCCAATGTTAACCAACAAATGTTCTAAGACTTCTTAAGAAACATAAGAGTCTCTGCATCAAAGATAATATCCAGACATTGGCCGTCCCGCCACTCTTCTAGAGATGCAGAACACTTTATACCCAAGAGATGAATCCAGACCAACGTCTTCCCACTGCTGTGACATGCAGAATGCTTGTGATGGAGCTGCCAGTCATCCCCATCTTTGTTTATTCAACCAAGAAACTCCCTCCTTCGGCATTGAATGCCATCATCTTTGAGGTCAGTGTCTCTTGCACAGTGTTCACTAGGAACGGTCTGCCTCTCCCTCCAAAGAGGACAAAACCTGCTGTACCTCGCCTTCAAGCTTTCAGATTTCAAAACTGTTTGAGGACAAGTTTGTGGCTCTTCATGAAGGCAGCCCCTGGAAACCAACAAAACACAATAACAGAAGCCATCGGCTCTGCAGGGAAAAAGAAGGTCATGCATGTCCATAATTATTTATGTGTAATTAAATATAAGTTAGAATCATTGTCAAAGCTTTTTACCCTGGGGTAGAATATGGTGGCTGGGGAGACAGTCAATAAATATTTGATCTGTGAAGGAATGAGTTATGTTATCAAAATACCAGTAGAACACATGCTACAGCTATGGTCAGCTACAGCTCTTGGGGGGGTGCAGATTATCTAAACTCTCTGGGTGCTGAAGAAGGAAAGAAATTGCTTGGTTCCTTTTCTTCCACACACTATCAGAGACTCTAAAGAGCCACCAAATCTCCTTAAAGATTTTTCTGTCAGACCTAATGGCACAGTCCTACAGTCCTCTGTACTCAGGAAGCTGGGACAAGGGTTGCAAGTTCAGTGACTGCCTGGGCTACAAAACCACTTCAAGTCTAGTCTGAACCACTTAGTGACTAAAAATAAAAAGTAAAATCAGAGATATGGTGTCTGCCCGTGTGCACACAGACACATAAAATGGCTCTTCCTGATCCTTTGTTGGCCAATTTAAAGGAATCCCTATATGTAATTCCTAGAGTCCATCTTTGTTTGGGTCAGTTTGCACCTAAGTAAACCTAAGGTAAACCAAGAAAGCAGAAAAAGCACTCATGTACAGTGGGAAAGGGTTACATTTTCATCAGGACACATAAATCTCTTCTTACCACGACACAAAGACAACTGCATTTTCTTGGCATCGGATACTTTGGTAAAGTAGGAATAAAATTCCCTGCCAGACATCACCCCCACCATTTTTCTGGGAGTCATAAATAAAATAACTGGAGTGAAGTAATAGCCAGAAAGAGGATCCAACAGGAAAACCATAAACCAGAAATGGCAGTCAGCATTAAAAACAAACATAAAGCCTTGTTTGTCTTTACATAAAAACACAGCTCAATCGAGCCCTCCAGGTACCATGTCTCTAAGAGCATCTGGGGCAGTACCAGCCATGTCCAATGGGGCATTGTGCTAACTCACATTGGATTGTTAAGCTTTGGAGCAGAGTGTTTTTAAAACCTCTTGAAAATATACTAATGAGCCAACTAGACAACCAAACTTTTTTTTTTAATTCCTCAAAGGGCATCTTGGGGAATAGCATAACCCAGAACTCTTATTTGCAAAGGGGCTGCTATTTAAAGGGTGCCCTCAAGGTCATGGGCAGCTTTGCCAAGGGCTGGCAGTATAGTGCTCCTTCTCAAGATTTGAGATTGTTAGCATCTTGCATTTGGCCTTTTCTTGCTTTATGGAATCATAATGAGACACTGTATTGTTTTTCCTCGGTAGCTGCTAAGTAGATTCTGAATTAATGTAGACTGTAGGGACAATTTATTCTTTCATCTAAGTTCCTATCCTTATTCTATTTCAAGCTGCTGTTGGAGTCTTTCTTGCTGTATAATGGTTCAGTTAGCTTTGGAGGAATGTCTATATAGCATTGTGACTGTTAGGTAAATGGAAAATTTCACTGAATCAGTGATAAGGCAGAACCTTAAAGTGATGTTCTCTAGTTCTTGATTAGAATCCATGGGCTTCCAAAGCCCATGTGTGGGCTTCAAACCTGGTATTATTGTTTGTTGCTGTATTATTCTTGGGGGTTGTTTTGTTGTGTTTTGTTGCATTATGCTGTAGATCTGAGACAGAGTCTTCATCACATAATTGAGACTGGCCTCAAACACAGGATCTTCCCATGTGCCTAGAACTGTTTTAAATCCCTAACTTGTTTGTACATCTGACTTTGTACTTATATTGTAGGGAATGAGGCCACCGTCCAACAGATCTGGGACAGGCTAGAACCTATAGTCTACTTCAGCTTTCTCATGGAAAACACTTTAACTAGGAAGCTACCAAGTGGGTTGTTCTGCCTTCCCTGAGTACCAGACCTCTATGACCACTCTGCTTGCACTATTTCATTTCATAGCCATAGCAACATACTGTTTAGGTATATTTATCTTCACTATTAATGAAGCCAACCAGCTTAGTAACTGGTTTAGTTTGAGGAAACTTGCCCGAAGCCACTCCATTACTAAGAGAAACAATACACAGAACAGTCGGTGCTGACAGTATCACTTCCTCAACTCTGTGTACTGCTATCACGATTGCTCATTCTAGATGGAAATGAGGACCACCTCTGTCAGAGTTTATCCTAGTCTATTGCAGTAACGAGGACCATGACTAAAAGGCACATTGGTGAGGAACAGGTTTATTTCATTTTATGGATTGTAGTTCGTTGTGAAGAGAAGTCAAAGCAGGGACTCAGAGCAGAAAGCTGGAGGCAGGAAGTGAAGCTGAACCCCAGAGGAGTGCTGCTTGCTGGCCTGTTCTGCATGGCTTGCTCAGCTCATTTTCTTATGCAACCCAGGACTACCTGCCCAGGGGTGGTACAGGGCACTGTGCCTTCCCACATTAACCATTAATAATTTAAAAATGCACCTCGCACTTGTCTACAGGCCAAGATGATAGAAGTAATTCCTTGATTGAGGACTCTACATGTCTCTACTTGTGTCAGGTTGACAAAGAACTAATTCCATCTCACTGTGTTCACTTTTAGCTGGATCCGGGCCCTACATCCTCTGCAGCTCATCACCATAGACTCAGATCCTGGAATGCTGGGATGGGAGGCTCATAGCGAAGAGAGAGGGAGGCTGCAGACTGGTGCCGCAGTCTTTCTGTGGTTTTGTAAGGGAATGCCAAAGCGGACTATTGGTCTAGTCTTTTTAACAAATACAGAGATCCAGGAATGACTTGAGCATGGGATGGAATGCAGTGAGACCCCATGACCTGCTTTTGGCTTTGCCCCTGGGTGACAGGAAAGCTTCCCTGTTCTTTAGCTGAAAAGGAGAGTGGGTGTCCAGATACTGCCATTGCTTTCCAGCTCCCTATGCTAGAGATGTTGACCCAAGCCTCTCCCATTATACATTCCAAGCATGCATTGCCAAAGGGCAACGCATTAAAATAATAAATCAATCTCACGTGGCTTTCAAGGTCAGGAGTAGAAGATATTTTTATTTATAAATCATCTCCCTTTAAAAAGCCACATGAAAAGTTAAAAAGAAGTCATTATTGGTGAAATCACTGGGGAAAAAATAGCAGGCTGTGATCTGGGGTAGGCGATTCGAGGTGATGGATTATCCAAGCGCTTGTCTCCTGTCAATTTAAAAAGCTCTTTGACTGCTTGCTTTCCATTTCCAAGCACCAAGCTCAAATAGCTCTTCACAAAAACAATTGCACCAGACAAATTGATATAACTGCTTTCCCAAGCCTAGTACCCAGCACCACCCTTTCCTGATCTCAGACTTCACCTACCATGGCTACAAGAACGATCTTCCATCCAACGCTGGCGATATGCCAAGCACTGGATGTAACACATGCCGTGCAGGGGATACACTAAATGACCTTCCAAGGAACCTTTTAAGATTCTAGTTTTATTCATGAGAAAACGGACCCCTTGAAAAGGCAAATACATCACAAGGTTACAACGTGCTAAAGTAGATTTAGAACATGGTTTCCCAGTTCACCAGCCTCAAGTAGAGGAGGCTCTCAGTCTCCTGTCTGCAGAGGGTAATCTACTTACTTACTGCCTGACTTCTAGTCCCCAGGGTTATGGGCTGAATTATGTCCATTCAAAACTCATTTGTGTAAATCCTAAACCCCCAGTACCTCAAGATATCCAGATAGGCTCTAGATAACTGAGTTTAAACGAAGCCATTATGTTGGGACCTAACCCAATATGAGCAATGTCATTAAACAAGGGGGGGAGGGATGTGAACAGAGAATCAACAAATGCTATGTGAGGGTGACAACAGAACCCTGTGGTGCCAAAAATGCCCAGAAAGCCACCAGAAGCCAGGAGAAAGGTGTGGGCAGAATCTTTTGTCATAGCCATAGGAAGTGACAGATTCGCTAACGCCTATGTAACAGCATCCAGCCTCCTGGACTGTAGGGCTGTGGATTTCTATTCTCTGGCCCACAGAGTTCGTAGTATTTTGTTATGACAGCTCTGGCAAATGAACACGTCCAGTCAGGTGAATTTTCTTAAAATAACCCCATCACTAACTATCTTGTCACTGTGATAAACTCCCCCTATTATCTGAAAGGTTTTTCATGACTTTGAGCTTTCTCTGAGGGAGTATGGTGTAGGGGAATTTGAATGACTGCTTCATCTTTCAGGAGACTCCCCCGTAGGAAAAGCTTTTAGCAATGGAGGTGCCGTGATTTTGTTTTGATCTGGCCAAGGAAGACATGTAACAGAGCTCCAGAGTAGCTACTCCTGATGTAATACACATTTGCTGTCTGCTCACCTAGCTCCAGGGCCTTAGAGTATAAAGGTGGCCAATGCACATTCCCTTGGTTCATAACAAGAAAGAGACAAACATAGAATTTTTCCCCAACTTAACCACAGATGTGGTCAGCCAGCACTTGACCATACGTGCCAGCCATCATTGATTCTAGGTCTTCCTGTGATGATACTAAGCCTTCCTTTGTGTGTGTTACCTATCTTGCTGGACCACTAGCTCCAAGCCTTATACTTAGAACAAGAACATATAACCTAGTGTCATCATTTGATAGAGAATAGGCCTCTGTGCTGTCATATATGCAGCTACTTTCCTGTTCTGTTTCTCTTTCTAGCTATAGAAGTCATTTCCTAAATAAAACACACCAACAAGTCTGTGGGAAACACTCTGGAAGACATCTGGTGAGCTCCGCATTTCATAGCTATTGGGTCTTTGCTTGAAGGTCTTGTTTTGGTGAGAGAGGAGGACAGTTGTACATTCCAAGTGTAAGATTAAACAGCCAGTGAAGTGTCAGGTATGGGACACGATCACAACTGGAAGATAGACACTAAGTCTCCCAAGTGTGTACAGTCCCTTTCATGTGCATGAAGTCCTCAAGTGCACAAATCCCTCTCCATGTGCGTCAAGTCTTCTCCACCCCCATTTTACCACCTCATCTTTATCGTGTCTCCCACATACTCAACCAAGCTGATAGACTAGAAAATTCCACTTCTATAGGACTATAAACAACTTTGCTAAGTTCAGTGAGCTTCCCAAGAATTATATTTTCTTTCTCAAATGTTCCAAGACATTTACAGCTATTTTCCTTTAATATATAGAAATTTATTACCAGCAGGCATGTTGACATTATTGAGCTCAGAGTTCCCTTTATGGAACAAAGCTTGTGTGAACAGTTTGCAAACGTATAAAACAATTGCATAGATTGTGACAGGAGAAACAAACCCACAAAAAAGGCAAAAGCCAGACATTCTCTGATCAGTACAGTTAATGTATACCACATGATCTCACCCTGCTGCCAGAAAAAAAAAAATCTGCAAACATGGTACTTAGTTTCCCTGCTGCTGAGGCAAGCACAGTCATTATGTCAAAGATACTGGTTTCCTAAAGGTCATGAAGTCACGTGATAAATCTGTAGCTACATCAACCAGGAAATTTAGTGGCAAAGTCTCAACCCCTGCAAACATTCTCGGCACTAAATTCTGTGCCTAGTATACCCATTAGCTGTACCTTCTAAGCAAGCTGAGTGACTAAACATTGACGTTTGGAAAGCTAGTTACCCAGGAAATGGGGAATTAGTAAAGTCACTAGAGGCCGATGTTTTGAGAACGTGATGCTTCAGCCAGTGTGGTAACCACCATAATAGTTAGGCTATGTTAAGAACTGAAGTGGATAACTGAGAGAGCAGCCCAGTGGAAGAGTGTTTGCTACGTGTTTGAGGCCCTGGCACCATACCAAAATAACAACAATCGCAACAATAACAACAACAACGGCAACAAAGGTAAAGGTTAAGAAAATAAAACAAATCAGGCTCTCCAAAAAATGGCTATTACAGATAGGGACGATGTTAATGCCTGTGCACCAGCATTGTTTTGGAAAGGGAAGTTATAATCCCAGGAATAGTAGATAAATTACGTGGTTGACCCAACTGGCATCTGACTTAGGGGATTCATCTGTGGGGAGCTTCTAACTCAGGGGTGGTTTCCAAGATAGCCTTGTGTAGCAAGGCAGCTCTGTTGTATGGGGTTTTGTAAGTCTTGGTGAGCATTGCCTTTCACTGGAAATACCCAGTTTCATACATCAACTTCATGAGCTCAGTGAGTATGACAGAGTCTTGGGAGATTACATACTGTGAGTGCTAAGAAACTTAGAGCTGAGCCTACTTAAGTAACACTGGGCACAGCCGTTTCTGCCAAGGAAGAAATAACCTTTTCAAGGATTCTTGGGAAGTGGCAACTGAACACTGACTCTATCTGACTTCTTTGGAAGGAACACTTGTAAGAGCTCTCGGGCCACATCAGCCTTGGTTTCTTTTTCAACCCTCTTCTTCTCCTTGTCTGGAAACTCTATGAACTATCTTGAATCTTGGCTCTGGGTACTAGTGGTACACATCGCTTCTTGACACTTGCACCTGCTTCAGCTCCTGCATACTGATGTGGAAAACCATTACATCTTGAACAAGCAAATCCCTAGCACTTTGCATTTATCACATGCATCACCCACAGACAAATCTGAAAATTATAGCTCGTCTCTGGTGTTGTAGCCTAGATTTCAAACCGTCCAGCTCAGCGTGAAAATGGGTTTGGAGGAAGAAATTGGAGAATACTTCCCTTTATCTTCTTATTAACAGAGATGAAAAATGATTGGAGAGACCCAAATAGAATAACAATAACAGGGTTCATTGCCCTGGTGGCTCGTTGTTCATAAACTGAGAGCAATGCCCTTGGGAGTTTGCATAGCTTAGCATGAAATGACCACACCAGACTGCCAGAGCTGTTTTCATTGTGAGCTTCCAACACATCACTCAGATTAATAAATGTAAGAGCCAAGAAAAGGATAAGAAATAAGTGGATAAAAGAAATAAAGAATTAATGATGTAGTGACAAGTCACTAAGAAGGTGGTGGGGCAGCACAGATCTCTCAGAATTCAGCAACCTTCTCCAGAGGACCACAGCTGACTCCTCTCCTACCCACCCCCCAGAAACAGGTTCTCATCCCCTGTACAGTTATCTCAGCCACACCCCTGGCACCTCCCACAGCATCATCATTTTGCAGCCACCCTTTCGCCTTCTCACCCCCAGCCCCTAGTTTTAAGGGAGGAGCTTGGTCTCTTCCATTAACCTGTCTTCATCGGATCTTCCCTTACACACACTCAGGACAGTCAGAGAGAACAACCACAGGGAACAGGTGGAGTAGCAGATTCATGGTGTTTATAGAGCAGCTCACAGGTTCCAAAGCGGATTGACAGATGTGAACACATCTGGTCCTCCCAAAGCCCCGGAAAAGACCCCTAGACATATCCATCTTCCACAGACAGTCTCTAAGATGAGGCTTATTGCAGCCTGTACCTCATAAAGCTGCTTCAGGGACTAAATATAATAGAAGAATAGATGTGGGCAAAATCCTTCACAGCAGAGCCTGGCAGGTAGGAAAAACCAGGTATTGTTCTAGTGAGAAATTCTGTAAGGACTTGTTATTTCTAGCTTCTCTAATCAGGAAGCAAATGACTAGAACCTAGACATTCTGTTCCCTTGGCCAGAGTCTCTTAGGTGGTTTCAAGACACTGGGATGGCATGAAATTCCTGCCCATTTGGTTCATTACCTACTCCATCTCCAGTGGCCTCCATGTCCACAGAGTGAAGTGAATCTTCACTGAGAACTTTGCCTACCATGGTGAGTTGTATCGATTTCCCACCTTCCTAAGAGGCTCCTTTCTTCCTTCTGATGTTCAGCTTTACCTTCTGAAGAGAGACAAGAGCACCTGCTCCTGAGTCCTGAAGTCCCTCTGGAGTCTGAAAAATACCCACCTACTGTCTAGTTGCAGATCAGGCAGGTAATTTCCCACACAGGGCAGAAATTTCAGCCTATGCCATTAACTGCGAAGTCCACTAGGCCACTTGGATCAAGACCAGAGAGTCACCCTGCCTCAGCAAAGGGGCCTTGTGGTCAGTCACAGAGCTAGGACCAAGCCAGCTGATTCTACTCCAGAGGAAGGGGGCACAGATGACATGGGCCAGCATAGTTACGTATTTCCAGATCATTCTCAATGGAGCTGCATATGGTGTTGATATATGGATGCTGCCTCTAGGCCAAAAAAGATCAAAACCAAGAAAAGAGCAAAAGTAATTGTTAAAAGGGAGCAGAGTCCTGTGATGCTAAACACAGACACTAGTGGCAAATTTCTCCCAACCTAACAGAACCCTTTCTCTGCTCTCATACCCAGTGATCCTTCTAGCAAGCTGTGACCGAATGCCTTTGCTTGCTGGATCCCTGCCTTAACACCTCTTAGCAGAAAAACATAAATCTTTCTTACATATGAAAGAGCTCCCACATTTTCTGTGTCATATCTCTCAGGACATTTAGCCTTCCCTAGCTTGACAAAAGCTGTTACTCTATATGTCTTAGTTTCTTGACCTCAAACATAACCTCATTCTGCAGAGTTATCTTCGCTTTTGTTTGGGGGCCAGTGCCTCCCTTCTCCAGGCTTCGCCTAGAGCAAGTTGCCTCATTTCCTGCTGGTTGTTTGCTTCTCTTTCACAGTCTGAGTCACACTAGGCTGGAGGGGCTTTGTTTGTAGCACCCAAAGCCTCATGCTGTGTTAGTAGTCATCAGCTGGGCTCGTGAGATCAGAGACTATGGTGTGTCTAGAACAGACTCTTCATTACTATTCATCAATAGAATGCAAATTTGAAACTAGTGGCAACTTCTAAGCAAAGTCCCATTGCTTTATGATTTTTCATGATTAATTAGGAAGTGTTAGTTATCGATGAGTGTGGCACACAGTAGAAGGAATGGTTCCTGGGAAAGATTTGATTTAGTCTGTCATTTTCACGAAATCCTCATATGTCTATAAAACAGTCAGTCCTTAGAGCTTATGCCATGGGGTAGGAAGCAGCCTTCAATCTCTGGCTCTAATCCTCACCCAGTTCCTTAACATCCAGTCTAGGGGCTAGCACCTTCAGAAAGCAACATGCTCCAGCAGCATGTTGAGCTTTCATGTTAGAAAGTGCTCTGGAGTCTACTCAGCCGTTATAGACAGTGATTAGGGGACTCTGTGGCCTACAGAGAATGCTTTATATAATAGCAAGTGCCACAGAATAAAAGCAATGTGCACAAGCCAACATAAACATTATTAATATACTCCTGCAAAGCAGGCATGAAGAAAAGAAATAGAGGAAATTGCCACCAAGTTGTAACTCATGTATCCATCGCTTTCCAAACATTATGAAAGTCCTGTTTATGTGGGGAACTGTTTTAGGCAGCACAGACATCTCAGGGGTAACACTAGCGAGCACTGGAGGCTCAGTTGTGGGGGTGGAATTGAGGTTACCGTCTATTATCTTAGATCCCACAGTTCTAGTGTGTATGGTATAGTGATAAATGAAATCCTGTAGATAGAGCTCAAGTCTTCTTTTTCAAACACACAAAGTAAATCTTTTACTTCTTGAATACTGGGCAGTTTAGACAATGGATCACAGCAATGGTTCATCTCACGACAGAAGAATCACTCCAAGGCAAATGGGACACGTCTGCAGTGGAATGAAGCAGCTAGGTAGCATGTGTTACTGATTGCAAAGATTAGCACAGCTACTCGATTCTCAAACTGTAAAGGACTTTCCCATTTACTTACTGGGTTACTTGAGTGAACGACAGAACTCAACCAAGAAATTAGAAGATAATTACAGCGAGGTGCAACATTGAAGGAAAACATAAACATGAACCCTGAAGCCAGAGCCACCGACTGTTCATCTGACATCACTGAGAAGTCTGCTAAGGAGGAGCCATCCTTGTATTTGATGGGATGCAAGAGAGAAGCTTTGCTTATTAAAACTGTTGTGAATACCCCATGCCGGGCAGTTTTATGCTTCAAGTGGCTTGTCCCCTGGTGCTGCCTGGAGTAACTGAGTTACAAGGTACATGAGCGCTTGCCCCATCAATCATGGACCACGGTCCACAAGCAGCACTGGAGATGTACATGGCCTTCAATATGGCCATGACTGATAAGGAACATCTCCTGCATGAAATGCTTACTGGGAGACAACTGCCAATCAAGCCAGGGTCACTTTCCCCAGAGTGACAGCACACAATTTACAGAAGGCTAGCGATGCAGGCTGAAGCTGCCCCCGCTGAAACGCACTGAAAATCAATAAAAATATTGTTCACATTTTAGATTTGCCCATAATGGAATTCATTTAAACATCATTACTGGCCCATGCTGACAGCTTCAAAATTGAATTTTTCTTGTGTTTGATGAAGTGAATAAATCTCCCCCTGGTAGGTAGTTGTTGTTTTCAAAGCTTATAACTCACATTCTCACAGTAACACAGTGTCGGAGCCAGTAGTGGGTTTTGGCAGAGAGGAGAGAGGTAGATGAGACAGATCGTCTATGGAGAGATTTTTTGCCCTGGTCTGATAAGATCTGTAAAGTCATCTTCATTCCAAAAGGATTTCTCACTGAGCACCAGAGGCAGTCTGAGTCTTCAAGCTTTGCAAATGTCCAGGACACCAGGTTCAGACACTGCAGGGTATGGAAGAGGCTGGGTCGGGTGGAAGGTCTCTCAGCAAGCTTGTAAAGAGCAAGAGGCAGCAAAGCTCAAGGCTTTCTCACTGGCCTGCTGGAAACGTTCTGTTCCAATGTGGGCTAGTATTCTTTGTCTTAATCTTTTTAGCTTGTGGCAATCACTTCCTTCTGTAGATTCGGTAAAAATGGATAATATAATAATCCACCTCAAACTTGTCTAGAAAAGCACTGCTTGGAAGTTAAGGAACAATTTCCTATTGATTTCAAGGTTCCTACCGGGGTTCTAATACTTACGAACTGATAAGAATATTAGTAACCATTTGTAATTTACAATGTCCCCACAGTTGAGCCCACTCTCCACAGCGTGAGGAAGTTCTGGACGGAGCACATTAAGACCTGAAATCAAATCCGTTTTGCAGAAGCCGGGATGCATGGCCTTGCTGCTCAGATTGCTTCAGTGGCTGATCTGTCCCATGAAAACTGCAGAACTCTGGCACTTGAGCCAAAGCCATTGTTAAGCCAAACTGTTTGGCTGATCGTGCTCTAGCAAGGTTTGAGCCTCTTGCTTGCTCTTTTAGATTTAAGCAGAAGAATTGCTTGCTTCTACCCAGTAGTGGCTTGCACAACTCGAGACATAAAAATTCACAAGTACAACTCTTAACCATGGCCCAGCCTAGTGTGGACATGAGATTCTCCGAGACTCAGTTTACCTCTCCTTGGAATGCGGTTCATTCCGAACATGCCTACTCCACTGGTTTATGGCAAACATCAAATGAACTAATAGATATAAAAAAGGATATGAGCCATTAAGTGTTCTCACTAAAATAATCTCGATTGCGTCACTTTACGGCACAATGTACTAGCACAGGTGTCCCATAACATAAGAGCTGAGATTATTGAGTTCCGTGCCAGATTAGCAAGGTATGTCTGTGGGTATTTTTAAAGGTTTCTGTTTGAGTGGCCCCCAAATGATGCACAAAGGAGAAAAGATTCAGTACTCAGTTTCAAATCAATGAGAACAAAACCCAAACATTGCGTCACATGATATTATCCCTTTAGAGTACTAGACAGCCGTTTATCACTAATCTCTAACCATAGAGGGACTTGTCACCCATCACCATGAATATACACAAAATGGGGAAACATAGGAATACATGTGTGTGTGCAGCCTGTGGAAAGCCGAGAGTTAGGGAAGGGAGGAATTGGGGGGGGGGGCATTTAGGAGAAAAATGAGGCAGCTTTTCCCAGTCAGAAAAAGGGAAGGTTTTACTGTTGTTATTAGAGTATATAAACCAGGAAAACAGAAATAAAACAAGAATAACAACAGAAACCATAACACAGACTGAGTCTGTGAAACACATTCCTATCTTCCAGATACAGTCCAGAATTCACTGGCCCAGGAAGGTGGAAACCTCTATCCTGTGGGTCCCATACGAGCTCTGTTTAAACTCTGATGAGCAGTCTCTACATAGTCTCCGTGATTACAGACCTTTGATTCTACCATGCCAACAACAGTAAAAGAATTTTACGATGAGCAAAATCCTGATGTAAATGAGGTCTGCCATCCTGGTACCCAGGACCCTCCAAAGCACTGACTGGTGAAAGCTTTGGTGTACGATATCATCCTTTTGGATTGAGTTTCTCATCTGAGAAAAGAGGAAAATCTTATTTACCTGGATTAAGGCCTTTGAGGTGTAGGTGCATGTTTGCATGTGTGCATGTGTGTATGTATGCATGTGTGTGTGTGTGTGCGCGCGCGAGCGCGCGCGTGCGTGCAGGTTCGGGTGGGGTGGGGAGGGGTGGAGTGGGGTGGAGAATTAAGTACCAGAAACAGTAACTTTACAATAAATTCAGGCTGCTTTCCCTGTGCAAAGGCCCAGGACTCTAAAGGAAGCCTGTGAAGCCCTTGCCATAAGCAGGAGGTGGCTTTACAGTGAAGTTTTGACCCAAATTCTGCGTGTATAGTGAGCAGGTCTTTCATGGTCAAGCCCCTATCCCCATAGCAGACTTTCACTCCACAACCTTTCATTAGCAGCTCCTTAATGAGCCCATTGTGTGAAGAGTTAATCCTTAACTGTGGTGTGTTGCCTAGCTCTTTGCTTGCTTTCTCTTCTGCTCAGCAAGACCCCAGGCATTAACTACATGGATATAGTCTGCATTTTGATAAGAAAGAAAAAAAAGAAGAATAGACACGAAACCAACCACTGGGAAACCCACCCCTTCAAGGAAGTCTCAGACTTCCCATCAGCAAAGCCTTCGTGTGTGGGACCCCACAGTGCTCATGAATTTCAGAGGCTTGTAAGAAATTATCTGTTTTGCTGGACTCTCGCTGGGATTAATCATCCCCTCTGTGGTTGGTGCCAATTAAGAGCTAGTGTGATGCAAAAAGGGGGTATTTTAAACACTGATGCACATCTCACACATCTCTGGCCCTCTTCCCTCTCTTTTGATCCCAACTCTCCTATTGGACACTTTTAACCACTTTCTTCTTCAATGGAGACTTGACTCTGGAAGTCCAAGAGTGTAAGAAAAGCAATGTCCTTTGCTCCCTTTCTCCAGAGGAACACTGTTTGCCAAATGATTTCTCATCACCCCACGTGCTTTCAAAGCAGAGTTCAGTCTCACTATCCTCCCTGGAGCCGCAACCTATTGTAACATAGCTGTCAAAAGTATTTGCTGAAGATCACACTGAGTCACACCACTGCTCTGCTTGGAATAAATCTGTGGCTGTCTCCATTGCCTGTGGCTCAAAATCCTCTAAGTACTATGCGCTCTACTTTCCTCCCCAGTCTCACCTCTCCACACCCTGTCTGTCCCCCTCACAGGCATATTAAGTGATTCTAGTTTTCCTATGTTTCCATGTTCATGTCACTCCAGTTACACACACACACACACCCAAGGGGCAACCTGCATGCAGCCATCAAGGTCCAGCTCCATGAATCCACTCATCTCTCCCGTAGCCCTCAGGATGCAGTGAAGTAACCCACATTCTAGTATAACACTTACCCATTGACTGTATCCTAGCTGGCTAATGTACCTGCCCCATCTTCCCACTCCAAATAGCCTGAAACTACCTTGAAGGAAGTTGTAGGTTTCACAGCTCTCTGTACTCTAGCCATGAATTCTCTGCTAATTGAATTCTAACTGCTGTGCTGGTTAGAGTTTTCAAAAGTCAATCTGCTACTAGCTAGTGTTACCCAGGAAAGGGCAATCTCAATTGAAAACAAACAAACAAACAAACAAACAAACCACCTCCACCTATAGGCAAGTCTGTGGGGCATTCTCCCAATTAACTTGATTTGGGGGCCCCAGTGCACTGTGGGCAGTGGGTGGGCCTGGGTAATATAAGAATGCAGGCTGAGCAAGCCAGTAAGCCACACCTCCCCATGGCTGCTGCTTCAGTTCCTGCCTCAGCACTCCTGCTTTGCTTCAGTCCCTTCCTTGGCTTCTCTCAGTGATGGACTGGGACTGAGAAGTGTGAAGTAGAGAAGCCGTCTCCTCCCCACATTGCTTTTGGTCCTCGTCTTGATCACTGCAATAGAGAGCAAACTAGAACAGCTACTGTCACCTGAATCACCTTCTTCTGATGAACATACTCTATTAAATACTCTGTCAAGAGTAGAGCCTAGAAGTCTGTGTTCTATCATAGTTCCACCTGTGACATGAATGAGGATTAAGAATAGTACAGTCGGGGTTTTAAGAACACTTTCTGCATTTACAGAGGACTGGGGTTTGATTCCTAGCCCCCACACAGTGATTTACAACCACCCATAAATACAGATTTGGAATTGCCTCTTTCAACTTCTGCAGGCACCAAATACACATGAGATGCACATACAAACATATAGGCAAAGTACGCATATATAAAATCAAATTAATACATCTAATAAGAAAATCTAATGAGCAGTATGATAAGTAGATGCTGATAAATTCATTTTAATGTGGGAATGAATACACGATTTTAGCGATGCTGAAATAAGTTTGAAGAGTTAGAAATTAAACCAGATTGTAACGGAAAACAAAACAAAACACAAACCAAAACAACTTCAGGGGAATCTGGTACTAGTACTTGCTTCTAGAATGGCACTTATTTAAGCAGGCAGTGGCGTCTGGCCTGTGGGACTAGAGTCACTTGCTTACGTGCTGACGACTCGGTGGGTCTAAGCTGTTTCAGGGGATCGGATGATAACCTCGTTTCTTCTGCACGTCTGCAGATCGACACCCTTCACCAAGCCATTTCCCACTGTCTCATGTGATGTGCACCTCACTGGAAAGTCTGCTGGAGGGAGCCTCCAGAGCCTCCACCTGACTTTCCCAGAGCCCCACGTCATTCTTGGCAGTCACCAAAGGATCCCCATGTTGAATCTAGTGAAGTCTAGCATATTGCAGCTGTGTGTCGATGTTCCCTGACTTGCCACCACACATCTAAACCGAAGAACTCTCCCTTGGAGTTAATAGCCTGGGGTCCATCACTGTTACTGTCATTAACTATTGCTTACTTTAAAACAGGGGTCACGATAACTTTGGCGATGGAACAACTTTGTCACAGGGGGCACCTATGACCACCAGAAAACAGATATTTACATACAATTCATAACTGTAGCAAAATGACAGTTAGGAAGCAGCAAAAAAATTTGTGGTTGGAGGATCACCAGACCAAGAGGAACTGTGTTAAATGCTCATGGAGATTGAAAACCACTTGTCTAGAACATGGGTTTTCTTAAGTCTCTGATTGCTCATCTGTAAGATCAAAGCAGTAGACTAGGCTGTTTTCACCTCTCGTATTTCCAACCCATAAGTACAAGAGAACTCGAGCCTGAATCTTGATATAGAGCTAGATAAGAACCCGCAGGCACAGGGATTAAGTGAAACAGAACCTGAGGCCCAGGTTCTTGCCTACACTCTTGTAATTTACCATGAATGTGACCAGACAGAAACACCATATCATGTTCTGAGGGAAGTCAAGTGATTATTCAGCCCTGAGCATCCCTAGGGCTTCCTGAGATGTTTGCCTTGGCTTTCATACACCACTCAGGATCACATGGAGCTGTCATCCCAGGAGCCTCAGAGCAAGACCTGACACCGTGGAGTAGTGCAGCACATCAGGTGACACTGAGAGGTACAAGGAGGGATGGAAAGATGCAGGGCGCATGCTCTGGAAGCTATGCTTGGTCATGGTGTTCAAACGGTAGACAAATCAGTTATCTCAGCTGACTTACACAATCTCGTGAAAGGAAAGAGCAAGCATGCCCACTTAGAAACTAAGAAACTAAATCTCAGAGAAGCTCAGAATCTCAGAATGATGTCTGCATAAGTATCTAGTGGTTAAATGGTGAGGACAGCAAGCCAGGCTTTCTAGCTCTGAATCTAATGTGCTGCGGCTGGCAGTGTTTCTCCCTTTCCTTATCTCCTCCATTGGACCTGACAAAGATTCTACCAGGAAAGACGGACAGGCAAATGTGTTTCCACCATACAGAGAAATACAGTCAAAACTCAGAGGGAATTTCAGTGTCGTGGTAAATAGCAGAGACATCCTGTGTCCTTTTTATTATGCTTCTACATTTTAAGAAATATGTCTTCTATAACCCTAACTTGTTGGTGAGGCAAAATAGGATAGATTGCGATTTTTAGTAGTCTAGCAAGAAGACTGGAGTCCCCAAAAGTAACAGTGGATGAATACATTTAAGAGGAATATGTGAATTTTGATAGGCTTAAGAATGGCCTTTCCAATCACTGAATTTGCCTTCCACAGAAATGATCTTCTGACCCAAGGACTAGAAATAAGGGAACTGGCTCAGATACCCATTCATATCCATTACATTCCTTCCCGGGCATCCATAGTACATGCCTTGTCTGAGTGCCATAGACAGGAAGTCGGGCTTGAACCCCAGTACTCCATTTCTGTATACTTTGATCTGAATCCATCAAATTCGGTTGCCTAATTTTTCTACACATTTTGGGGTGTAGTCATCCTAGGCCAAAGTGTCACTGTCATTGAGCATTAGACAGAAGAAGAAGCCCTCTCATGGCTATACTAAATAAAACACGTATGAACTGACCACTCAACAAATCACAGCTGCTTCACATAGAGTAACAAGCTTCATAGGCAGCATGAAATGACAGAAGTCCATAACTTAGAATACAGACTAGGATTCTAATCCACCCAGTCCTTGCAGGAGTCAAAGTGAACAAAGGCACCTCTCTACCATGGCATTGACCATCTTTCCGTAGGACCTTTAAGCAAAAGAAAAAAATTATTTTTAGTGTAGTAATATTGAGACTCCAAAACTAGATATTTGTTAGCAGTCATGTCAAAGATAGAAATTCCCAGAAGTAGTCACCTCATCCTGAGCTAAGCACATGATGGAGGTTCAGTGAAATCTTGCTGACGTTACCATCCCTTTGAAGTTGAAAAACAAGAGGTAGATAAGAAATAATGAAATTATAAGTCCCTCCCCCAGGCCCTTTAAATCCTATATTATGATGTGTGATAGTTGGAATAAGAATGGCCCTGTAGTCTTATATTTTGTTTGAATGCTTAGTGCCAGGGAGTGGAAATCTTTTAAATGATTAGAAGGATAAGGAGGTGAGACCTGGCTTAAAGCACTGTGTCGGGGGTGGGGAGGGAGTGGGATTGGGAGTCTCAAAAGCCCATGCCAGGCATAGAAACCCACTTTCTCTGTCTCTGTCTGCTCTTTGTGTCTGTCTGTCTCTGTCTCTATCCCTCTGCCTCTTTCTGTCTCTCTGTCTTTGTCTATCTCTGTCTCTCTCTCTCTCTCTGTCTCTCTCTCTCTCTCTCTGGATGAGGTTGTAGCTCTCAGTTACTTTTGCAGCACCATGCATGTCACCATGTTCCCTGCCATAACAATAATGGACTAAACCTCTGAAAGTGTAAGCAAGTCCCAGTTAAATGCTTTCTTTTATAAAACTTGCCTTGGTCATGGTGTCTCTTCACAGCAATAGACTAGTGACTAAGACAATGTGCTTCTGGGCTCCATCTCTCAGCCTCAGATAGGTATCAATTTATGCTGGTAGCTAAAGCACTTCTCCCTACTGTAGTCCATCTGTAACAGCTCTATCTTCCATCTCCCTGCCGACTTGCCTGTCACTTCTTGACTGACAATCAATTTTCCTACCTGTCATTATCAATTCTGCTCATTAACTCTCCCACCTGTCTCGGCTGAGGCTTCCCCATGCTGAAAAGCGTTTCTGAAAAGTTATTTTCTTAGGCAGAATAATTGAAGCTTCTTGTACATCTAGAGAGCTGTTCGTCTAAAGCACTCAGAGCCATTTCTAAATGTCAGTGAACGCATGCATTTTACACTAGGGAGGCAGTGCTGCCATCCCAGTGCAACCAAAAGAAACGCAAAAGAAGAAAGAACATCCTGTCATGGCGGAGGATGCACTCAGCATGTTCTGAAGAAAAAAAAACACACTTGGCCATTTGACAGCTCTGTTTTTGTTTCTTTTTTTAAATTTGGAGCTCAGAGAATACAATACCAATTTGGCCTTTTTAAAAAATTGTTTCCTGTCCTTCCTGACATGACTTTAGAAGTGGTTCATGCAGGACAGATGCTGTAGAGATGACAACATAGAAAGGCAACTTGTGCCTTTGTGAAGTGCTGGGTTACTGGAGTCAAGGATAGTGTGACAAACGCCATGTTTGTAGACAACCCCTCCCCCCTCAAGAGTCTTCATGCAAGCCTCCAGTTCAGCTCTTGTTGCCAGTGTTAGAAACTCCCTTCCTTTGGATAGCTCCCAAACCTGTCTCACTTCCTTCAGGTCCACATTCAAATGCCGTCTTTCCTAGAGGCCATAAGCAAGAGTGTTAGCACCTCCCACTTCTCCAGGACGCAGGCTCCTCTGTAGAACACCTATTACTATGCACTGTACATGTAAGACAGCGAGCAGTCTGGGGACCTGAATCCTTACTGCTGGGTTCCTGCAGTCTACCGCAGTGTCTGGGATGTAGCAGTCGCTCAGTTAACATGTATTGAGGACCCTTTGGGAAACATTTCAGTAGCCTTGCTCCAATTTGCTACATCTCTTTTCCTGTTTTGTAGATGAAATGTTTGAAGAGGACAAATGACCTGGCCTTGTGCCTAACAGAAGTCGGCTCCTATTGCCTCACGGTGCCTCACTCTGCCCTCCAGAGACTGGTATCAGAAATGACAAGAAGGGCTCAATCCCGCTCCAAAAGAAACATCCACGTGAGATGAACTCTAAGAACCTTGGCCCACACCCCTGCATTAAGCCTCTCTTGGCACCCTGCCTCACCTTCCCTGTAGGGACGTGTAGCACCCAAGTGGATTTGTTGACAATCCTCAGGTCTAATCAGTCCATTATGACAGAGCAAACAAAGGAAGGGAAAGAAGTAATTGTCAAGTCAACAAAGCTGAATGGTTAGAGGGACTAAGGTCAACTCAGTGACTGTTCTGCTCCAGGAAGAACTAAGCCCTTCCACCTCATTTGTTTCCCTTTCAGAGGGAATCTCGTCTCCCTGCTAGCTGCAGAGCAGATCATAGGCCTAGCAGCCTCCCAGGCTGCAGCTTAGTCCTCCCTCTGCAAGGGACAGAGGTGGGTCACGTCTCCCCACCAAGTCACATCCACACATTTGGCCACACACTTTCAACCTCTAGATAGCCAGCTCCTCGGATGTTTTCAGAGAGAAAACCCGATGATTTTCCTTGCACAAGCACAAACTACAATCCTTAGGGTTGAGGTGACCAGTAACCAGATAGTTGTGTTTTAACAAGATGAAAACATAATCCGGTAGGAGGAAAGCAATCCAAAGGTTGACCACATTGGAAGAAAGAGGTAAAGAGCATCACGTGCAGTACATTCTGCGCAGTGTCTCAAGTGCATTATGGGTAGGACTGAAGTCTCCCTGCATCCCTAGGAGGAACTGAAGAGCACTTGATTTCCTGACACTTAGAAGACAGAACCAAGAGCCTTGTCTAATGGCTCGCCTCAGTCCACACCCACATCCTGTAAAAGATTTTAAAAAGTGAAAAAGCCAACACCAAAATCTAAAGCTTTCCACTCTACATGAAATGATTTATGCCACTGACATGGAGGGGAGAGGAGGGGAGGAGAGGGAGAGGGGGAGAGAGAGAGAGAGAGAGAGAGAGAGAGAGAGAGAGAGAGAGAGAGAGAGAGAGAGAGAGAAGCTGTTCTCTAACCGGCTGTGAAGCTGTACTAGGGGTAAGCTTGTAATTTCACAGCTATTTAACTTTCCCTTAGAATGTAAACTTTAGAGTCAACCAAGTGAGGTTCCAATAGAAAAGAATTGTTCTGAACCTCACTGCCCCTGCCTGCTTCACAGAGTCACGGGCACTCAAGAAGACATCGTGTGACGTTTATCACAGTGCACCACACACAGACTGCTTGATAAATGTTAGCGATTCTTACCGTGTTTTCACAGAGTCAAATCTGGGATGAGGATGGAGCAGCTGACTAATCTCATTAATGTCCTTGCTTGGAAGCCCCAGCCAGTCCTTCTCTGGGCATGAGGAATCAGGGAAGGAGTACCCTCACCTCTGAGTTCTGGTTACAAAGCAGGAGAAATCAGGCAGGCACTCCCACTTCCCAAATAGTTGCTATGAGGTTTGAGTACACTGACTCTGTCTACACTCTGTCAGACAAAAGTTGTCACCATCCTTATTTAGATAAATCAGTGCCACTTCTTGCATGGACAGCTCTGTTATACACTTAACGGGTCCCTGCAAAACATCTATTGAAACCTAGTCTTTAGGTGGTGGTGCTCGGAGGAAAAGCCTTTTGCAATTGACTAGGTCATGATGCACGACATTCGTGCTCTTATGAAAAGAACCTCAGAGAATTTATTTGCTCATTTCTGCCATATGAGGACATATCAAAAAGATGGCCAACTGCCCAGTAGGATGCATGAGACATTGAATCTTTCAACACCTTGACTGATGACACCCTGACCTCCGGAACTTTGAGCATTAAGGTTCAGCTATGTGTAAATCATCTGGTCTGCAGTGTTTGTAACAGGAGCCTCGATGTACTTAGACACGCCCGTCATGTAAAGTAACCCCCTCTTATAGATAGGAATATCGAGGCAGAGAATGATTCAAGGAATGGCAAAAATTCAGACCCAAGGTCACCAGAGTGCAGACTTTCAGACACAGCAGGCAAGCTCCCTGGGATGAGCCATCACCTACATCAGCAAGGCTGAACCTTTCTAAGCACCCTGTCCTACCTGACAGTTCCACCGGGCCTGTCTGTGCCCCAACTGGAATAAGAAAGTTTTGAAACTGAGCCATGATTCAGAATGCTGTACTGTAATACCAACCCTAGAGACAGGGGGTTATGGGACCGGGCCAGCAAGACTGGGCCTCAAAGAGGATGAAACAAAACTAAATTCTGGGTCATGTCTAAAGCCAAATGAGCTCAGAGGCTCTCCTTTTGTAGCATCCTTGTGATTACTTCAGGTGAAGACCCTGGAGCCCAGAGTAGATAGATGAGGTGCCTAGGGCCTCTAGCCAAGAGTTTTTTGATGCTGTGAAAATTAGGCAGACAGCAGAATCTTCCTACTTCAGCCATCTAGTGACTCTCCAATGTCTCCAATACCTTCTGTGACAGCCAGCAGTTCCTTTCCATCCTACCAGAGAAGGTCCTGCCATGACTTAGCTTCTCTCATTTTTTGTTTCATTTAAAAATAAAGAATAAGGAGTAGAAAGAAACAGAGAGAGAGAGAGAGAGAGAGAGAGAGAGAGAGAGAGAGAGAGAGAGAGAGAGAGAGAGAGCAATTTTGAGCATTTAATTTCTCTTTCTGGAATTTTACAGTTTCTGAAATACATAAGTACAAGAGAGCAAAACAAATCTAACTGGGAATGTGGCTCACAGTTCCTGTAGCTAAAGGGAGAACAAATCTGGGGCTATTGCTCCTCAGAGTCACACAGAAGGCTGTCAGCACAGTGCTGCCTATTGGCAGTGGCCAGTATCTAGGCCGCTACTAAGGGTGAAAGGCAGTGCTGTGAGGTGGAGGAGGTCATTGTCTCCCTGGTGTTATCCTGACGCTCACATTCTCTCCAGACCTGTGATCTTGCCTGCAAGACCCTACCTGAGACCTTGGCTGAGCCCTTAACTCCTGTCCTGTGCTACCCCGTCACTCTGAGGGTGCTTTGCATGGCTCTGTGTGGCTGGCTGTTTCTGGTAGCAAACCCCACCATCACGCTGTTAATTCTGTCACACCATACATCACTACTTATTTGCCCCCACGTCTGTCTGTTAATTGTGTCTTTGTGTGATTGTGTGAATTCTGTGAGGGCAGGGACCTGGTCTACCACACACGTTCTCTACTCTTTTCCTGGAGCTGAGAGCTGAGCCTAGCATATACTCAGTAGAAGAAATAATTTTCAAGTGAAGATTCAAAACAATCATCACATATACTCAATCAAGAATCCAATTCACAAACAAACCAAACTCTTCCATTAACCAATATGTAGTTAGTTTTCAATGTGTCGTGTGTGCATTTTAAGAACCAGAGGGGGATGGAATAGCTACAAAGGCGAACGAATGTGATGAGTCCCCAGTCTCTGGAAGTTTGGAGCATGGCTAAGATGTGATGACATTGGCCAGTGCTTAGGGACAAGGAGGGTCTCAAAAAGCAAAGACAAGGAAGACTCAATACTAGGGAAGGGTGACACAGGTGAAGGTCTGACATGGCTTTCCCAGAGCCTCCGTCACTCCAGCAAACACAGAAGTGGCACTAACCTGGCCCCAGGAGAAGAGCACATGTTGATCAGTGTCCCTTCTACAGGCAAGGCTCTCTGCTAGTTGACACGTGCTGTCTCAGCCACTCATCCACACAGCTCTGCCTTTGGGGTGGGCTTGCGGGCTTCTCACTTGCTGTCTGTAAAAATTGAAATGTGGGAATGCTACCTGTTTCCCAGAGTAGCTCAGCCCAACTATGCTCACACCTCTTCTTCAGGGTCTTAAACTCCCCGTTGACACATCTGCACTTGCTGACAGCTACAGGCTTGTTCAGGTTCTCACAAACCTATTTATACCTAGATTTATACCTAGGTCTGTTGGATTGCAATGAGCTTGGAGAACAAGGACTAAGCCCCGGGGAGGGGGGGTGCTGAGCCCCAATGCAAGGAGAAGGCCTTGCAGCAGGTTCCTGTGTCACAGGCAAAAGGAATGGCAGTGAAAACACAAAGTTTACAGCCTTGGAATTCATTGCTTTGCTCTGTCTTTTTTCCCCCAGATGAAACTGTCCCCCAAGGAGGTGTTTAAAGAATTTCTGTCAACTCCTTTCTGCAGTATGGAGTAATTGTATGTCATCAGGAGCCTAGGAATAGTCAAGATTGCAAATCCTCGCTGTGCTCTTGGTAAAATCATTACTCACAGCTAATGTTTAGAAATCAAAATGCTCCCCTTAAGTGCCATTAAGCACAAATATTTATCAGTGCCGCACTCGGATGTTGAGCTGGAGGAGGCTGGGTGTTTGTGGGTGTGTGTGCATGTGTGAGTGTGTGCATAATTAGATTCGGGTTCTTCAATGAGTACAATGTGACTCACCAAAGCCTTTACATGCCCACCTACAGACAAATAGGTGCTCGCTTATTCGAGAAAGTGTTCAAAAGTCTCAGCAGCATTGTCCAAATTCTATTTCTCAGCATCATGAAAAGTTCTGTCTGGTATAAAATGAAGTTGATTTCTTTGCATTGGGTTTCTATGGTTAAGCTAGTCCTTACGCAAGCCTTGTGGGAAAGCAAGGGGAACATGGTTCTGGACAGCAATTGCTGATGGATGTGTCACTATAGCCTAAAGGAAAATTGGCTGTCACTCTGTCTTCGGTTTAACCCACACACTGCTGCTAGCATTAGCATCTCAAACCGGCCTTACTCAGCTCAAGCTGTCTAGAAGTTGAGTTGGAGATTCAGGCTCTTGTTTCGGTGACTTGGCAGTTGTATTTTGGTTGGGAGAAAGGGAGAAAGAGAAGCAGGAGAAAGATTGGGGAAAGGCCAGACATAGTCCTGTGGGAGCACCAATCACACAGTCTGCCTGACCCAGGCGAGGAATTAGCTCTTTGTACTCTGAAGCCAACCTGTCAGTGGCTGAGGAAGGTACCCATTCCAGCTTAGAGCAGCTAGGGTCAGCATGCCCACCGTGATAAATGCCATGCAGTGAAACCATCTGCACTCTTGCCAAAACCTCACATTTCTGGAATACATGTTCTAAAGATCCTATGTTCAGTTATCTATATGTAACCTGAACACAGGGCAGCAGAGTTGAGGGACATGTGGCTGCATACAACCAGTGGTTTCCCATGCCATCCAGCCTGGCCTGCCAAGGTCCGCTGTCCAGCCATCCACCGCTGGCTCTTCCTCCCTCTTATTACAGAGCTCAGCCTTTGTTGGCCCAATAGACTGATCATTTCCCAGAGACATGGGGGAGAGAGCGTTCTTTCACCTTCTGCTCCATGTCACCTTTGATTAACAGAAAGAACAGCACAGAAAACTAAAACCTGTGACAACACATCTGTCACTTAGCAGCATTTGTGTCCGGACTGTACTATGAAGGTTTATAAATCTCCTGTCTTTCTCTGAAATCTACCAAGCCTGGCCTGAAGAACCCATCCTAATCCCCTAGCTAGAAATGTCCTTTGCTTAAGTGTCTGTCTTCTCTTCATTTCCAGAATTGGGTGCTTCCTCCACCTCCCTCGCTGCCTTCCTGAAATATTAGCAGGTTTTCTCCTGTCTGTCTTCATTCTGCTATGCAGAACAGTCTGCAGTTAGGCACATGTCTCCCCCAGCAGACTGAGAGCTTCCTGCATGCAGTGTTCTCCACAATACTCAGCAGCTCACTGGCTTCAAACTTGTCCCATGCAGGTACCAGGTGCAGAAAATGCTGAGACTTCTGGAGCCTAGGACTCAGAGACAGCCCTCACACACACAGCAGGACCTCCAACAGTAAACTCACTTCAAAGGACTTTTATACTAACCGCAGAAATGGCAGCAAATGCCCAAACCTCGTAACTCACAGGACAACATAATCCATATAACTGTTACATGATTATGTGAGCTGATTTTATGTCTCCCACAGGTATGATTTTAATCTCCATTTTACAAATGAGGTGACAATATTACTAGGGTTACACAAGCCTGTATTCAAGATCACAAGGCTAGTAAATGGTACATCCAGGAACTCAAAGCTAGAGCCTGGGCTCTCACTCCATTCTTTTAAGCACTGGGCAAACACCAGTCAGAGGAGATTATCATCCTTTGGGTACTCAGGCAACGTCCAATTCTTTTTCTGTTTACTAAATTCTACCAACTCAAATATTTACTCTTCAGCCAAAATGGGAGATGACATTTTCTTAAAGCTAGTATCATGAAGCTAAGCCTAGGGTGTTTGTTGTAAACCTCTCACATGTAGTAAAACTCAATCTCCATCTCATCAACTAATTGAGAAGAAGGGAGCAAATAATCTAAGTGCATGCCACAGTTTCTTGAGATCACTGTGGCATCATTTTAATTAGAGAAGTGATCCCTGATGGTAGCCTTCGGGGAAGAGGCTTTCAAAAGCAGCCAGTGTTCAGGAAGGGTTTTACAGCAAGAAGGATGTGAGTGGCTGAGGGGCGCATAGAGTCCAGTGGGTTGAGGAAGTGAAATTGTGTGTACAGGATGCCTAAGGCCCATTGAGAAAAATCAATAGATGAAGTTGGAGGGAGACTGGGTTCAGTCAGTCACGGCACTTGACACTTGGCCTCCACTGGAAAACAAGCTATGTGCGCTTAAGAGAAGGTCTGAGAAGACAGATCTCAGATGCTGTCTGTACACTGACAGATAGCCAGCGGTCCTAACACTTGGATGCTCTCTTCAGCTGAAGAAAATAGTTTGAGTTATACGATTTGATGCAAAATGAGACATTTTCTGTAAAGTTGTCATCTTCCTATATCCCTCAGCTAAACAAGACCTGTGAGTTTGTGAATACAGGTCCCCAGGAGCTTGTCAGAAAGGTGTCTCCTCACTTTGGTGTTACAACCCTTAGGACTTATTTGTGAGAAAGAAACATCACCTGGTGGGCTTTCTTTGGTCTTATTTGCTTCAAGGAGCTCAAAGTCAACACAACAAAGTCACAATCACTGCCTGCATTCCTGGGTCAGGCACCTGAGGCACATTATAGGGACCTCAGAGCAAGGTCGTGCTCTGTATCCCATAAGCCTCTTAGGGCTAGAATATGGGGAAAGTAGCAGAAGATACCTGATTTCCTTAGACCCTTGCTTTGCCTTGGGGAGACACCAGCTAAGTCAGGCCTTGTAAAACCAGCAGGCCATGGTCAGCCAGGGTGCAGAGGTCAAGGATGACATAGATAACATTGTCCAGGAACAATATGAAGGTGGAAGAGACATCGAATCAACTGAGGCCTGAAAGGCACAGATGAGCCAGGGTACATTAGCCCGTGGGACTTTATCTCTCTACCATAGGCCCATGAGCCACTTCATAGACTGATGTCCTCAGTACCACAGGGTCTGGATAACTAAGGTTTGTGCTGCTTGTTGGTCCCCCCTAGCTTCATGTCCTGCACATTGACATTTTTATTTTTAATAGTATCTGATTCCCATAGTAACTCATTTCATTAAGGGGTACAAAAAATTCTAGATCATCAGGTCTTCCCAATTCATCTGTAGCCCAAAGCCCTGGACCAGAAAGTGAAATTTCTAGGTTCTACTTGTTGCTCTGCCACTGACAAACCATATTAATTTAGGTAATACCTTATATGTTGATATAACACACACCTTGAGGGCAGATATTATGCAAACAACAAAACTTTATTTTTCAAAGGTCTGGAGGCTTGAAAGTTAATGACCACTCCCAGATTTGGTGTCCTTGCTTTCAAAGTAATACCTTTTTTTTTTTTTTTTTTTTTTTTTTTTTAAGTTTTATGTTTTATGTTTATGGTAGGGTTTGAGGCCCGGCGAATGCTGCTTCTTTCCAGCTTGTAGAGTGTGTGGGCAGCATCATGTCTTCAGGTCCCCTTACAGCAATGTTCCAGTCCATCTCATGCCCCTCTTAGATTACTGAAGCCATTAGTCTTCACAGTAGGTGCAAGGGACAGCCAGGCAGGAAGACTTTAAACACCAATTCATACATGTAGACTAACGCTTAGAAGGGAGAAGTGATTTGCTAGCCAGAGAGGCAGCTAGAGAAAGCAGGGGAGAGGTGCTTCAGTACCACATTTCTTTGCTACAAGCAAGGCCTGTTTTTTTGTTTTTGTTTTTTGTTTATTTCTAAAGATTTATTTATTTAATTTATATGAGTACACTGTCACTGTCTTCAGACACGACAGAAGAGGGCATCAGTTCCCATTACAGACGGTTGTGAGCCACCATGTGGTTGCTGGGAATTGAACTCAGGACCTCTGGAAGAGCAGTCAGTGCTCTTAACTGCTGTGCCATCTCTCCAGCCCCACCTGTTTGTTTGTTTGTTTGTTTGTTTGTTTTGTTTTGTTTCAGGCTTTACAGAAACCAACCAACATGGTATGAAAATGAGGTGGTAACCACTGGTTACCTTTGCTGATCTCTTGGGACGCGGTGGTGGTCCTCCTTTCTGAAAGACCCACCGCAGATTATTCACCAAGTAGTAACCCCTCGAGGAAGGCTCTATCATTGCTATCAGCTTTGTAAAAAAACCACACACTCTAAAGCAGGAAAGAAGAATTTTGTTCAACACTTTTGCAACTGGGCAAGAGAAAGCTGAATTCAGAACTGTGGTCAATTCCAAATCCAATCAGAACAATTGGGAATTTGCAGGCGCTAAGCAAACTGGGAAGGAAGGTAAGTTAGTCTGGGGGAGGGGATTACTAAGTAGAGACAGAAGAGCTGGGACGCTGGCAGGAACAACCCACCAGGATCTTTGCTGAAGACAGGCCAAGGTGATTAGGCAACATGCTGAATTAGGTTTGATGTCCGGGGTAGGAACGCTGTCTACGCTGCCTTATCGATTTCTACTAAATAAACTATTACAGGGAAATGAGTGCATAGGTCTTTGTAAAACGGATTTAGGCAAACCTGACTAATGTTTAGAATATCTGCCCCAATCTCCTTTTATGAAGGAAAGTCACAGAGAGATTCAGTCACCTTCTGAGGTTACCCAGTGGTAAAGAGTAGAGCCTGAATTTAAACACAGAAATCCAGACTCCAAGAACTGTGTTTGTCGACAGTATGGCCTGCTGACTCAAAAGGAGAGAGGTCTGGGCTCCAAGCCTATAGGCGCTTAGACACATCAGGGTCCAACACACATAGATTATCAGTGTGAAGTCCTCATTACATAGTGGTTCCAGAAGGTGTCATGAAGCATTGCACAGGCGCTCAGATGGGCAAAAGCTTTTCATGGCAATGAAAGAATTTGGCAAATGGGAAGTGTAATGAGCCGCTCACCTCCACCGGGCACAGATAAAACCTTAAGTATATCACTTGGGTTCTGAGGAAGAGGGAGTTGAGAGCTAAGGCTTGACACTGGGTTTTAAAAGCTCCTAAATGATTGCAGTGTTCAGAGCAAACAAGGCCTTTCCGCTTCATTAGGCAATGTGTATTAGGCTCCATTAACACACTGCAGAGCCTCTCTGTTCCCCATCTTCCAAAACACGCTGAGAAGGGAGCCGGAGTCATCAGTGTTAATTGATAGCTAACAGAAACAAACTCCCTAAAAGGGAAATTATTTTTAGATCCTAATTTGATTAATTATTAAAGCTTCTAGTGCTTATCTTGGTAAAAGGGAAACCAGATGGTGTTAATATTTATTCATGCGAAGAGAGCCTGGTGACTGCTTTCACGCGTCCGAACCTCTTAGTGTTTCTAGAATAAGTACAGAAGCCATGGCCATTTAAAGGCAATTAGAAATAAAGTGTTTGCTCTCATTTCATTCTCCATACAATCCGGGACATGTCTTAGGTGAGACACTTTAGAGAGAAAGACCCCACGTTTGCCCGCAGGATCTTTGCTCTCAGCCTGCCTTGGTGTTTCTCCAACCCTTGGTGCTGTCTGCTTTAGTTCATAGTAAAAATGGTGTCTTTACTTAGGATGAGTGACCATCTAACATGTCCTTTCTAACACCCTTACACTTAGAGATGAGCACATAGATATGTATAGAGATAGGTGACGGATGGACAAAGAAATGGCAGGCAGGGGGATAACAGACACATAGACATAGATGAACAAGTGTATACTCATTCCAACATACATAAGCAGGCTCTTCTGATACATGGCTAAGAGTGGGAGTCTGGATTCCTTGGTTCCAGTTCTGGCACAATGACCAACTAGCTGGGTGCCCTTGAGCAACATACTTAACCCTAGCAATGGTCTCCTATCAGTGTTTAAAATTAAAGGAATAAATCAATGTAAAATGTTTACAGAAGCAGCTTCCAGCATTAGTCAGTACTATGTTAGCATATGCTGTCGCTATTCTTATTATTTTCTTCATGTGCCCGGCTGCTCTATGGCCGAAGTAGAGGATGGACTATGGGAATGAATCAGCCTGAGCCCTGATTGTCACCATGTGCGCTATGATACTTTTCCAGTTAGGTAGTACAACTTATAACATGATAGATGACTGGGAGAGGAACGTAAGAAAGGCCCTGGAGGTTGGGAATGAGAATCCAGCAGGAAAGTAAAGGATGCTTTAGAGGGTAGGAGGGCATATGTGTAAAAGTGTCATGGAAGAGATATGCCAGGAACAACAATGTAGGCTATAAAAAAAACCCACTGGCACCAAGAAGGGATAAAGGATCAATCGCTTCTGGTGGGGTGAGAGATGTCAGAGTTTAATGGGAATACACAAGATCACTAGTACGCAGTGCCCAATGTATTTACCACAAAACCACAGGGGAAGAAAGTCACAGGCCTCCTTGTCAGTAGAAACATGACATCTTCCAACAGAACTGAGAGTCTAGTGCTGCTCTTTGCTATGAGATGAGACATTTACATCAGATAAGCATCAAATTCTGTCCGTGTTCAGCATCCTAGGACTTTAAAGTTTGGCCAAGAGATGGGGTACCTCCCTCTCTGCCCCGCCTCCCTCCGTTCACATGTTCATTGCCGATCCAGCTCTTTCTCTTGTACATAAGCACATGTGATTCCGATCACAGCTTCTGGGAAAGAGCACCGGAGCCTAAAAACCTTAGTTACATCAGGGTTGAGGTACGGTAAGGAAACGTGGAAATGGAGGTGGGGGCTAAAGCTAGATGCTTCTGAGGCAGGATATGAACAACTTTATGGCAAAGCCACCTTTTCTGAACCTTCCTGACCGAGACTGAAGCTATTAAGTAGCTCAAAGCACTCTTTTTAATGAAGTGCTTCATTTGGACAAACACTTCAATCTAAGAGGCAATGTTGCTACAATCAGAGTGCCCAGCAAACCACTAATGCCATCTCTCGCTGTCCTTTATCCCCCACACGCTATGGGAAGTTGAGTTATTTGAATTAGTATTCAGCCAATGGCATTTTCAGCTTTTCTGTTCTCCCCTCGTTTCTCGAGACTCTTCTATGTCAAGTCTATTGACATGATTAACTTCTCATTAACTTTAATGGAAGCTGTGAGCACGAAGTCCATTTTGTCCCCTGGGACTTTTGCTTCTTGTTGGTGAATTTTGAAACTTTATTTGACTCATCATTGTAGAAACACAGTGGGTAATTATGACCAAGTCACTGTGGTTCCAGAACAAGATGAATGTCTACTTCCAGTTTATTTAGTAAACCAATAGATGGCCAAATTTGGAAGAATCACAGGATCCCTGAATCCCATCACTTGAATCTTGAATCTCTTTTTTGACATCCTGACCAGGAATATACAATCTTTCTTCAGCCAGCAGCTAACAGCTTTCAAGTGCTCATTGTGTAGCAATCAGAGAAGGGTCACCATCTACTCAGCTTTCATTCTTTTGACCATGGTCCCATTTGCATCTGTTTGCATCTATGAACTCCATTAAGTCTGGACAATGTCTTTCTTTGATCGTCTTAAGGTTGTCATTGACCTTCTCGGATTGGTTCAAAGAGTATGACCTCAGGGAAGACACCTCAATTTAAGGACTTTGTTCAACCAGGAGCTCATGCTTGATATGTTGGACAAAATGTAATAAGACTATCTGTGGTGAACAAAAATGATACCTCCCCAAAATAGTCATGTCCAAACCCTTAGAAAAGAAGTTCTCAACCTATGAGTTGAAACCTATTTGGGATTCACAGGGTTTCACCTAAGACCATCAGAAAACACAGATATTTATATTATGATTCATAACAGTAGCAAAAATTACAGTTATGAAATAGCAACAAAAAAATTTCAGGGTTGGGGGCCACTACTACATGAGAAACTATATGAAATGGGTTCAGCATTAGGAAGGTTGAGAACCACTGATTTAGAGCCTCTAAATATGTTAACCTCTATGGCAAAGATGACTTTTCAGATGAGATTAAGCTAAAGGTCTTTAATGAGATTAGCTTGGACTTTTCAAATGAGCTCAAGAGACAGGGTTTCTCCCCAGTGGAGGAAGCACAGACCACCTAAATTCAACCAGTGGGGGCCACAATATACTTTGAAAAGCAACTGTTCCATCTACCCTGTCCACCACCCAGTCCTGGACCCACACATACGGTCTCTTATCTAAGACCATTTAAGCACTGCCTATTATTTCCATAGCAGTCTGCCCTTGTCCAAACAGTGAATCATCTCTCCCCTACCAACCTTATCACATTATTTACTTTGAAGATCTTATCTAACAAGATACATCACAAGATTGCCTACCGGGATCTCAAAATGTAAGTGAGGCAGAAGGAGGAGCCAAGAGATCATGACTTTTACTTAAGGTGGGATGGATAGACATAAGCACTTCCTTCCTTGAGGTCAAATGTAGCAGCTTCAGGTCCATGCTTTACTGCTTAACCCTTGTCTGTTAGTGTGGTGTCTTAGTTACGGCTTTTATTCCTGTGAGAAAACACCACGAACAAAAGCAACTTGTGAAGGAAAGGATTTATTTTACCTCACGCTTCCACATCAGAATCCATCACTGAGGGAAGTCAGAGCAGGAACTCAAGTCAGAAACCTGCAGTGAAGGACTGGTTTAGAGGCCACAGAGAAACACTGCTTACTGGCTTGATCCTCAAGGTTGGCTCAGTCTCTTTTCTAAATCACACACAGGACCACCTGACCAGGGGTAGTACTGGCTAAGCTGAGCATGAGAAAGCTGAGGGTCTTTCCAAGCCAGGAGCAGATTTCCAAAGATCCTGGAACAGAATCCCTCCTAGAAGGTAGGCCCCACAACCAAACTCTCTGTTCCCAGTAGCAACCTCAAGCTATACAGATAGTTTAACTGGTTCTGCTTGCCTGTTTCCATTCCAGTTCTACAGAAGGTGCACCTTCAAACCATTGCTGTCTTTAAATACCCAGCTTCTTTCCCTGATGACAAGATGTGTTTGATGATATTGGGACCCTTGAATTTCATTTTCTGAGGTCTAAACTAAAATGTGGCCCTTAGTTCTCTGTTACCAGATCCTTCTTATTAACAAGAGGGTTCAGTACTATAGAGGATGAAGCCTGCCAGGAGAGATTGATTACTCAATGTGGGTAATGAACAGAAGGAAGAGCCAGTTGCCATGTGTGTGCCTCAAGTCCTCATACCTACAGGCTCTCTGCTAACTTAGACCTTACTGCCAACATGAGGTAATAGATATCCCACCAAAGAGAGCTTGCAGAGCCCCTAATATCACTAAAAGTTCCCACATTTCTGATCTTATCTGCGATTAATTGCATCTGCCATGGGGTGATAGCGAGCACCCCAATCCTTTAGGTATTCTGTCTTTGAAGCTGCTATCAGAAATAATTATCATAAAGCAGTTAAGTTCAAGCCAAACCAAATAGGCATGGAGTTCAGGTATTTTGTTGTTAAATATTTAAACAAAGAGAAATTCTGTGTTTGATACAGGTTGAGACAGAATTTTTTATAAAGCAATAGAATAGAACCCAACAGCCTAACTACTGGGACTGAAAAGATCTTGTTTCCTTTTTATCTCTCTGCCAAAACAAGCAAACAAATGCCACCCCTGTGACTGGAGTGGCCTGTTCATTCCCTGTGTCTGTTAGTGAGTGCAAACAGTGACATCTAACAATATGTATGTGGGTTTTGTTTGTTTTTCCTCTGTGTAGCCCTGGCTGTCCTGGAACTTGCTCTGTAGACCAGGCTGGCCTAGAACTCAGAGATCTGCCTGCCTCTGCCTCCCGATTGCTGGGATTAAAGGTGTGTGCTAACACTTTACAGCAGTTGTTCACAACTCTTTAGGGGAATTATGAAGTCAGTTTCACTGGGTCCAGATCCATGGTCCCTACAGAGGATGAAGGAGAGGTTTGCTCCCTTGATCTTTTCAGTTTCCAGGGCTGTGTCCTCTAGCTCCTGACTCATTCCAGTTTTAAAACCAGGAGTTTAGCTTATGCCTCGCTGCACTTTGTTCTTTATTCTGTACCATGTCAACCTTGCCTCCATTTTTGTTATCATTTTATGCGTATGAGTGTTTTGCATGCATACATGTATGTTCACTGTGTGTATGCCTTGTGCCTGAGGAAGTCAGAAGAGGACAATGGATTCCCCTGGAACTAAAAATACAGACAATTGTGAGCTGCCAAGAGTGCTAAAGACCGAACCCAGGTCCTCTGCAGGGGTAAACAACTGCTCTTAACCATTGGGTCAGTTTACCCTGCACCACAGGCCCCCTCTTCCCTTTGATAAGGACACTGGATATTGCTTTAGGTAATCCAAGATCATCTTCTCATCTTAAGGTCCTTAATTTAATGGCACAGGAGACAAAGCTCCTTTTGCCCTGCCAGCAAATATGCATTAGTGTCCAGTCTTTGTAGAGGAATTTCAATCCAGCAACATGGCTGCTGTGGCAAGGAATAACTTCCAAAGATAAGATCCAGCTGGAATGCAGATATGCATCACACCTTTAATCCCTCTGTCTGGAATACAGACATGCCCTTAGCACAAATCTTTGATCCCTCTGGCTGGAATATAGATACATCTTTAGTACACACCTTTAATCCCAAACTATGACATCTAATTAAGGGGCAGACAAAGTAATAACTAAGAGAAATATTTGACAGATTGAATCAGAGATAGGATACACCCAACTCTCATGAGAACAGACAGGAAGGAGAGGAGCAGTTCCTGGAGTTCAGAGGCAGTCTTTCAAACCAGAGCAATTCGGTTGGAAGCCAAGAACAGCCCATTTGAATCAGTCACCTGGGAGAGGAGTTTGAACCAGAACAACTGAGTCGAACCAGCTAGCCAGAGTTCAAAAAGAACTAGAAAGAATTAATTTATTCAGCAGTAAGTCTCAGAAGCCGAAACACTCTAGGCCTAGGTTAACAGATAAAGGCTTGAAGTTGAAGCCTTCAAGGTAGAGGTCCAGGTTTGCAGAATAATAGATTGTATGGAGGATAGAAGCCTCCAGGCCTAGGCCTAGGCTTAGGACTAGGGATAGTTAGGTAGCAATGCTCTGGGCTCAGCCCAAGCCATGTATTTGCATGACTTGGGGCTCTCATCTCATCTCATTATCTGAGGACATAAAAGCTGCATTTACATTTGCAGACATCAGAGTCTGAGCTATTTAGGAATTACTATTCAGCCTCCTGCTAGTGCCCTTAAGCTACTTATGTGTGAGATGGGGAGAGAATTGAGGAAATCAAGAAAGAGTGCTGAATCTACTGCCTTCCAAATTTATGAGAGGGCTTCGGTAGGACCACACACTGAGAAGCCTTCCCCACAGGCCCCAGCCACTGCACAGGTTGAAAATGGGATCTAGGGGGGATTCTTACAGTTTCATTTCGGAAGGTTGGTGCCCTTCACAGAAGGCCCTGGCTGCATTTTTTGTCTTCCCTAAACCTGTGTGTGGTCCTAACCTTCCTTGCTTGGGAATGCACCTGCCAAATACTTAGCTCCTTTGCCAAATTTTAAGCTAGTTCTCTCAAGGGCAATCAAGAGCAGATTCAAGGGCAATAAGACCATGAGATTGTGATAAGACTGGCCTTGCTACGATATGAGAGTCATGAAGATAAAGTTGAGCCATCTCTTAGAAGATCCTAACTTACCAAGATAGCATTAACCCCAACCTTAGGAAGGGCTCAAACCCAGAATAGTGAAGCTTTCAACACTCGTGGAGCCTGCTTATCTAAGCAAGATGCTCCTTGCCCCTGTGAGAGTCAGGAAGACTAGAAACAATAAAAGAGATAGGAAAAGAAAAGGAGATAATCTTTGGGTCATACTCCCCTGTTCTGGATGTCTTCTTATGAAATATCCCACTTTGGGGTGAGAAGATGGCTCAGTGGATAAAATGCTTGCTGTGCAAGTTTGAAGACCAATGCTTGGATTCTCAGCATCCACATTAAAAAAATGTATGATAGTGAGCTTAGAATCCTAGTTCTGGGGAGTCAGAGACAGGGCGACTCTTGTGGCTTGTAGGTCCCAGTCCAGACAAATGGTGAGTTCTAGGTTCTGGGAAAAACCCAAACTCAAAAAGTAAAAAGAAAAGGGTTAAAGGACTGCTGGCTCCTGCAGGCAGTGTGTATGTACATGAGCACACATACTAATAAAAAGATGAATAAATAAAATACAAATATTCCCCCCCAGTGGAAACTAGCTATTGATTTCCTCTTTCACCTTGTGCAATCTTCATCTCCCCTCCAAGATTCAGGGATCCTTAGAAAGCCAGCAAGTTTTGGTGGTGTTCTTTCTCCTCTCCATAAAGACTACATAGCCACAATACAGCCCTGCCCCTCCACACTCTCTCAACTGCTCAGATCCCTTCCGTACTGAATCTCCCCCCCACCCCTTGGTGGCCAATAAGGTTGAATGTAAATCAAGTTTTCTGCCTAGCTTATTTTAACTGCCAGGATTTTAACTGCCTTTCTTTTATTATTATTATTTGATGTTTTCTTTTATTTAATGACTTCCAAGAGCTCCCATGGTATCTAGATTATATAAGTGTCAGGGCTGGAATAAATGATGCCAGTGGCTTTACAGCCTGCAAGGAAGTTAACGTAAACTTAATTTCATTCTTTAGCTCCAAAACGTAAACATTAAAGAAATTGTGACAACATCTCTGCTTTCTGCAACATGGGGAGGATTTGGAAATGAAACAAGTTTTTGTTAATATCTGTTTATTTTTAAAATAAAAGCACTCAGAATCTGGTGTGAGCCTGTACAGCCATTTCTTTGTTGTTCTTAATTTGAACAATCCAATGAGCTTGCTTTCCAATGTCTCTCTAGGGTCTCTGATATTTCTAATTAGTGTGACTTCATTTTTCATAGTTACCACTGTAGGTGACTTGTTTTTATCATTGAACTTCATCAGCCCCTGTCTGCACACCAACTCTTCTGTTACCCCATCAAATTTTACCCATGCTTTATAGAAGCTGGTAAAATTCTGAATTATCTGTGTCTAGAAAGACAAAGGTCTCTGTTGCTTCCTCTGACTCTCATCTCCTCTCACCTTCATGTTTAGAGACAGAATTGGAAATTTATGAGGATGTGTTCCCTCCATAAAAAGGGAAAACCAATAAACCATGTCATAAAAAACAGAACCATAAACCCAGAGGAAGGAACACGCAGTTTAAGTTCTCAGCTTCACAGAAGAAACTGAGGCCAAGCCCAGCTAATGTCAGAGCCAGTTAAAGGCTGAGCACGCCTTCAGGCTGGTGCCACACCTGACAGTCCTGTGTCCCTTCCACATATCTCTCAACTGTGATGCTCTGAGAGCTGGGAACTCACAGCAGTAGCAAGAAGCAGCATCCCTTAGAGGTCTGGGAAAACTCAGAGACTGACCCAGACATTCTCTGTCAGGGCAGTCTAGGGACTCTGCCATGAAGGTACACAGATTTAGAAGTCAAAAGTTCCAAGCTCTAGTCTTTCTGTTGCTACCAATTTGCCGTGCATGTGGGAAAGCCTTTTTGTCTTTAAATGTTGCTCTCTAAGACAGGAATGATGTCGCCCCTGCTCTACAAGACAAAGAGGACGCTTCCGAGCAACTCCCAATCTCCTGAAATTGTCCTTGGTTTCCAGGATACTCCGTCTCCTTTATTTTCTTCTTCTCCTCCTCCTCCTTCTATCTTCTTCATCTTCTCTTCCTCCTCCTTTTCTTCTTCTTTTTGCTTAACTCCATGATCCTGTTTTAATTACTCCTAACCAGTCCTTTGCTTCTTCAGCCTGTCCTTTTCAAATTTACTTCCATGCCACCAGTCAACTACCTATGAGACAATCCCAATGACTTTACTGTTATACATAAAAAAAAAAACCTTATCATCTAAAAAACAGTAAAGCAAACAATGTCCTCCCCACCAGCCTCCGTTCTCAACTGCCTCCATTAGCTCATTGCCTCCTCTTCGATTGACACTATCAATAAATGCTTCCTAGAAGCCTCCGACCATCTTGAAACAGACCAGGAAATGTCTTGGAGTCTTTACAGCCTTTGAAACTCCATCTTTCATGCTTCAGCCATGATGGAGAGCTTTAGAAGGTACATTTCTACCTTGAAGTCATCACACTACGGATGGAGGAGATTCTAGGCACCGCTCCTGGCAGTTGATCTCCACCAAGGATTTGGACTGCAGACCAATATGTAAGCTGGATATCTGCAGTTCAGTAAGTTCCTTTAAGATCTTGGATCAGCCTCTCCTATGGCTTGATGGCACGCTGATCTCACAATTCATGGCATGCTCATGGTTCTTCCAAACAGTCACAGTTTTGTGTAAACTGTGTATACCATGGGTCCCTTTCATTTGTCATAAACTAAGTTACTCCTTAATGTGTCTTTAACTCTTGATTTTCTCTTTAACTCAATCATCTTCCAAATTTCTGCTTGTCCTCAGGATCCCGCTCAAGAATCACTGCTTGTCAACAGTGACCTGTAAACTGCCCAAGGTCCACGCAATGACCCAAAGGAAAGGTCCAAAGAGGAATAGGGCATGCCCGAGCTTCCTGTGTAAAATAAAGACTTTCCACATCTACGAGATCGTCCCAACATCCCCCAAGTTCTGACCTATGCTGTCTTCTGACTATTAAACCTGTCATAGACATTATTAAATAAACTTTCCACAAAACACAGTTAAAACAAGGGCTAGATGTGAAGCTCAGAAGTAGAACAGTTAGGTCTGAGTCTCATCAGTTAAAACAAAGTAAATGAAAAAGGACCCCCCCAAAAAGATGCTGAAGGAGCAATTTAAGGAAACAAAATGCTCCAGGCCAATGGTCAAACTTTCCAATTGGCATTTCCCTATTTGAAGTCACTTTAGGGCTGAATTGTCAAAAGCCATTTTGACGAACCACTTAATATTGTTTCTTCTCTGGTATTGCAAAAGCATATTTGCTGTGACCTCCAAAAAATGCTTTTTAGTTTCATCCAGAATTTGGAAAAATGTTCACAGAACATCTCAAAAGAGAACACATACATGCTCTGTCCTTCTCAGGGAAGATTTTATATTCCAACACTAACTTCCCCACAAACAGATGAACAGGGAGTTGCCTAAACTATGCTTTGTGCATAGAAGACTCCTAGTGAGAATAAAATATTGAAGCTGGCTCTCCCTCCCCAGCCTGTTTTCCCATGTGTCTTTATAATTAGGACTATATATAAGGTCCTGAATACATAAATATAACCTGCTCAGTCTGTATGTTGTTACATATTGTTTGTTTTCACTACTGCTCTTCAGTATTGTGTAATACCAGCTTGTGTACGATTCTGTCTCCTGTTGTCAGCATCCCCTGTTGCCTGTAGTTCTTTATGTAGGATCAAGGCCTCCTAGGCTTTGTCCATCTATTTTAGCCTGTCTACTCTTGTCATCATCTTTCTGCACATGTCTAGGCAGTCATGCTGGTGAGACTTTAAAGATGCAGCTCTGACATTCTTAGAAAACACAATGTGTCAACAAACTCCTTAATCTTCTGTCTCTTAATTCTTTTGCCTCTCTTCCTCAATGATCCCTGAGCCTTAGGTTTGTGAGTATTTGGTAGATGTATCAGCTGGGACTGGGCTCCATGTCTCTGAATTTTGATTGGTTGTGACTTTTCTGTAACAGTCTCCATATGTTGCAAAGAGAAGTTTCCTTCTGGAGGATTACACTTATCTGTGGGTATAAGGGCAAGTATCTGAAATATAGTTTGGGATAATGAGAGGATGGCAAAATGGCAGCTGCAGGTTTTTTTAAAAAATAAGATCTACTAGCCCTGAGTAGTTAGTAAGGTTCCCAGTACCAGGAATAATTTAAGGTAAAAAAATCCTGAAAGTACAGAGTCAGGTTGATTGTGCTACAAATAGGAAGTTAACATGTCAGAGTGGAATGTTTGAAACAAATACTACCCATTCAATTTCCATCTGTCAAAGATCCTTAAACTCAAGCTACCCGAAGACCATCAGGACATGCTGCAGCTGATGACTTCCTTTAATGTGAGGTGTAAGGCACTAGGAGAATACATTTATAAGGGAAGAAGTTTAGTGAACACAAAGAAATGTCTCAGAACTGGGTCTACCTGTGCCTGCCCATCTTCACTTCTTCTAGAAATGCAAGTGCTTCCTATGGAGGTCAATTTTGGGACAGATCTAGGAAACCCATGGAGCATGAGATCATGTATGAAGAACTTCAAGAAAGAGAAGCTTCTAGATGAGGAGAAGATGTGTGTGCAGACAAAGGTGAGAGCAGGAGAAGCTGAACAACCCAATAGAGGTCTTGGAGAAGGGCTCAAAAGATTTAAGCTGGAGATGAAGGTGCTGGAGGAGAGACAGGAGATGGAGATACTGAAGAACCTTCTGGATCTGAAGGATATGGACAAGCAGCAGGCACACATGAACATCTAGGACATGCTCCTGCAACCCTGCCTGTCCCAGGAGGCAGAGGACCAATGGGAACTGCAGCCTTGCCAGAGAAGGCTCACCCAGCATAGACTTCTGGATCATTCTAATTTAGAGGACCAGAATGTTCTTGCTGTACTGAGACTGACCCCATTGTCATCCTAGAGGAGACCCCAAAGGCCAAGACAAAAGCAGAGGACCTGGGCAGCTGACACAGCTGGCCAGGTTGATTGTGAAGATGAAGACAGAAGCCAGTGACAACTCAGAGAAAGGCTGGACACCCACACTGGGTGACCCTCAGACCAGGAAGGTGGCCAATCCCGCACCCCATGTGTCCAGCACCTCCACCTGTAGCCAGTAGACTGTCTACCCTCACAACAAGAACAGTGAGAGCTGCAACTGAGCACAGCTAGGCTTTTCCAGACCAACTATGTCAAAAACTCACCATCAGCCACCCTAAATGCCAGAGGAGTTGGTACAAACTTTATCACTATAGATGGCAGAAGACCCCACAACAAAGGCCTTAGGAACTATGTCTGCCACTGTTCCCGGTGGGCTGTAAAGGGCTATGTTGTTCCCATAGCACCCAGGCACTGCAGGATCAATGGCCCGCTCCACTCCTTCACTCCTTGAATTGTGTGCTGTACTTTTGGGTTCAGAGCGAGTCATGGTCCCTGTTGTCCACACCCCCTCACTTGGTGTCAACACTGTTTGAAATGGGAGGGGCTCCACAGTGAGCATCTGCTGACCATGCACTTCCACACTGCACAACATAATAAGGAATACAGTATTGCATGGAGCAGGGTTGTTTTTTTTTTTAAGTATATTTTTAAAAAGATTCAGAACTTGCTTTGAGCCTTGACTGCAGCAATGGACATGGTACTTTTGCTCCATAAATTTCATTTTTCCTCATCTTTAAAATTAGTCTTAAGTGTTTGAGGAAACATCTTTCCATAGTCTGGTGGCAGTAATGAACCCAAAAGGCCAGCACATTTCAACCAAGTGTTGATCAATGTAGTCAATGTACCAAAAAGTGGTCCATTAAAAAAAATAATAAAAAGAAATCAATGTGCTTACATCTATAGTTAAAATCCTTTCTTCTTAGACCTTTATTATATCTCCTTGCTTTCAGAAATAACCAAAACTAAACACAGTATGTACAAAGACAAGTGAAAGGCTCAAAATTCCCCCCACCCAACACACATACCACAAACACACATCACACACACATATTCATATACACACCACGTACACACTTATATACACACACCACACACACACACATACACATATCACATATCACATACGCAAACACACACACATACACACGTCATATACACAAACACACACCACATACACACAGACACACAAACACACGCACACCACATACATACACATACACACACACCACATATATACACAAACACCACATATACACACCACATGCACGTGCACACACAGAGAGAGCTACAGAAAGGACCTAAGGCATAGAAGCCCCTGGTAGTAAGTACAATTACCAGAAACACACAAGTAAAATGTAAATGACTCCTGGGCTTTGACAACAGATTCAAGGGTTGAATGATGGGTTAGTATAAAAGCACCAAGCACCAGCAGATAGATACATAGGTGCATATGGGATTTTTCCAAATGAAAGATTATAATGCAAAAATTGCCTGGCCTGAAAGCATGAAATTCTTCTATCTGAACGAAAAGAGGCCATAAGACCAGCAGTAAATTAGATGTGTGACTGTTCCCCTCAGTTAAGACAAATTATCCAATCTCACAAAGCTAGAAAGGCTCTGAATACTTTCCCTTTCTGTTCGCATTTCACACAAGTCAAGTGTTGGTCAACACAAGAATGACAGACGTTGAAGTGACTTGCACAATGACATACTATGCAGCAACCACCGTGACCAACGTTAAATGGGCAGCCCTCAAAACCACAAGCTCCTATTCGGAAGAAAAGATCAAGTGGCATAGCACGTTTTTGTTTTGATTTTGTGTATATATCGCAAAACCAAGGAACTCTGGACAGAAAGAATGCACATTGGATCCAAAGAGTGTTCAGCCCCGGCTGTTTCCCTAGACTGTCTTAGAATAGGGGTTTCTAGAATTCAGTGCACATCTGAACCTCCTAGAGACTTGTCATGTACTGAAAGTTACTTTCCCCACAGAAATTTGACTACCATAGATCAAGGATAAAGGAACAAGCATTTCATTTACAAAACCTTTTTGCTGGGAGGGGGTTCAAGACAGCGTTTCTCCATGTAGCCCTGGCTGTCCTGGAACTCACTCTGTAGACCAAGCTGGTAATGGACTCACAGAGATCTACCTTTCTCTATTTCCCCAGTGCTGAGACTAAAAGAATGTGCCAGCACCACCTGACTGGTTGAAAAATCTTACATGATTCAAGTTTAGAGTTGTCTGAAGACAAAGATTTTAACTTAATATTGGCATTTTCTACACATATAGCAAATAGATCTTCAAAGACATTTTTAAATTGAAATGCTTCACCATAAACAGACACTCATATGCACACATGCACATACAGACATATATACATGCATACACATGCACATGCATGCCTGCACATTGTACATATACATATATATGCAAATACATGCATGTTACAACATGCACACATATACAAGCACTTGCACATGCGTGCACATGTGTGCAAACACAATGCACATGCACACTCATGAATATGCACACCCATGTTACACACTTTCTGAAACCTGAGAGCTGGATTGGGAGTTTTTAAAATGCTTTTGTGGGTCTACTTGTGTCATCAGATGGCTTTTCTCTTGGCCTTGCTGACATGGTGGGTCCTAGCCGTTGATTTTGGAATACCCAACCTGCTTACATTTGGAAAAACACCGCTCCCAGGCAGCACAGTGATGCCCACTTGTAGTCACAGTTATTCTGTAGAATGAGGCAGGAGGTTACTCAAACCCAGGAGTTCACTGCAGCTCGGGCAGCACAGTGACAATAAACACACACTAATACTAATACTGGGTTATGGTGTAGATGTCATCTTTTGTGGTGGCTGAGTTTGGTTTGCTTGGTTGTATCCTGGTGAACATTTTTCTTTTCGTGTTTGTCCATGAGAAATAGTCACCTGTAGTTTTCTGCTGTCTATGTGCGCTGTCCTCTTCTGACTGATTTACTTCCCTGTCCCTCTCTGTCCTGAAGACATGCATTCTTAACTGTTTGGTCTTAGTTGCCAATAATCCTTCCTGGGCCTGGAGTTTTTGAAAGGTTGTTTAATTTTTGTTTAATATGCAGACTGTTCCTCCTTGTGGGATCTCTATGATTTTTCAACGGAGTGTGTCAAGGTCATAGAGACGATGAAATTTGTGGCCATGAACCTATAATTCCCATTCTCTTTCATTGTGCTGACCATGGGATTAGTTCAAATTGCTGTTTTCAATTTTGATACTTATCATTTTAAACATTTTTTCTCAGTATCCCTGACTAGAGGTTTACTAATTGTACCTTTCAATAGTATTGTAATTGTTTTGTATTGTAATTATATTGTAATAATTGTATCTTTTAAAAGAACCAACTCTTGCATATAGTGCTTTTTTGTCACTTGCCCATTTTCAACTCTACATTTTTGCTTGTTTTCATTGCTAATGTACTGTCTGCTCTCTCTAGTTTCCAGAGCAAAGCACTTAGCTAATTCAGTCTGTCCTTCCTTCTGCCTGCACTCACACTGGAGCTTTACAGCCAATCCTTGCTCCTGCATCACCCACTGATCTGGGTAAGCTGCACTTCCATTCCCCTTTAGGGGATTTATTCAGTTCTTTAGTAGCACAGTAGCATTTGGTTTTCCCCTGAGTCTCTGGGCTATCAAGTCTCAGGTTCTTGGTCATCCAAGCAGTGTTGGGCACGGGTTCCATCTTGTGGACTTGGTCTTAAATCCTATCAGATGTTGGTCGGTTATTCCCACAAGTACCATTGTGCTAGCATTTTTTGCAGGCAGGGTCCCAATGTAGAGAGAAGGTTTTGTGGCTGAGTTGTGTTCATGTTCATTTTTTTTTCTTGCAGCGATGATGTTTGCAGAGTCCAGTAGGGTTGAGGTGGACTTCCCTTCAGTAGGCTAGGCCTGACACTTAGAATCAGGGGCTTTATCTGGAGTCTTCCTCTTAGGGTCAAGTATTGCTTTCTGTCACCTAGGGCCTCCTCCAGCCTGTATCTCTCCCAGTGAGTTGTGGTCTTCTCCACACATCATTGGGTCTTACCCAGAGTCAAACCTGGCCTCCATCCTGTTCCCTCAGCTACCAGGGGTAGCTTCATGGTGACATGTGCTTCCTATGCCCCTGTGGGTCTAACCTAGAGCAAAAACTGTTCCCACCTTAAGTCTGTACGTTCCTCTGAAGCGGCCGTAATATGTGGAACTTCCCAGACACCAACAGGCCTTTCCCTAGTTCAGGACTGTTCTACCACAGGCCCCAAGTCTGCAACAAAATCTGAAGATGCTGGAAGATGTAAAACTTCCTGCTGACTTGTGGGCCTATAACAATCACCATGACAGCCTGATACAGGTTACGTTTGCTATGTAGAGTGATTTCTCCCTTTTGACTCTCAGGGTTTTATTATTGTTAATATTGCTTTTTCTGGTCATGTGAGTTTTTTGGTAATAACAGGTATTCGACTCTTGTTTCATAACCCGGTTAGTATCTGTCTTGAATTGATGAGCTAAGGTCATCAGTATACAAAGTTGTTATTGAAAGACACTGTACTCCTCCTCTATCTCCTGCTGCTGCTCCTTCTTTTTCTACTTCTCTTCCTCTGCTTCTTTCTTCCCCATCTTCATCTTCTCCTCTTCTCCTTCTTCTCTGTACAGTATTCTCTTAAGAATCTTCCATGATTCTGGCTTAATGGTCATATATTGCCTTAACTTGTATTTGTCTTGGAATACTCTTAGTTTCCCATAAGTTATTGATATATAGCTTTTCTGAGAATAGGAATCTTGGTTATCAGTATTTCTACTTCCAGGGATTGAAATATATCATTCCATACTTTCCTGTCCTTTAGGAATAATGATGAGACATCTAATTATTGAATGATTCTGCTTCTATATATGTATGTAATGTATGTATGTATGTATGTCTTTCCTTACAGTTTGTAGAACTGGTCTTTTCTTCATATTTTGACATCTTGTCTACGATGGGTCATGAACAGATTTTTCTCTGGTCTACCCATTTGCAGTTCTGAATGTTCCTATATACTGATGTCTCTTTCTTGAGGTTTGGGGAATTCATTGAATATGTTGTCTACACCCTTGGCTTTGTCATACCTCCTTCTTCTAGCCCATGCATTGTTAGGTTTTGTCTCTTGAGTGTATCCTTGACTTCTGGGCAGTTTTCATGAACTTTTCCTGTGTATATGATTATATGTGCTACTGTCTCAACTCTGTCCTCTGTTTCTAACATGTCGTCTTCTGCTTGGTCTGTCTGCTGCTGATGTTTTCTGTTGTGCTACTGTAATGGACTGTTTCTTTAATTTCCAGAATTTCTCTTTGGTTCTTTTCTCAGTATCTTAATTATTTTTTCATTTACTCTTCCCTCAATGTTTTTTCTCAAGGTACAAATTCTTTAATCCACTGTGGTAAAAGCCTTGAATTAATTTTGTAACTTTTTGTCTAGGTCCTGAGATAATTCCCCTATCTGTTTATTAGAGACTTCTCTTTGCTCATAGGTTCTTTTTAACGATTTTGCATTCATGCCACATTGCCTATCTTTTTGTTATTCCTTCACCATGATAATAATAATGATTTGGTTTTTTATAATACTCCCAACATCTGTTTTATATGACTTTGTGGTTCTGATCAGTGGTTTATCTTTTGGAGTATGTATTGTTTGCCTTCTAAACTGTTTAAAGCTGGTTACCTATCTGGAAATTGGAATGATAAGGGCATCAGAAGGAATGTTTTATGCGATTTTAGCTAGGACTAGAGCTGCGCTTTGTAATTGTGTTTGGCACAGCTCTGGAAGGCAGGGGAGGGAGCAGTTTCATCTGTCCTCCATGTCTCTTTTCCCCCTTGGTCATCTTTTACTTTCCCAAGAACTGCTTTTAAAGTAGTTTCAGGTTTACAGCCATTTGAGCTATTATCTACTATAATATAGTAGAGTCTTACCAATGTGATAAGATGTTGCATAGAAGAATCAGATAATCTCACAGTAAAATCTGAGTCGTGCTTACCGAGTCGTCTCTAAACCATCAATTTCAAGATATTCTCCCCTTATGTAAGACATAAAGGTTAGCAGTGTGTGGAGTTATCAAGTTCCCCTCCCCTAATCAGATAGGATTCTGGTAGTTTGCTTTGAGGGGATACTTTCTAACTAAAATAGTTTTTCCTGGGCCTATTGCAGAAAGATTGCTTTTTCCTATCTTAAACAGGAGTGAATTTGTCATCAATGTTACATGTATTAATCTGGTATGGCTCCTGACTGTGAGATTAAGAAAAGTATGAGTATCTTCCTAAAATCAGGCCTCCAGAAGACTTAACTCTGAAATTATTCCTCACTGGGCCTTTAGAAGCATGACAAAATTACAGTTAAGTGTTCCCGCTCAAAGCGATTATGGCAGCTTCTGCCTCCATAAACTGGCCTGGCAGCTGCTCTCTCTGCTTACCTGTCTCTCCAGTTTTGAGAAGGGAGGCCTTTCCCTTTCCTGTAATCTCAGTTCTTCTGTCTCTTTCAATAACTCTTCCTTTCTACTCTTCATCCTCTTCAACAAGAATGACTTTCTCTGGAACCGAGCTCCTAGTTCTTCCCACTGAATGCATACTATAAGTTCTATGGGCCATAAGAGTAGAAAATAACTTTCTGGCATTCAGGTAAAATTCATTCAACACTCAGACAAGAAATAATGAAGAGACAACAATTCTCCTGCACATTTTCCCAACATAAGTGCCATACCCTTTTATTAATCTCGGGGAGGCCTCCAGACGGGGCATTTCCCATCGTCCATGCTCTGTCTTCTCCAAACAGAATCTCTTGACTGCATCTTAAATTATTCTTCCCTTCTACAATCTTCTGTGGTATTTTAGAAATGTGGATCTACAAAATCACCTCTAACGGTGGACCTTAATGTTATTTTCATGTCTTGACTTCTTCCTTTCCAATGTGTATCCCTTTGACCTCCTTTGGTTGTCTAATTGCTCTAGCTAGAACTTTGAATACTGTATTGAATACATAGGGAGAGAGTAAGCAGCCTTGTCTTGTATTTGGTTTTAGTGGCCTTGCTTCAAGTTTCTCTCCATTTAATTTGAGTTTGGCTGTTGGTTTGCTGTATATATTGCTTTTATTATGTCTTGGTATGTCCCTTGAATTCCTGTTCTTTCCAAGACTTTTAACATGAAGGGGTGTTGTTCTTGTTCAAAGGCTTTCTCAGCATCTAGTGAGATCATGTTTTTTTCTTTGAGTTTGTTTATATAGTGAATTATGTTGATGAATTTCCATATATTGAACCATCTCTGCATCCCTGGGGTGAAGCCTACTTGATCATAGTGAATGATTGTTTTGATGTGTTCTTGGATTCAGTTTGTGAGGATTTTATTGCTTATTTTTGCATTGATATTCATAAGGGAAATTGGTCTGAAGTTCTCTTTCTTTGTTGGGTCTTTGTGTGGTTTAGGTATAAGGGTAACTGTGGCTTCATAAAATGAATTAGGAAGTGTTTCTTCTATTTCTATTTTGTGAGATAGTTTGAGAAGCACTGGTATTAGATCTTCTTTAAAGGTCTTATAGAATTTTGTACTAAAACCATCTGGCCCTGGGCTTTTTTGGTTGGGAGATTTTTAATGACTGATTCTATTTCCTTAGCAGTATGTGGCTGTGGATAGTTATGGGAGTGTTTAGATGGCTTATCTGATCCTGACTTAACTTTGGTATTTGGTATCTGTCTAGAAAATCATCTGTTTCATCCAGATTTTCTAGTTTTGTTGAGTGTAAGCTTTTGTTGTAGAATATACAGATTTTTTAAATTTCCCTGTTTCTGTTGTTATGTCTCCCTTTTCATTTCTGATTTGGGTAATTTGGATACTGTCTCTTTGTCTTTCAGTTAGTTTGGGTAAGGGTTTATCTATCTTGTTGATTTTCTCAAAGAACCAGCTCTTGGTTTTCTGGATTCTTTGTACAGTTCTGTTTGTTCCGAAATGGTTGATTTCAGCCCTGAGCTTACTTATTTCACTCTAATTACTCCTCTTGGGTGTGTTTGTTTCTTTTTGTTCTAGAGCTTTCAGATGTGCTATTAAGGTGCTAGTACAGAATCTCTCCAACTTCTTTATGAAGCACTCAGTGCTATGAATTTTCCTCTTAGCATCGCTTTCATTGTGTCCCATAAGTTTGGGTATGCTGTGCCTTCGCTTTTGTCAAATTCTAGAAAATCTTTAATTTCTTTCTTTATTTCTTCCCTGACCAAGTTATCATGGAGTAGAGAGTTGTTCAGTTTCCATAAATATATGGGCTTCATTGGTATCAAGAAATGGCTTTATGGTTACAGATCGCCTCCAAACCCAGTGATGATGGTGACGTCACCCAAAGGGCAAGAGGGACCCACACATCTGTTGCCATGACAATCGCCATACATTCCCAGCATCCATTTGGTTTACCTCCCATGTTTACCTGTGAGTGGTTATGTCACAGCCTAAATGAAAGGCAGACCCCCTTGAGCTTTGCTCTCTCTCTTCTCTCTTTTCTCCCTTCAACTCTGTCATCCACTTTTTGCCCCCCTTCCCCACAATAAACCTCTCTCATGTGGAACTTCATTGGCCTGGTGTGGTTAGGGTTAGGGTTAGGGTTAGGGTTAGGGTTAGGGTTAGGGTTAGGGTTAGGGTTAGGGTTAGGGTTAGGGTTAGGGTTAGGGTTAGGTGTCCAGACACAAGCTGCTGCGAGTTCAACATAATAGGCTTTCTGTTGTTTTTGTAGACCAACCTTATTCCATGGCAATCTGATAGAATGCATGGGATTATTTCAATGTTCTTAATCTGTTGAGGCTTGTTTTGTGTCCAATTACATGGTCAGTTTTGGAGAAGGTGCCATAAGGTGCTCAGAAGAAGGTATATTCTTTTGTTTTAGAGTGAAATGTTCTGTAGATATCTGTAAAACCCATTTGGCTCATAGCTTCTGTTAGTTTCACTGTGTCTCTGTTTAGTTTTGGTTTCCATGACCTGTCCATTGGTGAGAGTGGGGTGTTAAAGTCTCCCACTATTATGATGAGAGGTTCAATGTGTGTTTTGAGCTTTAGTAACATTTCTTTTACAAATATGGGTGTCCTTGCACTTGGGGCAAAAATGTTCAGAATTGAGAGATCATCTTGGTGGATTTTTCCTTTGATGAGTATCAAGTGTTCTTCCCCATCTCTTTTGATAACTTATGCTTACGTCTATTTTATTGGATATTAGAATGGCTACTCCAGCTTGTTTCTTGGGACCATTTGCTTGGAATTTTTTCCATCTGAGGTATTCTCTGTCTTTTTCACTAAGGTGTTTCCTGTACGCAACAAAATGCTGGTTCCTGTTTATGTATACAGTCTGTTGGTCTATGTCTATTTATTTGGGAATTGAGTTTATTTATATTGAGAGGTATTAAAAACCAATTGTTGGTTCCTGTTATTTTTGTTGTTAGAGGTGGTATTATGTTTGTGTGGTTCTCTTCTTTTGTGTTTGTTGTGAAAAGATTAATCTATTGGTTTTTCTTGAGTGTATTTTCCCTCCTTGTGTTGAAGTTTTCCTTCAATTATCCTCTGTAGGGCTGGATTATTTGCAAGATAGTGTTTAAATTCTTTTTTTATTCATGTAATATCTTGGTTTCTCCATCTATGGTAATTGAGAGTGTTGCTAGATACAGTACACTTGGCTGGCACTTATGTTCTCTTAGGGTTTGCATGACATCTGTCTAAGATCTTCTAGCTTTTAGAGTCTCTGTTGAAAAGTCTGGTGTAATTCTGATAGGTTTGCCTTTATATGATACTTGGCCTTTTTCCCTTACCACTTTTAATATTCTTTCTTTGTTCTGTGTATTTAGTGTTTTGATTATTATGTGATGGGAGAAATTTCTTTTTTGGTCCAATCAATTTGGTGTTCTTGTATGTTTATTACCATCTCTTTCTTTAGGTTAGGGAAATTTTCTTCTATAATTTTGTTGAAGATATTTTCTTGCCCTTTGAATTGGGAATCTTCACTCTCTTCTATTCATATAATTCTTAGGTTTGGTCTTTTCATTGTGTCCTGAATTCCTGGATGTTTTGGGTTAGGAGCTTTTTGCACTTGTATTTTCTTGGACTGTTGTGTCAATATCTTCTGTGGTATCTTATATGCCTGAGGTTCTCTCTTTTATCTCTTGTATTCTATTTGTGATGCTTGCATCTATGACTCCTGATCTCTTTCCTAGGTTTTCCATCTCCAGGGTTTCCTCCTTTTGTGATTTCTTTATTTGTTTTTATTCTCTCTTTTTAGATCCTGGATGGTTTTATTCATTTCCTTCACCTGTTTGATTGTGTTTTCCTGTATTTCTTTAAGGGATTTATGTGTTTCCTCTTTAAGGGCTTCTACTTGTTTACCTGTTCTTTCCTGTATTTATTTAAGGGAATTATTTATGTCCTCCTTAAGGTCCTCTATCATTTTCTTGAGATGGGATTTTAGGTCAGAATCTTGCTGTTTCAGATGTGTTAGGGTACCCAGGGCTTGCTGTGGTGGGAGAACTGGGTTCTCATGATGTCAAGTGGTATTGGTTTCTGTTGCACATGTTCTTGTGCATGTGTCTCCCCATCTGGTTATCTCTGGTGTTAATTGATCTTGCTATCTCTGACTGATGCCTGTCCTTCTTGTGAGCCTGGTTATAATGGACCTCCTTGAGCCAGGCTGTCACTGGGTGTGGGAGGGGGTATGGAATGCCCAATCTGTGAGCCAGGCTGTGACAGACCTCTTGGGAGTCAAGCTGTCTTGGGATCTGGGGGGGCAGTGGGCTGGAGCATCCAAACTTCCCCCAGGTGCAGTTGTGGACCAGAAGGAACTCTTCTTTATTCTTCTTTATTTCTTTTTTTCCCTCCTTACAATTTGAGAGCATCTTCAACCATGAAAAAATACTCTTACCTTGGTAATATGAAAGAATAAAAGGTCAATAATTTCAAAATCTAGAGTTTTCATATTTAACATAAGGCACTATTTATACATATTTACTTCTATTTAAAAACTGGATCATTTCTTTGAGTCTTTTTGTATTCTTGTGTGTTAGGAAAACAAATATAGTCTTCTCTATTTTGTAAGTTAAGGAGAATGTAGGCTTGCCATCTAGCATAAACTTGTTCTTCAGAAGTTGCCCACAGAGTGCACTTTGTAGGGGTAGTTAGCATAGAGGCTCACAAAAACTTACAAGTCAAATTATAGAATCAAAAGTAACCATAAAAGTATATGTTCCATATATTTATACAAAACAAAGGCTAGACTATTTATATATAAAACAGTTCCTGGAACTGTATTCTAACATAATAACATCTTATGTTTTTTCTGCTAAAAAAAAAAAAAACAAATAAAATCAGAGAAATTCACAGCTATTTGGAAAATTGGTTGTAAATTAGACTCAATAGCACACAGTGTTTAGTATGTTACAAGATAACTTAAATCAAGGAATGCAGAGGCATCCCACACAACACACATTATTGTCTTTGCTCTTGTATGCCCACTAGAACTAAATAGTAATGACTTCTTGCTGAAGACAACACACAGTTTGGATGTAGAACATAGAAAGACCCAGAAGGGACTGAACTTGAAACTTCACTCCTTGTAGCTAGCACCTATAGAACCAAAAGAAATGCTGGAGGGGAAAAAATTCCCTCTCTTGCAGACTGTAGCTGAACAATTCAGACCTGCCAGGAAGATATGTGCATCAGTGCACTAGTCAAGTGATTGTTGAAGGTTATTAACCATTTTCTGCTTAGATTAAGGCCTGCTTGGGGGACGGAATACATGCAAGCCTGGTCAAAAGCCCAGCAGTGTGAAGGTCACAGGGCTCGGAGGAGAACCTAAGAAGGCATGTTGTCCAAGTGCCTTCTAAGTGTTTATAACTTCACCCATATGAGAGTGTGGCTCTCAACCCTGGTCAAAGAATCTGCTTTTTGCAGTAGGTGAGGGTTAATAGAGGTGACATGTGCGTGCATACGCACACATGTGCACAAGCACACACACACACACACACACACACACCACATTCATTCACACACACACACACACACACACACACACACACACACACACACACACACACACACACGTTGAGTAGATGAAAGAAAACTCCAAGCTCTTCCCATGCACACACACAAGCATTTGGTGGATGGAGCAAAGCTCCAACAAGCAAGCTCCAACAGTTTCATTTTTCTCTCCCACAGCTTCTCTATCCCAGCAGAATCTGTCAAGCCGTACAGAAATCACAATGTGGTTGCATTCTATTTTTCTTTAAGTGAATGATTGCAATGAGTATATGTAAATATATATTCCCCAATATCCTCACATGATCAAATGTTTTATGTATTGTGAACTAAAAAATTATTCCCAAGAATCCACCTTCATTTGTAACTAAGCAACTTGTTATAGATTAACAAAGTGTAAGCAAGCAAGGTAGTTTGCTCAGCCAGTTTCTCTTACTAGCAGAGTGCAATTTGTGGTTACAAAGAAAGGATCAATTGTTTTATGATTTATCCTAACAAGCAACCTTATAAAAAAAAAATCTTAAGAGAATCACAAATCTAAACTTTTACATGACAAACAATTAGTGAGTTCTACTTTAAATCCTCAGGGTGCACATCTGCTCATTAACAATTTTTATTAAATCATATCAGGAAGCTGAGGGCAAAAATGGTTACAAGAAACTGATCACCACCTCGATCAGCAGCCCAGCTTTAGCAAGAGAGGCATGGCTAATGCTGTGGAGGCTGCCATCGTTCATGTTTCCTGACCTTAAACGTATCCCTCTCTCACGAAGGTACCGACCAAAGAGCATGGCTGGTCCAAGTCCCCTGGCACGTATGTAGAAGAGGACTGCCTTGTCTGGCCTCAGTGGGAGAGGATGAGGCTAATCCTACAGAGACTTGATGCCCCAGGGAAGAGGAATGCCCAGGGTAGGGGAGCACCCTCTCAGAAGTGAAGGGGAGGAGGGATGGGGAAGAACTCTGTGTGAGAGGACCAGGAGGTGGGTGACATTTTGGATGTAAATAAAGAAAATTCTTCTCCTTCTCCTTCTCCTTCTCCTTCTCCTTCTCCTTCTCCTTCTCCTTCTCCTTCTCCTTCTCCTTCTCCTTCTCCTTCTCCTTCTCCTTCTCCTTCTCCTTCTCCTTCTCCTTCTCCTTCTTCTTCTTCTTCTTCTTCTTCACCATCATCTATTCCCCACAAAACAAACAAACAAAATATCCCTCTCTCAATAATCAAAAATGTGCCTTTCTGAACTCTAAATTGTTCCCTAAGATTTTCTATGTCAAAACCACAAGCAAAACCATCTTAACCTAACTTACTAACAATCTGCATCTCCAAGTTCTTTCTAAGGGTGGTGGTCGTTGCTAACAATCCATATCTCTATGCTCTTTCTAAGGGTGGTGGTTGAGTCATTAATCTGCTCCAATAACAATGCTCGAAAAAGTTCAGTCATTAAATATTGTAGGTGCCGATGACATCGCCCACTGAGGGGCTGGAGCCCCCTGAGAGTTTCCAAACAACTCAGAGATTATGAAGGATGCGATCTGAGAGCAGCAAGCAGAGTAAAACTCCACAGCAGGATGAAGCTCTCGGGACGCACAGCCCTCGGGGTGCTGCCTGTCCGAGGCACACTCATCACGGTGTGGCTAACTGATGGCCCATTCCAGGACTTCTATAGCTGGTTCACTCTTCCTTTTGCATGACTCCCCACAATGTCCTGTTTTCTAGATCTGTAAAAGCCAGCCAGCAGGGAAGGAGCTTCCACCTCATCCCCAACCTTACTTCTCTATGTACTGTTGCCAAAGCATGCAGTGCTCTGAGGCACATGCATTTATCATCCGAGTCTGGTTCACAACCAAAAGCAGTTGCAGTAGCCTTATAGCTTGTGGGAGTCAATAGTCTTCCCGGCCAAAAACTCATAGGGACATAGCCTAACCTTGGCACTGAGATTCTTTTTACTTACAACGTTTTGGCTCCTGGGAGTATCTTTTTTTCACTCTTGCATGGCATCTTTGTTAAAATTTGTGGTTTTCTGATTTTCCTGATTTTTTTCTTCAGATGATTTTCCAAAAGAAACTGTGTTTTTTTTTTTAAACACAAAGTATCAAGCTCTGTGAAGGCCCACTGTTATAAGGACATGTGTCAATTGGTCTTGGACAGCTATGGATATTCTAAAAGTAAATTTTAGCTAGGCCCAATGAAGCATTAATATATCTCATCACTTATATAAATTTATTCTCACAAAAGCAATGTTGGGCACAGCAGCATGGATGGGAGACATTGTCCCATCCAGCCCTCTACAAGTCACAGACATTTTTCATGGACCGTCCCGCTTCCTCAGCCTAAGGTACTGATGACGCCATGGGGCCACTGTTCCTACTCATCTTTGGGATCTTGATGAATCTGGATTGTACATCTGTGCCCAGACTAGATCCAAAAGGGAGTAGGGTTGTGCTCTGCCCAGATGTACCTATCTCTGGATCTGGTACCACGGTATGCACGTCCAGAGTGTGCACGTATACTATACTCTAGGAGAATAATTGCCTACTCCTTGGATAAGCTTGGTCCTTTTTTTTTTTTGAACCTTTCCTGTTTATTCAGTGATGTCTTTTTTGAATGTTTGTTTGATGTCAACATCTTCCAGAAACTCACTAGCATAGGATTTGAGCTTTTGTTCATATTTTCTCTAGGATTTCTGTCTTGTCACAATTCTTGCAGCATTTGTCTTAAAGTGTTGAGGGCAGACTCTCTGTGAGCTGTCTCTTTCTCATTCCTTCTTGATTGTTCTTGGACTTCACAAACATTTTTCATACTGTACAAAGTCATTCAGATCTGTGAAAGATGCTTCTGCGATTTAGGGCCCACAGCTCACCATGGAACTTAGCAAAGCCACTGAGTTCCCTTACCAGTCCTGGGATCACTGCTGGACTAACATCTTTCTTAAATCTCTGCGAATCTTGTTAGGTCCTGGAGTGAATAGAACATGACACTTTGTCTCTAATGCCCAACTGTTTCAGCAATGTCCCCCATTCCAGTGAAGATGTCAACCAGGGATCATCAAGTGTCTGTAATGCCTCATGTGAGCCAGTCTTGTCATTTCCATTGTTCCATCTGTCATTATGGAGGCTTTGGCCCAAGGAGTGGTGTACAGTGTTATTACTGTTTCTTTTTTCCTTGGATCTTGAATGGTGTCATCTACCCCTTGCCGTTCTGCCTCACATGACAGAATGTGAAAGGCTCTTTCACTGCGCGTTTAAAAATCCCAACTCAGCCTTTAATCTCAGCACTTGAGAGGCAGAGACAGGTAGATCTCCATTAGTTTGAGGCTAGCCTGCTCTACAGAGTGAGTTGAGAACAGTCAGGACTCTGTTAGATAAAGAAACGTTGTCATGAAAACACACACACACACACACACACACACACACACACACACACACACACACACACACTCTACCACCACCACCAAAAACAACAAAAACAATCAAACAAGCAAAAAAAGGTCCCAACTCAAGCAGTTTCGATCTAGCAAATTCTCTGATTCTCATTCGTTTCCTGTACTGGACCACTATTAAGCCCCCTCCAAGGACATAGGAAATAATGAATTTTCTCTTCCTTTGTACTGAAGGTCAAATCTGAGGGACACCTTCTAACACCTCTACCTCACTCTCTTCCTCTCCACTGTCTGAGTCTTCACCTGAATTCCTGGTTTCTGGGTCTCGAGAAGGTCTCTTTAACATGGCTCTAACTTATATTCTCTTTCCTGTTGCATTTTCAGTTAGAAGAAATAGAAACATAGCACCTGTTTCATTTTTCCCTTTTCCATATTTCCTGCCAAATAAGAGGCTAATGCTGAGGATAGAATCTAAGCTATTTTCCTCTTGTAATCCCTCCCATACTGGAAGGAGTTCTCTCTGGGATTGAGGCTCATTTGCATATCCTATTACCTACAACAAAGGCCATGCAAATAAAGCCACAATCTGCTTATGACTCCTTCCCATGCATGCTACTTTCAAAAGCTGTAATATATTCTTTGTTTCACCATATGGTTTGGAGGCTTCCTTATATTGGTGTGTTTCCTTTCATGTATCAAGGAGGCACGTCACCCCATATCAGAGGAAGGCAGCCTCCTTAGGAACTTCCCCGCAGATGCTCTGCTCTCAGATGCCTTGACCTAGGCTGTGTGCCCCACCACTCATTGCAGGGAGTAATACAATCACCATTAAAGCAAGGAGGCATACCATTCTATAGCACGTGGGGATGGGCAGCAATATCGGGTTTGTCTATACATATGCTCCGCCCTCAGAACTCAGCCTTGGTTTGATGTCTAACACCACTACAAAGGCCATATGCTCCTCTTCACCTCAACACATCCTTAGTTCTGAAAGTTCCTAGTCAGACGCCAATTGTGTTGTGTGATCTTCCCTGTAAGTTAAAAAATGTCTCTGCACCCAGATAGGGTCCCAAGGACAAACCAAAGAAACAGTCCTACCTAAGCTTAGTGAAGCATTGAGTTACAGGAGCACAAGAGAGCCAACGGTAGCTGCATGCTGACAGCTTACCCTAACAGAGATACAATCGCATGAAAACTGCGTTCCTGGAGGTCCAACAACAGCTTCAGACAGATCTAATACCATAACCTCCTCCTCCCCCCCCAGCCATTGTGCATTGCCTCTGAAGCCTTGGGGTGAGGCCTTTCAAAACTTGTAAGTTTCATTTGCTTTTGGGTCTTGCAAGTTGTGTTTATTTCCTGATCCTTGCCAGCACCCTCTTCTCTCACCAGGAGGGATTCTTTCAACTCAGAGGAAGTAGACACACAGCAGAAGATAAGTCACTGCCTAACACCCTAGTTTTGGGAGCAGGTGGCAAATAGAGATGGAAAAGAACGATAAAGAACTCTGCCTTACTTAAATTTATAGATCTCAACTCTTAATGCTTACCTTTTATAGCCAGTAAATTGCTGTCCAAGGATGGCAATTTTAGGGCAGCTTAATGTTTTCCTTCACAAAATGTGTTGTCTGGCCTTAATGCACCCTGCAACTGAAATCATTTTTATACAGGAAATGTAGAATTAATCAGCAATTAACTGGGCAATGCCCTTCATTTTTTCTTAACTATTTGAACTCTATTTTAAAAGCATGACTTTCTCTGAGGTGTTTGTTTTAATAATACCATTTAATAATGATCATGATATCATCATCTTAATACACCACATATGTGAGGCTAATAAAAATGAGGTGACCGTTTGAGTGATCTGGACTGTTCCCTTGAGACTCAGTGAGACATAGGAACTTGAGGAACATAAATGCTTATTTATACATTTTTTTTAAGGTATAAAGTTGATCTGGCAAATTTCAAGGGGTGGAAAAGTGGTGTTGAAGGAGATGCACTGAGTAGAGGATGATAATAAGTCACAGGTAAGGCATAAAGGTAGAGGGGGAGCAATAGGAGCAGAAAAGCTTAAGCAGGGGAAATCAGGGAGCAGAGCATTAACCTGAGGAGTTCTACATGAAGAAGACACACAGAGACCTTCTGTCATGCAGCGCGGTTTAAAAAGGATAATTGGAGGGGCTGGTGAACACATGTGACATAAAAGATTGGGAATGCTGAGGGCTGACAATTTACACAGGGGTAGAGGTGGGGGATTGTAGAGAGTAGAGGTGAGAAGTGAATTAACCAAAACTAAGAATTTACCAAAACATTCCATGGAAACCTACTAACTTCAAAACTAACATATCTGTTTTAAACATTGACTTCAAATGAAGGCACGCTGTATGAAAATACAACGCTGGTTCCAGAAAATATGGACTATTAAACCAGATTGCAGTACCAGACCTTAGTACAATGAGTTACTGGTCAGGGAGGACCATATGCCAACAAAATAATATAAGCTATTGCCCTCGTTCTTGGTTAGCTACCATAACTAGATGGTAAGACCCTATTTCTGAAGATGTCATATATTTTGATTGTAGGACATAGAGAAACCAATCTCAAATTGACAGGGACATTTCTCCCTGTTGTCTAGTGTTCATAGTGCCCGAATGTGCTATTCATAATGCTGGAGAGAAAGACATTAATGATCTTCCGCAGTGCTGGACCCTGCGTGCTACAATACCAGTCTCCCGACAAGAGGTAACCATCACTACAATCTTGGCATGACTGTTATGAGGTAATCATCTGATTTCTGAGGGAATTTGAAGCCTGCTCCATAGGAAAGCATCCATGTCTGTACAGTACTGTAAACCTTGTCCAAAGCCCATGGTGGGTAAGGTCACCCTAGGCCCTAGAAGGAGCTTCTACTAAATAGCCATGTTCTCACATTGCTTTCTAAATATTTGTTTTCACTGTGGGTCTGGGCCACTGTCAACCTTGACCAAAAAGGTTTCTTTTAAAAATAAGCAGCATCTAAAAAAGAGACTATTAAGTGGTCAAAGAGCTGATAATAAGAGACTCTGAGTACTCAGCCCTACATGGGACATCTTTGTCAGCTTCTCCACAGTAGCTTGGGGAACATTAGGGAACAGGAGGAAGGAAGAATACACATGGCGGGAGACTGGGAAGACTGATAGGAAATGCTGTCTTCTGAAAATGGCATGGCGGTTGCACCCATGAGCTCACAGTAGCTATAGTCCCACACAGGAGCAGGCCTGTCAAGATTCCAGTGTGGGGGAGATGCGATCTCCTGAGATCCATGCTAGCTGAGGTACTGTTGGCAATTGATTGCACCTGGGAAAGGAGAATTTTTTTTTTTTTTGTCCTTTTGTGATATGGTGTGGCTACTGGCAGGTTGCCCACACTCCAGTAGAGGAACACATACCCATGTACAATAAGTGGCACTAACTGGACACAGTAGTATAGTTTTTTTTAAAAAAAAAAATAAAATAAAGGTCACATCAAGTTAGGAGGGGTGAGTGTAAAGGGGACTGAGAACAGAGTCAGAGGAGAAAATGGTGGTGTGTATGTGATCATAATATATTAAATACAAGTATGAAATTCTCAGAGTAAATTTCAAGTTAATAGTCTAATAAAAATAAAGGGGGTAGGAGGAAGAAAATGGAGGAGGAAGGAGGAGGAGGAAGAAGATGGAGGAGGGAGGGAGGGGAGGAGGAGGTGGTGACAGAGAAGCATTTACAACCTCTAAATCTCTGGTTTAGTTCTTCCTGTATTTTAGATTCAATTAAAAAAAAAAAAAAAAAAACCTAAATATGGTGTCACATGCCTGTATTCCAGCTACATGGTTGAGTGATACCGGAATGTCACAAGTTCAATCTCAGCTAGAGTGAGAGTTTGTCTGAAAAAAAGAGAACAGATACACAAACAAACAAGCAGTCAAAACCATGAGACTGGGCACTTTACAAGGGAAAGAGCTTTAATTCTCTCACAAGGGTAAAGGTTGCTAATTCAAGATCGGGAGGCCCCATCTGTTCAGCTTCTGATGTCAACCTTCTGGCTTTGTCAAAGCACAGCAGATGGTATCATGTGACAGGCCCATGTGTGAGAGAGGGTTCACCCAATGAAAAGGATGGGAAGGAAGCCTCGGGGAAGCACCAAGCGTGCTCTTTGCAACAATTCAAGCTTGTGAGAAGCAATCATTCCTGCGAGACCCAACCCACTTTACAAAATCAGCATTTGCCTCCTCCAGCCTGGGGCCTCCATGGCCCAGTCCCCTCTACTAAAGCTCCATCTTTTAAAGATTCACAGTTAATACTGTGACATCAATGAACAAGCTCCTAAGCCATCAGCCACTGAAGGACAAATGATAGCACGCTAAGCCATGGCTACTGGGGACAAACGATAGTACATGGTTACTACCCGGCTGTAAGTGGAGCAGCTGACATGGCCTGTACACTTACGACTGCAACCTATCCATCTGTAACTGTGCCAAGCCTGTGTTTCAGTAGAGCTTCTATATGAGAGAAAAGGAGTGCTCAAGCCCTGGAGTCCTTAATGCTGCTTGCTTGTATTCATTCATTCATTTAGCAAAGCCAGGGATGCAATGTTTAACACGTGACAAAGAAAAGTTACAAAGAATTCCTTAGACAGAGTGCTTCTAGCAAATTCAGAAAACCAAACCCCAGTCCCAGAGCTCAAGTCCCCTGTTCCTCTAGCAATAATGGAGAAATAATCTCATTTGAATTGTGCAGAGAACTAAGTCAGGATGGTCGAGAGCCAAGCTGTCTTTCATTCACTTGACAAGTTACAGTTTTCCTTTAACTCCGCCCCTTCCCCTAAGAAATACTGGGGAGAGAATTGGATTAAAAATTAGACACTGTGGTTCCAGCTCTACATCTCTTAAAGGAGCTACTGAGTCTGTGACTCGTTCCCCTCATCTACAAAAGAGGAAGAGCAGCATGCTGCCTGCTTTCATATATTATGAAAATGTATTCCACATCAGTACCCTATGCCTCAGTCGTTCCATCTGGAATGAAATCATTAAGGCTTGTAAACCATTGTTTAAACCTACTCAGAAAACCAGCTTACAGAAAAGAGTTTCTGATGCCCTCTGCTTTCCTAGCTCTCGGCAAAGATGTGTGCAGCAGCATTTGGTCATCCCTGATGAATGTGTCTCCGTCACTGTATGCAGTTCTCTAAAGCCTGGAAGCTTATTACACAGCATTGCTTCTAAGTTTTCAGAAGCTCTTTAATGAAAAACCACACACCAGAACTAAAGCACTCACTGTTGCTTTTTAAAGAGCTAGGGAGGGTTGGAGGTATGTGTCCCCTGGTTGTGAAGACAGGAACAAGACTTCTGGGAAGGTCACTTAAGAAGACATGCCAGATCATTGTGAAAATCCATGCCTTCCGGGGCCACCCCTTTCTATTCTGAGTCAGAATCATCCTTCACATCGTAGGGCTAATGCTCTGTCATTCTGAGTTTCCTTTTTCCTCAATCAATACCTTCCTTCATTTCTTGCTAATTTTTCTCTGCTTAATACTACTTTCTTGTCCCCTCCCAGAAGCAGACTGCTTGTCTGGTAGAAATGAAGGAAGCTGCAGAGTCAAAGTATTAACACCAGAGTAATGAAACCCACCAATTATGGAAAAGGTCAGACTCTTTTGGGACAATCTTAACAGAATAATGAGCGCTACCCTTGGTGATAACATAGGATTTTCCCAGACTCTGCATCAAGTTGCTGTGTTATTAGTCAATTAAAACCATTTCCATCTCCTTTCAGTGGTATAAGTGAAGTGAGTAAGATGATTTTACAGCCCCCGCCATATTGGGTATTCAGAATGGCAGGTGTGGATTATGTCACCGCAACAAGACTTGTGTGTACACTGAGAACAGTTAGAGATACAACCAAGAAACTTGAAGTGGTAGCCATTTGATATGTATTTTGGATTTTATTTTCCAGTTATCAAACAAGTTCAAACCGACTTTCTGTGTGTGGTCTCTCCTTGTCTCACTGCCTAGCGTGTGTTCTTCTTTTCCTGAAATGTCTCTGACAGCTCGTGTCTTCTAGTACCTGGAAATTACTGGGTGTAGAGTCTTCACTCAATAACTGTGTTTTGTTTCATAATTAAGCACATAAATGAGAAAGAAGAGCTGGACATTAGTGGCACAGGCCTATAATTCCAGCATTCAGGGAGCCAAAGCAGGAAGACTGCAAGTTGAAGGCCAGCCTTGGCTATGTAATGCAACCGTACCCACCCCACCCTCCAAAACACACAAATAAACGAGAGTTGGTGGAACAACTTAGTACTGAGGGCTAAAGACCTTGTTTGTTCTTCTTCAATTTAAATAGAAGAAAAAAAAAACCCAACCTGCGTTTGTGTCAAGAACAGATCTTCAGTATGTCAGAATAAACAAACCTAAGAAAAGGGTTAATGTTTCTTGTACTCTGTAACTGTGAGCCCATGATTGAGTGGGCAGTAAATTAGACCCTGCCAAGGGCTGGATGAGATGAGCTAAAGAAAGCTAGATGGGATGAGCTTCACAGCGTTCATGCTTCGGAGGTTATTAAACACATAATAACGTACTGGACCTTTCTGGTCTCTCACCAACAGCACATAGAGTGAACACCTATGTTATCTTCCCATGTCAAATCAAGTACTGAAGAGTTTTGTCAGCTAGTAAATGGAAATTAGTTTCACTTGACAGTGAAGTGCATAGATCATATATTTCTTTCAATGCACACTAACAAACTACTACACAGCATACACCATGTGGGGGATGAGAGGAAGGATGGTTAAGGGTTAACAGTACTGGCTGGTATTGCAAAGAACCCAAGTTAGATTCTCAGCACCCACAATGGGTGACTCGCAATTACCTGTAACTGCAGCTGCAGGCATATCCAACACTTTTGACCTTTGCAGACCCCAGCAGAAATACACACACACACACACACACACACACACCATTCAAAATAAAATTAATCTTAAAAAACAACGTGGTATGAGGTAATGATATTACATGAACATGCATTTGCCCAAAAGTAATCCACTTGCGAATGGTAACTCTCCCACGAACACTCATACAGCCATAGAAAATGGTAGAATAAACTATGTAAGTAGTATGGCAGAGATGCATTAAACAGTCAGAAAGGCAGCTTTCAATTGTCAGCATAGGGTAAGAAATTTATGGGGCAAGAAGCATATAAATTGGTTTTAAAGGCTGCCTTAGGTTTGGCTCATGGAAACGGAAAAAACAAAGACCCTTGTCTTAGTCACAGCTAGAAACTACATCACACTGCAATACGATTTTAACGCTAGCATTTAACAGTAGCTGGGGCTCATCTGATCCTAAGAACTTTAAAGGCTTGATAAAACAAAGCCTCTCCATGCCGGGGGTGGGAGTTCACTGGCATGCATGTTTTACAGATGGGGAAGCTAAGATCTAGAAAACAGCAATGTCTGAAAGGTACAGCAGGTCCTTCAAGAATACTGAGGCTTGGGAGAGAGGAAGGGAAAATCTGAGAGGGCATTTTGTTTTGTTTTGTTTTATTGTGGCTAGATGACAAGTAACCAGAAGACTGGGATGATCTTCCAGAAAATCCAATACAGGAACAACTTGAAAAGTAAAAGGCAAGGGCCTCCGTATGTTTAAATAAAGCAAAATAGAATGATAATAATCTTTCTGTACTTTTCTTTTTCACTAACTTCTAGGTTAGCATAGAAAGTAATGGTTTCATTATGGTATTTTCACACGTATGTGTCATTCTGTGTTCTAGTTCGTCTTTCTTCTACGGCTTCCCCCATGACCCACGACCCATTACTCGAAATGAACCAAAATCTGGACTCCTCAGTACCTTTGTCACTGTCAAGGTATAAAATGTCAGGGAAAGCAGGAAGGGGAGTGAGTCTCCTTTGTTTACAACACCATTCTCCTTATAGAGGTGGAAGAGCTGGGGCTGAAAGAGAGGCACCGATGTTCAAGAGCCTTATGGCATTTAAACTTTCAGGAGCCGGTTTCTGTGCAGGCGCACAACTGCATAATCCTGGCCAACTCCCAGGCTGCTGTTAGGAACTGACAATGAACAATAATACTGAAAATATAGGGTCTCCTCTCACGCATACAGTTCATTTGCTGACCAGAAAACAGAGCCACTGTGCTCTTTTACATAATAAAACGATCCCATCTCTCTGCAGTTTACTGGCAGCCAAGGTTCAGAAGGCAGTCAGCATAGACGTGTTCTTTAAATGGACACTCACTGACACCCCTGGGATACCCACCACAGAAAACGTACCCGACCCTCCAAGTGTGTTTGTTTCCATAGAGATTAATACAGAGGACGGGGCACTCGCTCATCTTTTTCATCAGCTTCTCAGAAATTAGCATCCACAAAACCACATTCTTATTTAAAATATGCTTTACTGAGCACAAATATTTGTTGTAAAATGTGAAGTTCCTCTTTGGTCTTTATTTGTTTCTTTAGAAAGTTTTACTATTCTATTTATGCTCACTCTTTTATTTGGTTTGTTATTCCAACGGCTGAGAGTTAAAACACACGTTCCCTAAAGGTGTCTATTCCAGTGCTCGATGAGTTAAATTAGCAGTATTTTCATCTTCATCTTGAGCAGTCTCATTTAATATGCTGTTTAATGATAATTATAGATGTAATTTATTGATCATTTATTATTGGAATTTTGCTTTTTATCTGACTCCTATGTTGCTAAAATCAAAAAGGCTTGAGATGTCTCCTCCAGTGATTCTGTGATCAGGGTTTCAAACACTGATACCTCCAGTGCACTGCAGCATCTGGTGGAGACCCCACACATGTTTCTTGTGACCCGGTATTCCTGTGCTTTACATTTATAACAAAAGGGATAGCCCCCTATGAAAACGACAAGTGTGCCTTTAAAATGGAGGCAGTCTTTTAGTCTTTTCCAGATACAGAGAAAATCATCAAAGAAGACATGATACCAATGGTGTGTCTAGAGATAAATGTTCAACAAACAAACAAACAAATGAACAAAAAACAAATTTTAAAAGCTGGAAGTTTGTTTTACCTATTTAAACCAAGTTCTTTCCGCACTTTTCAATGATTTTCTTTCCAATTTAAATATGTTATATGCTTTGTGAATCAGCACAGTGCACAGTTGAAGACTTCAGCCTGCCTGCCCAAAAGTACTAAGATGCATTTTAATTCAAAGCCATTCCCAAATGTCTTCACCATGGAAATGATGTTTATGGCAACTGTTCCCAATAGCCATCATTTGGATACGTGCTTCAATTTATAGACATTTGAAGTTATTTAAACTTTAAATGAACAATCACTTAAAGTCTAGCTCTTATGACCACAGGGAATTTTAAATACACGTCCGTGTGCATTGGCATATGCCTAAAATATGTTTACAGAAACCATAACTCATTCTCATGGTGTATTTCGGAACAAAACAATTTACTCAAAAAGAAGTCAAACACCTGTTCTTCATAATTTCACCATAATTTTATTTTGTATTTACAGTCTTCAATTTCTAACTCAGGGTCTAGTTGAGCATTGGGGGCTGGGAGTTAAGGAAGAGGTATGGGGTTTGGAGGAGAGGGATCAGAGATCTGGCAGAAGGGACAATATTAAAGCTAACAGGATGTGAATGTCTTCCAGAAGAAGTTCTTGCAGCCAGCTTTGCGTTCCCGGGGTGCCATTGCTGGGTTCGAGTTGGCAGACCTCTGCAGCTCCAGCCTCATCTCATCCTGCTCAGCTGCCTGGGGCAAATCCTCGGGCTCCAGGGCATCGTTCTCTGTCTGGTTAGGCTCGGACAGCAGCTCTGCCAAGAAGTACTTGGCCAGTTCCTGGATAGGGCAGGGAGAAGAGCAAAAGGAGGAATGGGAAAAAGGGGGAAATTTGGTTTGAAAACAAGATTTAATCACTCAAAACCCAGTTTTCACAATAATTGGGTGGCTGCTATATTCACTAGATTATGCAGGGGGAAAAAAGCTTCCCTAGACCCAAGTCTTTCAGAAAGTGCTCTCTGCCTTAAAACACAGAGAAGCCACAGATGATAAGAAGTCGTTTTATAAATACATAGAATGCCAATAGTTTGCACAGCTCCATTTTCATTTGATGAGATACGACACGAACCTGAGTTCTTGCCGGATTTTGTTTTTGAAAGGTAAAGGCAAACCTCCCCATGGAGTGAAGAGCCCCATACCCCAGTCTCGTTTTTTTTTTTTGTGAATTAACATTGCGTTTCAGCACCAGGGTCAGCAACTCTCGCGCCAGCACCAGGGATAGAGCCCAGTCCCTCTGGGCTCTCTTACCTGCTTTCTGAATTTTCTTGAAAGCCAGGGAGGAACTTACCTGCAAGGTGACCACCTCCGCTGATCAATTCTGGAAAGAGTGAGAGGGGACCCTAACTTCAAAAGTTTCCCTGGGAGCTCAGGGGCTGAGCGACTCTGAGAAGCGCCCGCTAAACACCTGTCGCAGGGGCTGCAGCAGAACTAAGGGGAAGGCTGGGGAATTCGCAAGGGGGACAGTCCCAGCCATTTCCTTACCTGTTTCCCGGTGGCAGCCGCCAGAGACTTCTGCAGGAACTGACGGAGTCTGGGGTCCGAAGGCGCGCCGGTGACACCGCCCAGAGCCAGGACGATGCAGAGCGCGGCCAGCGCGCACTGGAGACGGCAGGACAGCATCTCCCCTGCTTCAGACAGCCAAACTGGAGCGCGGTGGGTCAGTCTAGACGCAGGTCTGCAGGCAGCAGCGACTCGGTAGCGTCTCCTTCAGCTGCTATCGAGCTCTCCACGGTCTCCCCTTTTTAAACTCTCTCTCTGACGTCAGCCGAGGAGGCGCCCCCAGATCTCACCAATGCTTTTACGCACCATTAGCCTCGCAAAATCAATCACAGAAGTGAGGGGAGGCGACACGATCTAAAGTGGTTTATTTAAAAAAAAAAAAAAGAAAGAAAGAAAGAAAGAAAGAAAGAAATAGAAGAAGAAAGCCTGCACCCACGCAGGCAACATGAAATTCTCCATGCTACACAGACCAAACAATCTTACCTTCATTCAGTGCTGACATGCATCTCCCATATTTCAGCCACACAGAAGCACACTTAATTACAGAGATCACTCAGTCCTTGGAAAGCAATACATCATGACACTCCTGTCATGACATACCTGTCAATGTACCCAGATTACTGGACTTGCATTCGCCCTTAACTGTTTTGTACAGCAAGGGAGGCTTAGAGCTATTCGTCTAGGAACCGACCTGAGAATGATTTGCAATTAAGAGGACTGAACTATATTCTCTCCCTCCATCTCTTAAAGCCTTGTAGGAAAAAGGCTGGGACTGAGCTATAAAGGAACCTCACTTTGTCCAATCTGCCTATCTTTCTTTTGTGACAAAAGAAAGACACTGGAGAGACAGACAGACAGACAGACAGACAGACACACACACACACACACACACACACAGGAGGGAGAAGGAGGGGAAAGCCTACATTTGACACCTGGAAACAGCCCTGGGAAGCAGTCTCAGAAATCATCTAATAAGCCTCAGAACTTGAATCAAGAAAGCTTAAGGGACCAGCAGACACTGTACAATTGGAGCAAAGAGCAGACATTTAGACTCTAAGGTCAGGGTTCTTGTGCACTGCTATGAATGTTCTGACAGATTCCTGAGCAGTAGGAGCAATTCCAGGTTAGGAAGCTCCAGGATGGGCGCATATTAAGTCAGGGAGCCCCTGGCAATGTGTAGCTATTGTATATCTCTGTGAGGAACGACTTGACAACTGTCTGGGCCCCTCTTCCTTCTACTGCAGAGGAAGTTTAAGGAAGTCTCCGTGTTCATCAAATGGAGCATTTTCATCTACTTGCCAGCTAAGACTGCCGCTTTCAAAGTGATTGCTTATTAAGAAATGCCAGCTCCATTCCTGGTACAGAACAGGTGATCTCCACAGGTTCTTCAAGGACTAATATTTTAGGGTAGTTAGAGAAGCCAACAGTAGAGATTGTTTTAAAATGTACAGCTTCAGAAGTCAAGCAAAGCAGAGGGTTTGCCCAGTGCTGCATTAGATACATTCTAACACCACTCCCAATACTTGCATGGAAAAAAACAAAGTGGGCAGGTGAGAGGGCTTAGTTAGTATCTTGAAACAGCTTGGATAACATTTCCTTTAGTATCTGTAATCCAAAGCAGAGAGGGCATGAACTGCAAGGAGTGCTAAAACTTCCAGGGCTTAGCAATTCCAGGCAGGCTAAGCACAGAATAAAGCATTAAATTGAAAATCGCTCATGTGCCGAAGCAGTCTGTAAGAGCAATGAATCTAGAGCATGGAGCTCAAACCTAAGTCACATCCCTGTGCATTCTCAGAGCTTTTCAGGCTTCAGGCTGGGACCTCAGAGGCTATATCAGTCCCTGTCCTGTGGCATCCTCAAGGGACCGCCTATCTCTTCTGCTGTGGAACCTGGCCCTTGACAGCCCCACAAAGTAGAAAAGGAAAGCCAGAGGAAAACACAGGCAGTGCATGGCCATCTTGCTCTTCTGCCTCTTCCCAGAGCCCTGTTCCTGCCCTTCCCGGTCCTATCCGTTCCATCTACCGTTAATCCTCTCTCTCTCTCTTTCTCCTGTCAGGCCCTTCTAACGTCCGCTCTCAGACATTTTCTCACTCTGTGTTGTCTACCCCCTCCCTATATGCTTAGCTTCATTTCTGTTTTTATTCTCACATTTCAGCTCCTTTCTGACCTCCCTCTGGTTTGATCTGGCTGTTTCCCGGCTTCTTTGCACTTCCCCTCCTTTCTTGCCTTGCCGGCAATGCCCAGCTCTTGCTCTGCCTCTAGGCTGCCCTCCTCTCTCCTCTCCCCTTCCCTGTCTTGCCTCTTCTCAGCTGCTTCCTGCAGTTTGAGCACCTACTCAGGAATAGCAGAGCGGGAGCTGATTCTCCCGCATTCCCTCTGAAGTGCTGAGGCTGTAGATGAGATGAGATGAGATGACTCCTGGGGTTTGATTTGCTTTTATAATCCTTGGATTGTTATAAATCTAAGATCCACTTAAGTGAAGAGGCAGGGCAAATTTTTCCATACCCCACAACAGGCAAATTTAGCACAAAGGATGGTTTAGTGTTAAACTGCCTCAAACACTCTAGTACAAACCTTCGCAAATAACCACAGGGGCCTCTGCCCCACGTCTCAAGGCTGAGAGGAAGAGTGGATTGTGGCAGTGGTCACCAGCAATCACCTGGCCTATTGTTACTGCAGCCTCTATAAGTCACTAACATTTCAGGGTACATTGAACATATCATGAAGGAGACTGATGTCTGAGTTATAAGGGCTTTGCTCTGGGACTGAGGTAGGGAGTGATATGGCCAAAGAAGAATGCTTCTTACTTCTCCATAGGTAGGATTAACAAGTTATGCCCTCAGTGAGATATGGTTCCACTCACTCTCACTGCTAGTGAGCTAGGCATGTTTTTACTTGAAGTTACCAAAACCTTAAGTTCTGATGGTCTAAAACGGTTGGTTTCCTCCTGGGACAGTGCTTCTCCCTGGAGACACAGCAAAAGTCCATTGAAGCAGATGTTCAAACTTTCCCCTGGCCACTGTGGGCTTCTTATGTCCTTAAGCCAACAACCTACAGAAGGAATAACAGCCTACACAAAGGAATAGTGTTAGAAAGAGTGATGGATACAGGCTGGGGCAGGAGCGGTGACTAGAGTACAGAATGTGCAGGATCCAGGTCTGGCTGGGGGTTGGGAGGGGAAAGGAGCACGGACCTTCTCTGAGGACTTTTAAGTGAAGGCCTTTTCCAATAATCTTCAATGAACCAGCTCTCTGAGATGATCTTAGCTTGTGCATATTTCTTTATTCAAGGTGGGCTTATACTCATACTTTATTTGGGATAAACCAAGGGAGAAAGAGTGAGAATATCCAGGGTGGGCAAAGGTCACGGGCTGAAGGCTAAGGTATTGAGATGCCTCATTAGCATGGGTAGGCATTCCAGGAATGTCAGGTAGTTGGTGTGGGGTCCAGGATTCCCCCCAGGTATAAAAGAGGAAGCCCCACTGACAAAGCGAGTCCACCATTTTGCGCTTATCTCAGGGCAGTCTGGTAATGTCAGACTTCAAGCTTAGCAGCAGAGTTTCCCAACAGAATCTCTTGTTACCATGTCCTTTGATTAAAGTCAATGGGAAACTAGACAACTCAGTTGAGGCAGGATGACAAAGGGCTTTTCAGGAATAAAAGAAGGTATGGGTCACCCCTCCAGGAAAAGAACCAAAACCTGCCGAGGTGCTGTCTGAAAGTGGAGAAAATACAGAATGTTTGATAGAGGAAAGTAGTCATAAATACCAGCTAAGGACATATGTGCAGTTGCAGAAGCATGGATTGCAATTGACACTTGTGTTTCTTTAGTTATTTGATGATTATTAGCAATGTGTTTGTGCACATATGCACATACATTAAGCAGTATTTGTGTTCCTCTAAAATGCCTTCACATTTCACAAGTGTCTTAGTTAAGCTTTCTGTTGCTGTGAAGAAACATCTTGACCAAGGTAACTCCTATAAAGGCAAACATTTTACTGGGCTGGCTTACAGAGTCAGAAGTTTAACCCATTATCATCATAGCAGGAAACATGGCAGCACACAGGCAGACACAGTTCTGGAGAAGGAGCTGAGAGTTCTGCATCTTGATCTGAAGGTAACCAGGAGAGACTGGCATTCACAGGCTGCTGGGAGGAAGTTCTCTTCCAAAATGGCTGGGGCCTGAGCGTAGGAGGAGACCTCCAAACCCCACCCCCACAGTGACGCACTTCCTTTGACAAGGCCACACCTCCTAACAGTTCTGTTCCCTCTGGGCCAAGCATATTCAAACCACCACATCAAACTACGAAGAATGCAAGAAGCCTGGGCTCTCTTGGGTATCTTGTAAATGAAAACCCCTTTTACTTTCCAGATAAAATAAAGTAAGAAACAAAGTCACTGGTGGAGAAGTAAGATAGTTTAGAGAGCCAAGGGCTTGTGTCTGAGACCCTAGGCATGGATGCTCAGGGTTTTTTGCTGACGGTCACCACAATAGTCTTCACAAGATTTTAGAATTTGGTCTGGCTATGGAAGTGAAAGTTCCTGGTAGCCATAAAGCAGTGTAAGACTATCAAGGCAAGGCTTGGAGTGGCCAGTCCTACCCTGAGGAGTGAGACCCAATGAGCTTTCCAAACACTGTAGGAGGTAGGCTGTTCAAACCGACATCATGGCTTAACTAGACAAGCTTTTCTCATCCTGGGAGTATGGAGGGCAGGACCTGGAGACCGAGCAAGAGGTTCTCACAGAAAGGCAACAAGAGGCTGCTGATGCCGAGGAGCACACCCCCACTGGAAAACGACCTTTTCTCCCTCACACATTTAACTTGGAAGCAAATGTGTTGCAACTGGACATTATTATCTCCTTTGTGTGGATTCCCTAGAACTGATTCTTGGATTTAGAGCTGGCTGGCAAAGGGTTTAAGTAAGGTGGAGGGAGGTGAACTTGCAGCATGCAATGCTTGATTGGCCAAAGGCAGACATGCCAGGGTGTCACGGTCGGGGATAAGACCAGGCTGTGCACAAATACAACCTACTCTTTCCCAAGGGCAAGAATGAGTGTGTGGTCCTCCAAGGACTGCTTTCTCCCCCATGAAATTGATGATTCCAAAGGAGTCTTACGTTGGCTGAAAACTTTCACAAAGCCCATAGCACAGTGACTGCAATAGATAATTAGGGGTGTAAAGCTTGTGGGTTCAACATCTTCTGCAGGGAGGGGTGTGTGCTGGTGTCTTAAGCCTAATTGCATTAGTATTTTATCTGTTCTTTTTTCTCTTGCCTTTCACCTCCAAAGCTTTGAATGAGCCTCTGATGCCAGCAAGTCCAATTGCAGACACACCAACCAGCAAAGCATGTTTATTCAGATGAAGGGTTTTTAACCACCCACACTGGACCACTTCTTGTCAAACAGTCCCTCTGGTCCCCAAGCATTTGTTCCTCAGTGCACAATGTCTGTTCTCTCCCACATCCATTTGTCCTCGCTGCTTCCTCTTCCTGGGGTATCTTTGACCCCACTCTGACAGCCAGGTTATATAGCTCAGTCTAAGACATTTCCAAGGACTTCTTAGTTAGAATTAATGGGCCACCTTCTGTGCCCAAAAGTAGATCTTCTGTACCCATTGTCAGAGACTCTCCCAGATCATTTTATAAACTTCTGTGTCTTTAGAGTCCATGTCTCTTCCATAAGCCTCAAAACTCATGGAAGGCAGGCACCTGTCCCAACCATGTCTGCATCCTCCCCAGAGAACATAAGAAAGACAGACCTAAGCTTGGTGACCCAGACCTGGAATCCCAGATCTCAGAGATAGGTATGGGTGAATTCTGAAAGCAAAGTTAGTGAATCCACTTAACAAATCTAATGTCAGTCTAAGCTTGATACTAAAGTCCCTATCTTAAAAACAGACAGGAAAAATGAGCATAAGGTGGTTATTGAAAATGGTGGTTAAGTTGCAGACAGGCTTCTGTCTCCTTATGTGTGATATCTCTGTGGCTTTTGCAAGTAGGATAAACAGCAAGCATTGCTGGTCTAGGGCTACTAAGGATGACATCACTTGACATACACTGCCCAGCACTCACAATCTTCCAGAACATATACATATTGGTCTCTTGGTCATTTCTGAGCTTTGAAAAGGAAAGAAGTAAAACTAAACACTACCCACCATGATTGCATCTTATGCTGAGAGCTGACATTGTCATGTGACTATGCTAATAGAGTTGCTAAAAATATAAGCCTTCCTAGTTACTGAGAGGTCTGGGCAGAAAGCATCATCAACCAACAAAGCTGACTTACATTTCTAACCCAGCTCTGGGTTGTGAGCTCTGGGCTGTGTTTCATGGTTGACTGGCTATGTTAATGTCAGCCAGACTGGGTTTCCCAATCTATAGCTCCTCTGTAGCTGGACTGGATCAGGGTAACTTCTACTCTTCCAGCCCATCCTCTCAGAGGGAGGGACCAGGAAGGGAGCTCTGTGCCTAACATCGATGGAGTTTCTCTTCTCTTTGTGAGTTCACTGTTCCCTCCAGAAACTTCTCACTTGTTTCTCTAAGGTCTCCTCAGGACTTCCCTGTGAAATGAAACCAAGCCAAGGTCTGTCTCTCCCTGTCACATGATAGATTCTTCCCACCTGCCTTCCCACTTTCAGAGGCTTAAAACTGGGGTATTCCAAGAATTTGTCCAGGGGAGTCAGCAAGGAGAATAGTCTTAGCCACAGACTTCCATCAGTGGGTCTGAAGAACCCCACTAGGTATCACTAGTCTAATCCTCAGAGCAGTTGTCAAACAACCTCCTTGCAGTGATTTGGAGTCCTCCACACTGAGACAGACTAATAGAAGCCATATGCACACAAAGCCCCCCTGTTAAATCCGCTTTAGCTTTTCCACATTCAAATTTGAGTATGCACGTTGATCCTGGCTCATGCGGGGACTGGCTAGGCACCACTGTGGCAGTCCCGTTAAGTCAGGCTCACATTCAAGAGCTCGCCAACGGGAGAATTTCACCACCCCGGCAATCAGCGGTCACAGGCTCCTGCCCAGCACCGTCCCCTGCCCGGCTGGGCCAGCTCCTCTGCTTGCTCTCTTCTCCCCTCCGTGGTGTGGTTTTCTTTCCCTCCCTTCGGTTTCCTCCTCTTCGTGGTCACCTCTGTCTCCTTGCTGTTTTCCTGCCAATCTTTTCTCCTAGCTCGCTTGCTGCTTTCCTGGGTCTCACTGTCTCTTCCACTCTCCACCACATCTCTCCTCTCCCTTTCTTTCATGGGCATGGCTTCGTTAGTCTGAAGTGCCTGATTATTGGCTTTCTGAATACTTCTTTCTCCAAGAGTTGAGGGCAGAGGCAGGACTGGGGTCAGAAATGAGCCCTAGCCTAGACCAGAGCCTTAAAAGGCACCTCAATTTACATATAGGAAAACTGAAGCCAAGCAAGCCTCTAGAGGCTGCGTGGCTTTCACTATTCAGAACCTGATTTCCCTGGGCTCTGCATTCTTTCCTGGTGACAAGTGCTGCACTTATCCTTGAATCCCTTCGAGGACCACGGTGCTCATGGCAGCCCCTGTTCATTCTATTCTCTATGGACCCACAGCATGCCTAGAGCACCGCCTGGCTTTCTGACAAGGTTATTACCCTATGGGAGAAACTTTGGTGATTAATGGGCAGAGATGTGGAAATCGCTTCTTCTGGTTTTCCTGCTGTGTCTGTGTCCTTTTGAGTGTTTCCTAATCTCATAAAACCAGCCAGACCTGCGGCGCTGCCTTGGGCTGCTCTCAAAGGAGAGGATAAAATTGTTAAACTGAGCTCCTCTGCCCTCTGCTGGCTCCTCGGATAGCAGTCAACAGTTCTAAAAGCTCAGGGCAGGTTTTCTTCATTGTTTCACTTAAAAAGCATTCTCAATGTCATAGGCAAGGTGCTCGGTGCAGGAAGCACACAGAAACACACAAAATCAATTCTTCCTTCAAACTTGCAGTGTTTTGAACACTTCGAGTCAGAATCTGTGCTGGGCAACCAGACAAGAGCAAACTACTGTCCTTGACTTGAGGAAAAGGCCAAGGTTTGACCAATAACACGGATTTTCTTTTTCCCTGAGCCATGGAATAAAAAGATTAGTAAAAGGACAACCAACTATTTCTAAATGCAGTGCTACTCCCTCGGGCCTTCCCAAATATGTTTGAGACTCCTTGCACAGGGACGGCCAAGATAGAAGAATAAATAGAAGAAGCACACATATTTCATGAATTCTGCCTGAGTGGTGCCAGAAAGTGTCCTAAGAACGAGAGCTGGAAAGGAAAATAAAATTAGAAGGTAATCAATCGTTCGGAAACTAAGTCGCCTCCTACATGGGAATGAATCTCCCCGGTACAGACCTATTTACAACCAGTTTCACATTTCCAAGATGCTGATGCCAGAATTCACGGGGCAGATTGGCTTTTCTCACCTTCAGACCCATAGATCTCACTTCTCTTGTGTGTTGAGCGCGCCCCCTTGTGGCTCTTCTCTCCATTGCCTAACAGGCTCTTTCAGGACTCACAGTCAACCCCCCACCCCAAGAACCAAGGACACTTCCTCACCTGCGTCCCTCTCTCCCTAGCCTATAGTTCTTAAATAGCTGCTTTTAAATGTTGCAGTGAATTCTGACGCTTCCTATTTAATCTTGAATGAAGAAATGTGTGACCACAAGGCCTGAATCCCCCACACTGCAGAACTCTGGACCGATGGAGTTCCAGGCTCAAGGCTTCTCCTGCAGTTTCTCAGTCTTGATGGGGTCTCTGGAAGCAAACAGTCCACTTTGGGACCTGGTGCTGACCTCTTCTCTTCCACCCTTTTAGGACACCCTCATCACAGAGCTCCCTGGCTCTCTGCTTACGGAAACACAGTTTACTAACTGTAGTAAACTGAATGGCACCCCTCGCCCCAAGTTCATGTCTCTATCCTAAACCCTAGAAACTTCCAATATAAATGTATTTACAAAGGGAGTTTGAAGATATAACTCAGTTAAGGATCCCCTGAGTAGGTCGCCAGGGTTATCCAGCTGGAGACCATAGAACAGAACACTTGTGACAACATTGAAGTGACATAGTGATGAGTCTTGGTATACATGGAGCCACCAGAAGCTAGAAGTGACTGTGAAGCATTTCACCCTCCCATCTTTGAAGTGTGACCTTGGCGGACACCTTAATTTTAGATTTCCATCCTCACTCCCAGAACTGGAAGAAAAGACATTTCTATGGTTTTAAGTCACTAACTTTGTGATATATAATAGCAGCCATGGGAAAAGCAAACACTAAGTCACTCTCCACTTCCCCCCTGGGTAAGGTTGGGTCACTTCTACTCTACCCTGGGGCCATGATTCCAGCCCTCCTCCAGTCATTCCTAGAGCCAAGCTCAGACCTCCAAGTGCTCACTCCCAAAGAGTAGGCTGTGCCTGGGCCTCTGGAGTCTAATCTTACCACTGTTCTGAAGTCATCTGACTCCATGGTAATCAATTCCACCTGGGAGCTTGTTGCCTCTCCTGTTTACCTGTAAGCCAGGCTTAGCATTGCCATAGTAGTAGTGGGCTGGGTGTGAAGGTTTAAGTCTCAAGGACTGAGATTTGTTCAAACCACACTGAACTAGAGAAAGGTAGCTGTTTCCTGAAACATTAGTAATGTAATGATGAGGGCTTTGGGGGTATTTCCCCCAGTCCAAAAGTGTTCTAGAAAATACACTGTCTTCGGAGACAAGGTCAAAGGGAAATTCAGCAGGAGTATTTTTTATCTACTCAGCTTTGAGCCAGTACATATCACCATCTGCTTTGATTGCTAAAGGGGGGTTCATCCCTCCCACTCTCTCATTTACCCTAGCTCTGCATCTCTTACTCAGGAAAACTTTCAAATAAATTGATGAACCAATGTCATGCCTTGGGAAAAAATAAACCATTGGCTAAGCAACATTTGACAGCAGGAGTCACGAGGAAACAGATGTCAACTTTGGGTTCCTACCAAGAGGAGTGGTTCAGCAGAAAACTGTGTTCTTAGATTGGCACACGAGGAGAGATGAGCCCCAGGCAGGAAAGAGTCCTGCTGTGTGCAATGAATACAGAGGATGCTCTCTCTATCCTCCAGAGTTTCGGCCTATGCCATCTAGTACTATGTCTTGGTGGGAATTCCCCATTTTCTTCTCTTAAAAGGAGGCCAGACCTTTTTTTTTTTTTTTAATCCAGAGCACTGTGCCCTCCAGGCAAGTATTCTCTCATTGAGTTATAGCACAGATCCTCTGTATACTTGTGACAACTTCATAGGACTAAGGCAAAAGCATGTACCCTGACTTCGAAGACGCCACAGGACAAAGGGGCAGATACTCCTAACTAATTGTTTAACAAGGCATATTTTATTCTTGCTTGTTTTCCATCAGAGCAATTACCTTATTATCTGTCGGTAGTTTGCCTGTCCGTTGCTTCCTTATTATTGTCTTTGTTGCTAAAGAACTTTTCTCTACATCAGGGACAATGTTTTCTTGTCTTGGTTTGCCCTGAAATAAAGTAAATGCTTGCAAAAACACTTACAGAGCATTGCATGGATATGTAATGTCGATCATAATCTTCAGCTATCAGCTTTATGCAAATGGCTCCTAAGCCGACAGCTCCCACCTCTCTCTTCTGATGTTGCTGGTAGCTACTTTCTTTGTGTGTTATTTAAGTGTTTTTTTTGTGTGTTTCTTCCTAGTTTCTCTTCCTTATCATCAGACTGAGTTCCTACTCTAACTCAGGATCCCAGGGTGTCTCTTGTAAACATTTTAAAAGCTTTCTAACTGGCCTTCCCATCACCAGTTGTCCCCATTGGCACTGCTAGCCATGTCTCTTCAGATTTACCTTACACTCTGTAGTCTCGTTCAACTTGGAAATACGCATCTGATCTTGTAACTGTCTCCATTCCATAGTTCAAATAGGAATCGTTGCATCCTGAGGGTGGAGGAGGGGTGAGGTCCCCACTCCTGACACAGGTTTGATGCCCTTCTGGATATCCTTCTAACTTCTTCAGTCTTGACCACACATGGCCCACGCCTCAGAGAACCGTGTTCACCATCCCCTAAGTCTGTCTGCTGGAGGGCAGCCACACCCATCTCTTCTATCCCTCACTGCACTCTGGACACTTTCCACTTCCTACCCTCCACAAGGAAGTGTAGCTATTACAGTTTGGTGTCGGGTAACAGGAGCTCCTTAAGAAAAATAATTTTAGAGATGCAAAACTCCCTCTTTCCAGGGAGTACAGAGATAAGTAGAGATTCATTGCATACAGTGATTGAAATGTAGTAAGAAAAAAGATTCTGAATTAAATTCCCTGGAAAATTCCCAGGCAGGGGGTGGTAAAGATGAACGTAAAGAGTCATTCACCCCTAAAAGCCTAAAAAAACAGCAGGATAAAGGGAGGGGTGGTCTGTCCACAGCTATGACGTGGGACAAGATGTACTCATTAAGAACAGATTCAAGAACTAGGTTATGAGGGCACATAGAAGAGACACGGCTGTCTTTCTGATAAAGAGACACTTGTTGGTTGTAATAGCTTTTGCTGAAGAGCAACAATCAGACATTGCAGGTAGAAAGGTCAGGGCTTTGAGTTCAGGGAACAGTTTAAGGAACAAGACACAGTATTACCCAACCCCAGATGCAGTGTGGGAACCCATCACCTGGATGAGACTAACAGAATGGCTGTGGTTAGTTCCACATCCTGGGACAAAGATAAAACCACAGTGGCTTTTAAAGCAGGGCCACTCATTCCTCTCTGGAATTCTTGCTTGATGATACAAGGATACCAAGGCACTTGGTAATATTAGGAGCTAGACTTGCTTCTGTCTTGTTCCTTTGCTGAGTGTGGTCTTGACTCCAAGCTCAAAGATGAGAGGATCGGTGCTGAGACAGTAGGATAAAGATAAGAATATGGGAAACAGTGGCCTTTACATGCATGTGCTGGCTAATCTTGTCTGTTGGTTTGACTGCATGTGGAATCAACTAAAGCTGAGCATCTGGGCACACCTGTGAACATTTTTTCTTGGTTGAATCATTTAATCTGGGAAGACCTGCCCTACATCTGACTCTTTTGCATTCAGAAGACCCACCCTAAATCTGGGACACAGGGCACGTCTGGAGCATCAGAGACCTCAAAGCCTACACACAGTGACACACTTTCTTCAACAAGGCCAGACCTACTCTAAGAAGGCCACACCTCCTAATAGTGCCCCTTGCTACGGGCTCTAAGGGCTATTTTCATTCAAACCACCACATAGGGTATATTAGGGAAGCTATGTTGTTTCTGAGCTACAGCATTAGAGAAATGTGAGTCACCTGCCCCTTCCTGAAGCCTCCAGCACTAACATAACTGCAGTGAGGAAGCACAGTGGCCCACAGAGGTTACTCTCACAGCTGCATTAAGGAAGCGATTATCCAGTTTGGCTTGATGTTACAGGGTCAACAGCTGTAACATGAAAGCTCTGAATCAGACGCATGCTCGTATAGCTTTAATGTACAAGGGGGAAAGAACAGTTGCTATATTTTACATCACTAAATGCTGGAAGGATTTACCACTGGATAATCTAGGCACTAGATTATCCCAGCTCCCCAAACTCTTTGCATATAACTTCTGCGCAATTTATTTCTGATGGTTAAAATGTAGTCATATAACTAAACTGAGCTGCAAAGGAATCTGGGAAAAATAACCAGTAATATGCAAGGCCACATAACCAACTACAATCCTATGACAGTGAGAAATGGGACAACAGCCTGCATAGCAAAAACCAAAACCAAAACCAAAACCAAACAAACAAAAATTCAAACCTCCTTTTATTTATTTTTATATCTATGTGCATGTGCCCTGCTTGCATGAGTTTATGTGTCACATTCATGCAGTGCCAGAGGAGGACCAAAAGGGGTGTGGCTTCCCTTAAACTGCAGTTACACGTGTCTGTAATCTGGCATACGGGTGCTGGAAATAGAACTCTGCCAGAGCAGACAGTGTTCTTAACCTCTCCAGCCCCCAGCAAGGAAACTCTTTCCCAAAGGTAAATGAACTCAGAATACTACTTTTTAATTATTTAAGTATCACCTGACACACACCTAAATCTATTCATTTTTTAATAACTACCTTGTTTTAACAAGATTTAAATTTGTTTCTAGAGGTAGATCTTTTAATGCAAACCAAAAGTAGTAACTTTGATTAAAAATGACAAACATACCCCACCTGCATACTTCCAAACCTTTCAAATTCCGTGTCGACATAGTCAAAGAAACACAAAGAGCTACAAAGAAATGCAAAGAAAAGCAGAGAGATATTTGTGATTTTGGGGGGGGGGGGGATCTTTAATGCTCAGTATCAGAGTTCGCCAAACACTGAAAAATAAAGGACACACTGGCAGCCGCAATAAGACTAGATAAGGAACAATTTGAGGACTTCCCTATGTAAAGGAAATATCTTCCCAACATGAGACAGAAAAGGCTGTTTCCCCATTTACCACAGAGCGATTCCTGAGCTTGGATTGTCAAGTTGCGATGTCATATCTGCTCTTCTCCCTCATCGTCTGGCACCCATCTTCTAATGTCCTTGACATCTGAAGTTGGAAATGTCTTCTGCCTGTGTCTTGAATAACTTGTGGCTGGAGGGCCCCCTAAATTGTTGAAGGCCAGCTTTGATAGCACAGGGTAAACTGAGGAAGGCCAAGTGTGGAGTCAGTGATTGATCACTTAGCAGATTTTTCTCTGAAGGAATATAGCTTAATTGCCAGTCCTTGTGACGGGCAAGAGACTCTCTGAATGTTTGAAATTCTTTGGGGGCCATCGAGAAGAAGAGAAAGGGGCGGGAAAACACACACACACACACACACACACACACATTGAGTGGATAAAGCAAGACAAGCTCTAACAACTTCACACAAGCAGACAGACAGACAGACAGACGGACAGACAGACAGAAATATTGGATGGATGTAGCAAAGCTGCATGAGCAGGCTCCAGCCAAGTTCACATATACATATTTGGTGTTGACACCAACTTTATTTCTTTTTCTCTTAACTTTTTTATACCAGCTAAGACAGAGTTCTCTATGTAAGAAAAAGATGGCCTCATAGTCATATTCTCTAAAAATAATCACCCCAAAAACATATTCTTCAAAAAAGATTGAAATCATTACACCAAAGGAAATTATAACAGAATTATTGGCTATGTATTCATCTTTTGAAATTCATACCTAGCTAAACAGTCCCCATCTATCTTTCTCTCCACACGTTTGTCGCAAGCTCAAAGCAATAATTTTTGTCACTGATTAACAAAGTTTAAGCAAGCCAGTCTATAGTAGCGAATTTTTCCTATGCTTAGCTGACAGAAGTTTGAATTTACCAAGAAACAGATCATCATCTATCTTACATTTAATTTTTGAAGTTTGTTCAGCTAAACTGGATAATCATTTATTCTCTATTCGTATACTCAGAATTATTTACTCTTTATTCATAACCCTGTCTTTTCATGGTTTACTCCAAAACCTGTGGCCACACCCATAGATCACAAGATCCAGGAGCTCAGACCCAAGCTAGAAGGAATTTTTTTTGATCTTTAATTTGTCCCACTACTATTTTCCTTCCTAGTACAATTACGTGCCTGCAATGCATGAAAACTCACTGTGCTGCTTTTCTAATTTATGTAGCCATCACTACAAGGAGGGAACATCTTCTATTCTTAATTCTAACTTTATTATATCTTTCTGGCAAGACAACTTAAACAATCTCCTTAAACCTTCTATTAACTACTCTAACTTTTGAAAACTATTTCAAACAAATCATGAAACCCCCCAAAAAATAATTCATTCATCTAAACAATATTATTTTATGACAATTAGTTTTCATGCTGGTGTGCAGGAAAATTGCCCAACACAGTGGGCTACAAATCGGGAAGCAATCACACGGGGCTGTGGGCAGTGAGGGTCTCCCATGCCCAGTCACACCAAGCCAGACATCTGAGGAATACAGCAATGATAAACACAAGCAGACACATCAGTAGCAAGATGCAATTCTGGGATGAAGCTCCTGTGTCTTTACACCCATCACAGTTGTATAAAATGGTAGCCCATCTCCGCAAAGTTCACTTGCCCACTGAAGCTTGTCCTGCATGGTGTCTGCCACTAAATAGCTTCAATATGAAGGCTGATCTCAAGGAAAGCCAAGGCATAGTTAGATGGTTGATACTTTCAGCTCCATATTCTGTCTTCCAGGAAAGGAAGAGCTGAAGGTTGAACAATAATATCTATATAATGAAACGTACAAGAAAATAACAAATGAACGGAGTTCATAGAGATTCCAGATAACTCAATACATAGGCTGAAGGGTGACAAAATACCGGAAGGCTTGAAAACCGTTCTCGCATGCCCGTGCACCTCACCTCTTCCATCTAGGTATGTTTCTATATCCTTTGAATGAATCTTGTAATGAATAGGTAATCATAATTAAAGTATCTCCCTGATGCTTCATTATCAAATAAATTGATCCCAGTGAGTGGTTTATAGCAGTCCCAGTTTATATCTCGTCCACCAGAAGTTCTTTTTGGTGGTTTGAATAGGAATGGTCACCATAGATTCATGTGTTTGAAGGCTTTGCTGTAGAGAATGTCACTATTAGGAGGTGTGGCCTTGTTGAAAGATGTATGTCACCGTGGAGGTGGGTTTGAGGTCTTTTATGTTCAAGTTATGCCCACTGTGGAGCACAGTCCTTCTCTGCTGCCTGTGGATCAAGATGCAAAGCAATCAGGTCCTTCCTCAGCACCATGTCTGCCAAGATGCTTCCATATTTCCCACCATGATGGGAGTGAAACTCTGAAACTTTAAGCCAGCCCCAGTTAAATGTTTTCCTTTATAAGAGTTGCCTTGGTCATGATGTCTCTTTATGGTAATTAAACTCTAAGACATCCTTGATCTATTTGAATTAGACAATCTCAAGCAGGTACCCACCAGAGGTTATGCTAAAGAATGTTAGAGAGTTAATGCTTATTTACAGGAAGAAATCTTAGTGATTTTAACTTACCATAAATCACATGTTATGAGATGGAAGTTTGGTGTATTGAGAATGAAGAATAGGGAAACAATATTGATTTTTTTCACCCCTATATCCTCAGACAAATTCTGCAGACGAATCTTATGGGGGGGGGGGGAGAGAATAAAACTTGATCTTTATTCTGGAACTATAATAGGGTCCCACACAGGGAACATGAAGAACAGTACTTTACCGTGTTCCCATATCCATCTATGGAGATACATCACGGTAAGGACCCTCTTTACCTCAAACATGTCCTAGTAAAGATACTTTGACAAAAGGAATGGGGTCAAGGGATGGCTCAGAGATGAAGGTGCTTGCAGCCAAGTCTGATGGCCAGAGTTCAGTCTTCATAACCCCACAGACGAATGGAGACAACTCTCACAAGTTGTCTCTGAGCTTCACACAGGTACCATGACACATGCACATACATGAACACACATGCACACAGTTCATTACTAAAATTTTGGTGAACCAAGACATCATCCCTCTCTTTTTCTGAGACCAGATGATTTGAAGAAGCCTACTACAACATGGAAGTGAATTCTTCCATTTCTCTGCTATAAGAATCAATACAGAAAAGTCATTAAACAGATGAAAAGCTAAGACCCAGGAACCTAAAACAGTATAAAGAGTTGGAGTATATGGCCTCTTCTCCCCTGCATCTACAAACAAAAGCACTACAAGGAACAATAAAACAGGCATATATAGTCTCTCTAGCTTATGTTCCCAAGGCAGCCTGTGAGGCTACCGAATCAATAAGGCTTTTTTATGTTATATCAGACAATATATAAGGGAGGTATGATAGACACTTTACCTGTTAGGTAGATACTATTTCTTGGCCAGTGAAAATTCCAGAGAACATTGCAGTAACACCTGATTTTGAGAAGGGGAGGATTAAAACCTGTTGTCCTAGCACCTTGGCCAAGCTATTTGTTATAGACAAAAACAACAAACGGAGTATTCACACAGAGGCATCCCATCCACACTCTTTGTCTGAATTACTAAAGCCCTCCAAGTGAAAGAGAGAAAATAAGTCCAAATAAAGAGCCCAAGAGTGGATTGGGCTGATGTGAAACTGATGAAGTCAAAGAAACCTGTAAAATTTAAAAGTTATTTCCTTAACTTCTTATTGCTGTTATGAACAGGAGTGAATCCCTGAGGGCCAACAGAATGAATGGAAACAGGCAAGCCTTGGGAGGTGGGAGGTGGGGGACCCTCTAGAATGTACCAGAGACCTGGGAGGTGAGAGACTCTGAGGACTCACAGGGAGGGACCTTAGATGAAATGGCCAACAGTGGGGAGAGGGAACTTGTAGAGTCCACCTCCAGCAGAAAGACATCAAGTGGAGGGATGGGGTGGCCATCCTACAGTCAAAAACTCTGACCCAGAGTTGTTCCTGTCTAAAAGAACTGCAGAGATAAAAATAGAGAAGATACTTCGAGAAAGGCTGTCCAGTGACAGGCCCAAATTGGGATCCATCTCAAGGGGAGGCTCCAAGGCCTGACACTATTACTGATGCTGTGATGTGCTTATAGACAGGAGCCTAACATGGCTGCCGTGTGTGTGTGTGTGTGTGTGTGTGTGTGTGTGTGTGTGTGTGTGCTTAACCTATATTTTCATTTTTATTGAAAATACATTCTTTTCTCATATAATATATCCTGATTACAGTTTCTCTTCCCTCTATTGCTCCCAGTTCCCCTCCATCCAGATCCATTTTCTTTCTGTCTTTCATTAGAAAAGAACAGGCTTCTAAGAGATAATCAAACATAACAAGATAAAATATAATACGATTTAAAAAAAAAATCATATCAAGGCTGGACAGAGCAACCCAACAGAAGGAAAATAGCTCCAAAAGAAGGAACAAGAATCAGAGACCCACTCTTTCACACAATCAGGAGTTCCATAAAAATTCTAAGCTGAAAATTATAATATATATGCAGAGGGCCTGGTGCAGACCCATGTCAGCCCTGTGCTTGCTGCTTCAGTCTCTGTGAGTTTATAGGAGCCTTGCTTAGTTGATTCAGAAGGTCTTGTTCTCCTGATGTCCTTCATCCTCTCTGACTCTTATACTCTTTCTGTTTCCTCTTCTTCAGGTTCCCTGAGCTCTGCGGACAGTGATTTGATGAAGACATCCAATTTAGAGCTGTGTGCACCAATGACTCTCTCTCTCTCTCTCTCTCTCTCTCTCTCTCTCTCTCTCTCTCTCTGTGTGTGTGTGTGTGTGTGTGTGTGTGTGTGTGTGTGTAAAATGTCTGGCTGTGGGTCTCCACATCTGCTTCTGTATGATGCAGGAGGAAGCTTCTCTGATGATGACTGAAGAAGGCATCGGTGAGAACAGCAGAATATCAACAAGAATCATTTTGTTGATTTTTTTTTAGGCCAGTAGTGTTTGGTTTCACCTTAGGTCTCTGGGTTATCTAGTCTCTGGTTCTTAGTCCCACAAGCAGGGTCGGGTATGGATTCCATCTCATGGAATGGAATTTAAACCAAGTCAGACACTGGTTGATCATGCCCACAGGTTCTGTGCCACCACTGTTCTAGCACACCTTGCAGACAGGCAGATTCCTGGTCAAAGGTTTTATAGCTGGGCTGGTGTTTACATTTGTCTTTTAGTAACCTGCAGAGCACCTTCCCATACCATAGATACGAGAATGTAGGGGTGAAGGCTCCATGTAGGCACCAGCTTGGCTTCTCCACGTTCAGTGAAGTGTGTGGCTATTGTCCTCAGCAATGTGGCCACACTGTCAGTTTGCAGAGAGCAACCCATTGTCTTGGCCTTGACCAACAAGCCAATTGAATGTTATCCAGCCCCTGTGATGGAAGCAGATTTGGTGACGAGAGATGGCCAGTTTGGACTCTGTCTCCCTGATTACTAGGAGACCTCATTAGGTCATCTTTATATATTTTTGTAAATTTCCACTACACTAGTTTTCCATCCCATCTCTCAGATGCCCCTCAGTTCCATCTGTCTCTCTCCCGAGCGGATTCCCTCCCTCACTCTATCTTTTCTCCCCCTCCCCACCTGATCCTGTACCCAGCCTCCTGCTACCAGTCTACCCATAAAATCTATTCCATTTCCCCCTCGTAGGGAGATCCACATGTCTCCTCTAGTTTCTTCCTCTATATTTAACCTTTCTGGGCCTAGAGATTGTAGGTTTGCTGTTGTGTATTTAATGACTAATATCCACATATAAAAGAATGAATGCACACTACATTTAATGTTCTGGGTCTGTGTCACCTCACCCAGGATGATTTTTTTCTAGTTTTATTCATTTGCCTGAAAATTTTATGATGTCAGAAGAACAAATTATTTTACCAACTCCATATTCTGTAGAGGACTAATATTTTATATATATATATATTCAAGAAACTAGATATCAAAAGAACCAAATAATGCAATTTTTTAAATGGGGTACTAATTTAAGCAGAATCATCAATAGAGGAAACTCAAATGGCTGAGAAACACTTAAAGAAATGCCCAACATTCTGAGCCATTAGGGAAATGCAAGTCAAAACTCCTTTGAGATTCTAACTTACACTGTCAGAAGGCCTAAGATCAATAACACAAGCAACAGCTCACAATGGCGAGGACGTGGAATAGAAGGAACACTCCTCCATTGCCGGTGGGAGTGCAAACTTGTACAAACACTACGGAAATCAACCTGGTCTTCCTCAGACAGCTGGGAATTGGTCTACCTCAAGACCCAGCTGCATAACTTTGGACATATATCCAAAGGATGCTTCAAACTACCACAAGGGCACATGCTCCACTATGTTCATAGCAGCCATATTTATAACAGCCAGAAGCTGGAAACAACCCAGATGTCCCTCAGCAGAAGAATAGATAAAGAAAAGGTGGTACATTTACACAATGGAGTATTACCCACTGTTAAAATAATATCATAAAATTTCAAGCTAAAAATATGTTTTTTATGCCTTTGGCATGGATTTCTTCTTCCTCTGTGCCCACAATTCATAAATCCTGTATTTTCCTAGTATCCCACAGACTTTGTATATTCTATTGATACTTTTTCATCATTGACTGTAATTGGATGGCCCAGTTCCTCTACCTTGTCCTCAAGTTCGATAATCTGCCCTCCACATGGTCCACTCCATTGATGAAGATTTGCATTTGACTAACTGAATAGTTCATTTCCAGTATCATTTCAGTTTAGATTTTTTTAGTGTTCCTACCTCTTTGTTGAAGTCTTTTTTTCATATCTTGCATCTAATTTTATTTATTTATGTTTTTGGATTAATTCACATTATTATTGTCTTTGAATTTATTCACGTTTATTCATATCTTTTATGTATTCTTTGAATATATTAGTTATCTTTCTTTTGAATGGCTGGGATTTCATCTAAGTCACTCTGATTGGTAGCCATTGCTGTGGGATTTGTAATTTGGGGAAGAGATCATCTGTCTTGGCTTTTGGGGTTCTTGTGTCTTTATCTTGGGATCTGCACATCAGGTAGCTTGCTAGTTAAGATTTTCTAGTGTGCTTGTGTTGATGAACATATGGCTCAGTACTTGATATTCCCCATTTGGTGGAATATCAAATTCCCCTTGGCGAGGCTCAGTGCTGCTTTAAGTTCAGTCATACAGACACTCAGTGTTAATTTGTTCATAAGTAACTGAGTTGATTTAGCCTGGTGTGGGGGAGCCATGGTTTCTGATCTCCTGAATCAAAATCAGTGTAGTATGATTTTATGCACCAGGCGCAGTGGTTTTATGCAACCTTTTGCCTCATGAGCCAGGATTTGCATAGCTTTGTGGAAATGTGCTTAAAAGTAGGGTAAGCCTGTGACCTCTAATCTCAAAGTAGGGGTGCATGCAAAGGGCCGTGCATGTGCAGGGGTGTGAGTGGGTCATCAACTGTGACGCAGGCAGGCTGGTGAGTGTGTTCTGGGGAAAGGGTGAAGGGGACGGTCATGTTCCTCTCTTGTCACTATCCAAGGTGACATGTATGAATTGTGGGTAGGAGAGCCACAAATCACTTGTTCTGTCAGGTAAGTATCCAGAGTGGTAGCAGAGGCAGGAGCTGGAGACAGCCACACAATTGTATGACATAAGTAAAGGTCCCCAAGGATATATAACCTGTCTGCTGGGAACAGAGCAGACTGGCAGAAGCTGATATACACATTTTATAGGAAACATGATACAAAATCTAACAATATTATAAAGTCACTTTTAAAATTTACTTTTCAAAGATTTTTATGAAGCATATAATATCTGTCTTTTCTCCTTAATTTCTAAATAAACAGAAAACATATTTTGTTTTTAATCCTGAGATCGAATGAGGTTTTCAAATTTCCAAACATATTTTATAATATTCCAGTTATTTTTTTCTGAGTTCTATTTTTGTTTAGTTATGTTTAATTTCACTAAGCTGTCAAAGCCTCATGGACACTGGAAGAAGAGAGGTCTCTCTTGGTCAGTTCCGTCAGACAAAACCCATGAGAAACACACTGTCCTTGAATGAATGCTGGGTTCTGATTCATTGCAAAGAGCCAAGCATGCATGTGAGAGCTACAGCGAGGTTCTCCCAGAGGATGAGCTGTAACATTTACCACCGTGTTAGGAGATTCAGAGAAGTGTTCCTCTAGATGGAGGTTTGCTCTGAGCTCGATGCTACCAGAAGATGAAGACCGCAGTGAGTCTAATCTACAAACCGAAAAGAGAATGAAGCTGAAACATGATTAACGAAGAAATGGCAGCCATTCTTTCACCCAGGATGAGGGAAAGGGGCACTTTTATGGTTTAAATAACATCCATGCTTCTGTCCGTGTTCAGATATAATTTTGGAGTAGCTTGGTGGCTCACCATCCCATCTTGGCTGTAAATGAGAATGGTACTCTCTGGAATTATTTGTGCTTGAGAGAAGAGCATCATAGTCTGGCTGTGAGTGCCAGACCAGCTCCCAAACAAAAAGAGCTGTCTTTCATTTTCTGATCTTCTGCAGACGCACTTTGACAAACACGTATAAGGAGATGCACAATCAGTAAAAAGCTAATAGTCTACAGGGTGTACTCATGCAAACTGGAACTCTAGCCCTCAGGAGACAAGGTAGGATCATAAGTTCCAGGCCTGTCTGAGCCACATGGTGAAACTTTGTGTCAAAAGATTCCATTGACAAAGAGCTGTTGTCACTCATCACTTAATTATTTATTATGAGATGGTTGAAGGAGAAGGATTTAATGGACTGACGAAATGACAAAGTTAACAGTTATATACAAATTATTTACCCTGAATGTATGCTCCTCAGTATACACATGAACTAAAATATCATATCACACCATACCTCATTATAGGTGTAGAGACTATGAGCATTTTATTCTTCTTAATATATCATATATCATATATATATATACATACATCTATATGATATGGGCATATATGTCTAAGTCTTTGCAGAAATAATTCATTTTCTATTGTAAAAAAAACCCCACCACCAACAAAACAGCCAATGCACAGGGACTGTCATTCAGAGTTGTTCTAGTTGAATTCACCAAGCATGAATGACTGGCACCAGAAAGAACATGTATTGATTACTACATTCATTATTTGTATGAAGTTATTTAACTTAATCTGGGTCATTCAAGAGTCTCCATGTTATTGTGTTATTTACGGTTCAGAATATTACTGCACTCAGAGCATCTGAAGACAATGATCACCTCTTCGGCTAAAGGTGAGAGTTGAGGCTATCCCCTGCTACCTGAGGAAGACAGCAACGGGAGAAAGAGAGTGCTTCTTTGAATGGGTGCATGAGTGCCTAGACACCAACAGGCAGGGAGACCGGCTGGAGATGTGAGGGCAGGGCTGCTGTCCAGCACTCTGGTTTGTTTTTGTGTTTAAAGAAAACCCTGACAATAAAATGTCTAACAAAAATCAAAATATCCTTCCTCCCACAGAACTTCACCCATTGCTTGAGCCAAGGTTGTTCTCATCACCCACACCCATCCAGCCTACTGTACCTTCTTACCCAGTTCTAACCAGTGTTCTTAGGTGTCAAAGCTCCCCTTTCCTCTTCCCCTATCCTCTTGGCTTGTTCTGGTGCCTAGGTGCTCCCCTTGATTGTGGGGCTCCTTTCTTCACTCGGTTTGGGATCCACTCATCTCCCTCTTAGCCCAGCAAAGCCTCCTAGACCTCCTCCCACACATCCTATGAAGCACACACGCCTGTTAATCTCTTTGTAGAAAGTCCCTGACAACTCATCCCTGGGTGTGATCACCATCTCCCCTCTCCTAGGAGAACATTGCACTGGACTCTGTCATTGGAAGCCCTCCCAGCTGGGGACGTCTGAAATTATCTTTGAATTCTAGAACTTTTGGAGAAGTGAAAAATAAACAAACTGGGAAGATATGTGCTGAACCGTGAGTAGAAGTGTATAAAGAACCACAAATGTGTTGCTTAAGAGACAGTTCAGGCTTTGTTTCTCCATGGGTGATAATGGTCTGTCATAATTCCTTTGACTGTCTTGTCTGAGTAGTGTGAGATTTCTAGAGCCCTAGCATAACATTCCTTTACTTGCCTTCTGTCCTCTTTGTCAAGTAGTCTGTAAACATATGCCAAACAGCAATCAAGGAAGAACATACTTACTCAACCGTGCGAAATAAGCAGAAAGAATCACAAGACATTTAAATAGCCATGCCTCTGCTAACACATAGAGCACAGAGGCGGCTACAGAGTATACACAAACAAGCAGAAGCAACCATGGGTCGTCTAACAGAGCTGGGAACACGACTGCATGAACACCGTATTCATGTCGTACCAACAGTCCACAAGGAATCTTGCCTAAGAGTGTTTATTTTCTCTCTCGTTATTAGCTCTTTTAGAATTTAGTACAATTTGCGTTGATCATAATTACAAACTCTTCCAGGAAGGAAAAAAAAATGAAACAAAAGGAGAAGGACATGACTCCTAAAGTGTGGAGAAGGTTTGCAGATGTAAAGAAGAAAGCAGAGAAGGGGGAGAGGGAGGAAGAGGGAAGAAGGCAGGAAGGGAGGGGGAAGGGAGGGAGGGAGGAGAGAGAGAGAGAGAGAGAGAGAGAGAGAGAGAGAGAGAGAGAGAGAGAGAGAGAGAGAGAGAGTGTGTGTGTGTGTGTGTGTGTGTGTGTGTGTGTGTGTGTGTGTGTGTGTGTGTGTGTGTCGGGGGTGGGGAGGGAAACAGTAGTCCAGCCCCTGGGAGGGAGAGGTGGGCGAGGAGTGATGGGCAGAGCCACAGGTACAGAATGATGCTAGGAATGTTGGGAAGAGCAACCTGCACTGAGTGATTGATACTGGGAAAGCTGGGAGGGGCCATAGGTACTGAGGGATGCTGGAAGAGCTGGGAGGAGCCGTAGGTACTGAGGGATGCTGGAAGAGCTGGGAGGGGCCATAGGTACTGAGGGATGCTGGGAGAGCAGGGAGGGGTCATAGGTACTGAGGCATGCTGGGAGAGCTAGGAGGAACCTCAGGGATTGAATGAGACTTGTCCTGGGCTTAAGGTCTTATATTTTAGCCGTTTATTGATGATAAGACCTAAAATCTTCTATAGCTATTTTTTTGTTTTTGTTTTTGTTTTTGTTTTTTTTGCAGACATTGGAGCACCATTGTTGGGGAATCCGGGAAGGCTGGGGGACTGCCTGGGTTCTGTGGGACCACCTGGGGCTAGGGAAATACAGGCAGCTTTTAGAGCCCTCTGGGAGGCTTCAAGGAATAACTGAGGCTGGCATGTTGCAGGCAGTTTGGAGCAGCCCATAGTAGATCAGAAATCTGCTTGTACAGATATAGATTAGAGACAGAAGGTAAAGTTAAAGACCTTAGGGGAAATCTTTTATCTTTGATGTACACTTGACACTTGCAGGATCATGGTGTGGTAGCTGGGTGTGGGGAGAAGTCACAAGATTGGAGAAGGGGAATGTTACCCCCAAAATTAGGGGAAGGGGACTGTCACCCCTAAGCAGGTGGGCAAACTCAGGATTTCTTATCTGGAGTCCATTTGACCTGAGAGTGAGGGATCCGCGTATACTCCCTGAAGGGTACATAATTTTTTTTAAGTTTCTAAAAAGAGATTTAAAAATTTAGTTATATTAATATACTGAGATACACATTGAAGAAAAGGCAGTAGACTCACACCTTTGAAGCACAGTAAAAGCTGGGGAACCTCAAAACGATTCTGGGTCAAAATAATTAACATTTGTTTCCAGAGAGCTGGCTATAGTGATTGGACGAAGATGTTTTTAGCATGGTTGAGAAGCACTTTTAATTTTATTTAGAAGAAAGCCAAAAGAAATTCAAATTTTTAGGCTTCTGACTATAAGAGTCTTTATCAGCAGTGCTTTACCAGGACTAGAGTAATGGCTTATCAGAGATCCATTTGTTAATGTTAAAACTCTGAACTTTGGGAGTCTTAGTACAGCAATTATGTGGATAGAAGAAGAAATCTGAAAAATGTTTAAGCCTATTTTGTGAGTTTCTCTCTTTTAGCATGAAGCCTGTCAGCAAGGTGACCTATGTCTGTCTTTCTCAGCAGGAGCCTGTCAGCAAGGTGACCTATGTCTACCTTTCTCAGCAGGAGGTCTAGTAGCTCTAGAAAAGTGAGGCCTGATTTTCCACATGAACTGAACTGAACAGGCCTCTGCTGTGGCCTTGGGTGGAGGAACATACCTACAGTTCACCATCAATATCATCAGAAATCTGAGGATAAATTATAGCAGGAAGAATAATCCAAATGGCCTAAGTATCAATTAAAATGACAAAGACTTACTGCCTGGGAGGTTACCCTAGGCTTCTATGGTCTCAATGGCTTTGTTTGGGGACAGAAGTCCTCAGGCAGTGTCAGGCTTCAGCTGCCAGACCCAGAAGATCTGAGAGACTTTTCTATGGAGGAAGAACTTGGGAGACTGACCTATCTAGAATTAGAGTAGAGTAGTCAGGCCAACAATGTCAACTGTTTGGGCAGAGCCCTGGAGCAGGCACGTTTGTCCTGTGGTTGTCGTTAATCAAGGTGGAGAGTTATGCCCCATCTGTCCTCTTTAGAGACCTTATGGCTGCCATTAGGAGCTGACACTTCTATCTATTATGGGAAGCTTTCTCATTAAACATTTTAAATGCCATATTCAGTCGATCTCTGAAGAGTCTGAGGATCATCAATTAAGTATACGTGAGTTAATTACTTGCTTTAGGCTTAACTTTGAAAACACATTAACTTGCATGTCTTAATAATCTTTAACAGCTTCTAAGAAGTTAGTAGCTCATATAAGATGAGGATTTTATGGCTTTATCCCTGTTAAGTTTGCACTTAAAAATTTGAGTTGAAGATTTAACTGAAGATCTTTTAGCATCAAAATAAAAGTTTTAGCCATAAATGCAGTCCATAGAGAGACTTGGAGTTTTCTTGATCTTTTTTCATATTGTACCAACATAAAATATTATTGTTTCTTGCATGACTCAGTTTGTCCAAATATCTAGAGTTTAACAAAGTGAGCAAAGATGGAGAGGCTAGACCCATATTACTGTGCAAATATCTATTTTTTTCTTGTTTAAATCTAGAAGTCTGGTATTGAACATAGTTAGCAAAGACGTAAGTAGTTAGATGTAGATCTCTAAGTCAGGTTTTGTAAACTTGAGTGTATCTTTATAACCTTATGAATGTATTAACCCTGATTATATTTAATCATAAAATCCATCCTAATCCAAGATTATTCTGAAGATCTGTTGGTGTCTCCCTAATCTAAAAAGGAGAGACAATAATAAGCAGGAGGCCCAGTAGGTCTAAGAAATTGTATAATTGTTGCTTTAGTTGATGCCACATGGCCATCTTAACCAAGATGGTGATGAAGTTACATGGCATGTATCCCTCAACCTTAATAAAGATGGCTGCCAGTCATGTGGCTACTTCCATCATCAGACAAGGTGAAGAGAGTGGCATACATAATTGTCATTTAAAATATCTATTTTCCTGAACAAGAATTGAATTCAAGTTACATATACAGTAAGTAGATAGTTGAATCAGAGATAGAAAATTAAGACTCAACCTTTTATTACAAGTTGTAAGTAGTATTTTTTTTACAGATTTTTTAGCCATATCCAATGAATTTGTGAATCCTGAGATAAAGACTGATTACACCATATTCTTATAAGCTTCTTGAAAGCAGAGTGCAGGGAAATCATAGAGATAAAAGATTTAACAGTGGAAACTCCTGCAAGATGTGGCCGGCAGCTCCTACACAGAGATGAGAACAGGGTTAATGTCTTAGGCTCATGTGGTGGGTGTCCAAGGGCATAGCAAGAAGATATCCATGTGGCAGATACCCTCAAGGGCATAGTAGGGAGATGCTCATGTGGCAGGTGCCCTGGAGGACATAACAGGGAGATGCCCATGTGATAGGTGCCATGGAGCTGATGGTAAGGAACTGCCCACATGTTAGGCACCTTGGAGGGCATAGCAGGGTCCAGGAGACAGACAGGCGATGACCAGGGATTGGGTACCCAGGAGGGCATAGCAGGTTCCAAGAGGAAGAGAGAGGACACTTAGCAAGTAGACAAGGAGAGACAGATGGCTAGAGCAGGTGGAGAGAAGAACAGGTTGAAGAATTTGGAATCAAATAGAATGTGTGGCAGAAGCTAGCAAAAACAAATGATCCGTACATACCTTAGGTGAGCCAAATCAGCAGATTGGTTCAGAGAGGCCAAGTCCCTTAGAAGGGAGCTCATTTATGCCACTCCTATAGTTTCCACACCAAATGAATGAAAAAATAAATAACACATAGTAAAATAAAAGAAAAGGACATGACTACCCCTAAAGTATGGAGAAGATTTTTATTGTAGGTATAAGGGAGAAAGCAGACAGAGGGAAGAGTCCAGGTTGAACTTGGCTGACAGACTAAAGTCAACCATAAGAGGAGAGGGGGAAGGAAGAGCAAGAGAGGAGCCTCTGACCAATAGAGGCAGCCCAGGCCAAGAGGCCAAGAAACCAAAGAGACCAGCATAACCAAAAAGTCTGAGTTGTATAAGGATCAGGCTAGGGAATGGGAAGCATAAGTTCAGGGACTGAGAGGGAGGGCTTTAGGTTGGGGGCGGGGTAAGGAGAGCTGGGAGGAGCCACAGAAACTAAGGGATGCTGGGAGGACTGGGAGAAGCCACAGGTACTGAGTGAGACTTGTCCTGGGTTTGAGACCTAACAGCCTCCACTCCTCCCAGATCCATATATTCTTCCCTACCCATCCAACTTTGTGTCTTATTTTTTTTTAAGTCAAGTATAGTTTGTGCTTTCCACATAATCTCAGATGTGGCCTTTATTGGAGGATGTTCAACTCTAAAGAACCCTCCCCCCAGTAGCTAACAACTCCATAACTCCTTAGCTAAGGATGGAGCTTCGCTGAAATTTTACCTGGACTGAGCCTGTGGAGGTCTTGTCATGCTGCCTCGACCGCTGTGAATTCATATGTCCAACTACTGTGTCTAGAAAACAGTTTTCCTGTAATAAAATCTATGGCTACTACAGTCCTTCTGCCCCCTTTTCTTTTTTAAAATTTAATTTTATTCTTTTACTTATTCACTTTACATCCCACTCACTGCCCCCTCCAACTCACCACCTCCCACTCATCCCCTCCCACAATCCTTCCCCCATCCCCCATCTGCTTCTCCTCTGAGTAAGTGGAGGCCCCATGGGTATTCCCCAACCCTGGCACTTCATGTCTCTGTGAGGCTAGGTGTTTCCTCTCCCATTGAGGCTAGGCAAGGCAGCCCAGCTAGAAGAACATACCCCACAGACAGGCAACAGCTTTTGGGATTGCCCTCGCTCCGGTTGTTTGGAACCCACATGAAGACTAAGCTGCACATCTGCAACATGCTTGCAGGGAGGCCTAGGTCCAGCTGGTGTATGTTCTTTGGTTGGTGGTTCAAACTCTGAGAGCCTCAAGAGTCCAGGTGAGTTGACTTTGTTGGTCTTCCTGTGGAATTCCTATCCCCTTTGGGGCACACAATCCTTCCTCCTATTCTTCCATAAGAGTCCCCAAGCTCCATCCACTGTTTGGCTGTGTCTGTATCTGTGTGAGTCAGCTGCTAGGTAGAGCCTCTCAGAGGACAACATGCTACTGTCTGCAAGCATAACCGAGTCTCATTAATGTCAGGAATTGGGCTTGCCCATGGATGGGTCTCAAGTTAGGCCGGTTATTCGTTGGCCATTCCCTCAGTCTGTGCTCCCTGCCCCATACCTGCATTTCTTGTAGACAGTATAAATTTTGGGTTGAAAGTTTGTGGGTGGGTTGTTCCTGTCTGGCTACAAGAGATGGCCTCTTCAGATTCCATATTACCTATGTTGTGAGTCATAGTTAATGTCACCCCCACTGATTCTTGTTGCCCCCTTTTCTTCAAGGATCTCTGAGCCTTTAAGGGATGGGTGTGATACAGGTATTTCATTTAGGGCTGAGTAGTCTCTTATTCTCTGCACCACAGCCAGTTGTGGGTCTGTGTTAAATGCTATCTACTGCAAAAAGGAGCTTCATTGATGAGGGTTGTTTGATTCACTAATCCATACACTGTGTCCATTTAGCAGAAATAGTAGTAGATAGGCTCTGCTCTTTTGACAAGGGGTCATGGTCCTTGCAATGGCCTTTGAACTGACCCTCATTATATCTTATTGTCTTAGTTAAGGTTTCTATTGCTGTGTTGAAACACTTTGAACAAAAGCAACTTGGGGAGGAAAGGGCTCACAGTTGCATTCAATAGCTCATCATCGAAAGCAGTGAGGGCAGGAATTTATGTAGGGCAGGAACCTGGAGTCAGGAGCTGATGCAGAGGCCATGGAGAGGTGTTGCTTACTGGCTTGTTCAACGTGGCTTATTCAGCCTGTTTTCTTCAAGACCCTAGGACCACCATCCTAGGGATGGCATCACCTATTATTGACTGGGGCCTCTCCTATCAATCACTAATTACAAAAATGCTCTACAGCTTTGCCTGTAGCCATATCATATCGAGGCATTTTCTCAACTGAAGATCCCTCCTCTCAGACGACTTTAGTTTATGTCAAGTTAACATAAAACTAGCCAGAAGTGACTCTTGTCAACTTGACACATAAACTCATCACTTTGTAATTAGAATCTTTTCATTCTCATTTACTCCCAAGATGGCACATTAATATTAATATCACAATATAAAACATAAATAACTTTGTAAGTCTCAGTCTTTACAAATTCAAATACATTTAAAAGTTCAGTTAAAAATCCAGAATCCCTTTAAAAAGATCAAAGTCTCTCTATTATGGGCTCCTATAAAAATCAAAATTAAAGTAAATACTTTCTTAATTCAAGAGGAAAGGACTGGGATGCAGTCACAATCCAAACAAAGCAAAACCAAACTCCAACAGTGCAAATATCTGGGATCCACTCACAATCTTCTGGACTCCTCCAAGGAGCTTGGCTCACTTCTCTGGCTCTGCCCCCATACAACCACCATGACAAGGGAGATGGTGGTCAAGTTTGTCTTTTGCGCTCCTAATCACTCCATTCTGCTGCTGCTTCTGTTCTTGGTGGTCAGCCCATGGTTCTTACACCTCCAAAATGTGGGGGTTTCTGCTGCAATTTGGCTGCACTTTCACCAAAATCCTCTCCTAGGCTCTGTTCATGGAGCCAAGCCTCAACTTCTTTGCATGATCCTTTCAGCCCTGGGACTTCAACTGCCACCAAGGCTGCACCTTCACCAATGGCTTCTCTTGTCCTCTAACAATGCCAAGTCTCAACTGCTATCCATGACCCTCTCATGCCTTCAAAACCAATACCACCTGGATGACTCTTAGACTACCAAGTTCAGCTGCCAGCACAAGGTACAATCTTGGCTACCTCTGGAACACTGCTTCTGTGTGATCTACAGGAAACACTTCACCTCAATGATGCTGGTCTCCTAATCACTGCTAATTTTTCAGCTCCAGCTGACCAGTATTGAGTATCCCAGTAACTCAAAGATTTCACTTCAGTGGTGCTGGTCTCTTGTCAATCACAGCTGACTCTTCAACCCTAGTTGACCAGACACCACAAATCTGTTGCAATAAATCTCCAGCCCCAATAAGTCAGTGCAAAAACCACACAACTCAGTTATTATAATTATAAGTTATACGCCTAGATTGGGCAAATCTACCAAGACACTACTCTCTTCCCCAGCTATGAGATCCCTTGCTACTTGCCGCTTCTCTAGGCCATGTGGTTCTGCTCCATCTTCCTTCCTCTCTAAGACCTCCAACCCCACCTTACCCTTCTACCACCCCATCACAGGCTCTAGCCTTTTTTGACCAGTTAGAATGGGGAGAAGGTTCACATGAAATCACCTTGTGATCCACCCCTCTTGAGGAAGCAGAATTAACATCAGAATACAAACAACCCACAGCACAGATCCTTCACACAAATGGCACAAAAGAGTCTTTGCTTCCCTCTGAAATTTTACCTCCATTGTCTGCCTTGGTCTCTACAGTCCAAGCGACTACAGAGCAGCTGAGCAAGCATTAAACACTCAGTGGCCTTACCTGCACAGTTTCAAAGTCCTTCTACAGTCCCAAAACAACATGGTCAGGTCTGTTATAGCAATACCCTACAATCCTGGTGCCAACTTGTCTTAGAGTTTCTATTGCTGTGATGAAACACCATGACCATAGCAACTTGGGGAGAAAGGGGTTTATTTGTCTTACACTTCTACAGCACTATTCATCTTCAGAGGAAGTCAGGACAGGAACTCAGGGGCCTGGAAGCAGGAGGCCTGATGCGGAGGCCATGGAGGAGTGTTGCTTACTGGCTTGTTCAACAATGGCTTGCTCAGCCTGCTTTCTTATAGAACCTAGGATCACCAGCCCAGAGATGGCGATACCCGTAATGGGCTGAGCCTTCCCTCATCAGTCACTAATTAAGAAAATGTTCTGCAAGCTTGCCTGTAGCCTATTCTTATGTAGAAAGATTCAGTGGAGGTTCCCTCCTCTCAGATGACTTCTGCTTGTGGTGAATTGACATCAAACTAGCCATCAGGTTATACAGCTCTGAGAGGCTTAATTCTTCCTTTACAAGGCTTAGAATACAAAGCCTCTCACTAAGCCTTAGTTTTCTGTCTCTTCCATCTCAGCTCCTTAGAATTCTGTCATTACTGGCTTTCAAAGGTTTTTCTTCAGTCTAAGTATGAGCACTAGCCTCCAGTGAAGCCAGTCACAGTCTCAGATAGAGGTAGGATTTTTATCACCTTGAGGCCACCTTTGGTACTTCCTTTGGTACTCATTGAGGGGTGCTGCTTGCTGGCTTGCTCCCCATGGCTTGCTCAACCTGCTTTCTTATAGAACCCAGGACCACCAGTCCAGGGATGACACCACCACTCATAATTTCTTTGTCATTGATTGCTTACAGGCACGTCACTGGAAGCTGTTCCTCACCTTCCTGTTTCCAATACCCAATACAAAGGTACTGTTTAATCGGCATGGTTCACTGACTAATTCTTGTCTTGTTGAATACAATATTCCTATGTTACCTTCTTGTCCCCCAAGAACAAATTTCATGGATTATGATTCTTCTAGTTCAGAGGAGATGAAAATCTTGACTCATGTTTAATCTCTTCCTAATAACTGATGGCTTAGATGCTATAGTTACCAACACAGATAGGAAATGGAGGTTTAGTGAGGAGTTCAGTATTGTAAGTTGTTTGTAATTGGCTGAAACCTGGTACAGGAGTCCAGAATGCACAAGAAATGAAGAATTAAACCTGATGGGTAGAGATATTCAGATTGGGGAAGAGGGTGCAGTTCTAAAGGTAACATACAGCAAACACAGCATGGGTGTACTAGTCAGGGTTCTCCAGAGTCACAGAACTTATGGAATGTCTCTATATATTAAGGAAATTTGTTGTAATGACTTACGATCTGCAGTCCAACTAACTCAACAATGGAAAGCTATGAATGGGAAGTCCAAAAATCTAGTAGTTGCTCAGACCCACAAGGCTAGTTGTTTCACCTGGTCTTCTGTGTCAGCTGGAATCCTGAAGAAGTAGGTCCTTACAGATGTGCTGGTAAGTAAGTGAAAGCAGGCAAAGAAGAATGAATCTTCCTTCTTCCATTGTCCTTATGTAGGCCTCCAGTAGAAGGTATGTACTAGATTAAGGCCCAGATTAAAGGTATGTACCACCATGCCTGGATTTGAAATGTGCTGTGTTCCAGGCTGGCCTTGAACTTAGAGATCTGCTTGCTTCAGTCTTCTGGGACTAAAGGCATGTACTACCTTGCTGGGCCTAAGCTTTTTCATGGTCACTATGCCTCAAGATCTGGATCAAATGGGTGTGTCATCCCATGTCAAGATCCAGGTCAGAGGCCTGTGTCTTCCAGCCTCAAGATCTGGATCACAGGTATGCCCTCCATTTCTGGATTGGAGTTCATTCCAGATGTAGTCAAGTTGACAACAAGGAATAGACATCACAATGGGACACAGATGATGTGAGATGGAACAGTGAAGGAGACATCCTATATGACATGGAAAGTGGTGTCCAAGTAGTGTGAGGCGGGCTGGGATCGTGAGGGAGGATAGAAGACAACATACAACCACCGTGACATGGGAGATGGTGATCAAGTAGTGTGAGGTGGGGCAAAGCAATGAAGGGGGATGAGAAGACAACACTCAACATGACATGGGACGTGACAGGGAGCTCCTGTGAGTAGGCCAGGGAGGAGAAGTGGGATAGACAACACTAGATTTCTAAGAAGCCAAGGACTAGGTTTGGCCAGGCTGCTATGGAAGAGAACTCGTGGTGGTCAGGTAACTTGGTCTATGGTCTGTAGCTTTGTATGAAAGCTTAGAAAGCCATAAAGACTCAGAGTATATATGTCTTAAAAAACCGAAGTTGTGAGAAGAAATGAACAGAGGAGAATCTGGGGCATCCTGCACATGTAAAGGATGAGGGGGAGGAATGCGTCCACAAAGACTATTGCAATCGAGAGAAAAAACAATTCCAATGTGAAGAGCAGGTGCTGTCTAGTCACTCTGTAGGTTCCTGGGGGAGCGAAGGGAAACGAGACTGTAGTTGAATGCATACTCTAAAGAACATAAGTCCGCAAACCACAGAGGTCCCTACACATCCGCATTTATTATTACACGTCTCAAAATAGCCATTAACATGACATACCCATTAACAGTCAGTGGGTGAAAAAATATGAAAACTAGGCAGCACATACACAGTGGAATATATCTGGTTAGAAAGAAAAATGAAACGCCACTTACTGGGAAATGAGTGGGACTGGAGATCATGTTAAGCAAAATAAGTTAGACTAAAAGAGAAAAATATCACGTGTGTTCCCTCATGCGTAAAATGGAGATTTTTGAACACAGATACAAAAGCAGGAAAGGGATCGTACCGGGAAGAGAGGACCAGTTGTTGGAGGGGTCAAGAAGAGGTGATAGATACTTGAATATGATCAGAATACATGTAAGGGAAATATTAGAGTGACAGCCACTTTTTCAATTAACAGAACAATTACAGAAAAGGGGGGCTATAAAATGTGGCAGACTCATGAGGTACACACAAACAGAAAAGCAGCTATTGTTTTGGTAGTGAAGTATGGAGCACTGGCTCTAGAGACATAGAAATGAGATTCCCGTGAACTAAAGAGGAAACAAGTCTTGGAAACAAATATAACCTACTCCCTCCATCCTGAGGAGATAAAATCATTGCAGCAGGTGGGGGAGGGACGCCAAGTCAGGGACCAGTCACTCCAATTTAACATGAAGATGCAAAAATCATTGTTGGCTGAGAAACAGGAACTTCTGGAAAAGTTCCCGACCTCATTTCTCTTCACCTGTTCTAACTTCCTTCTCTTCACATGCATTCTCAGCCACATTTCCTCCCTCTGATGCAGTGGGCAGACACCCCGGCTTTACTGACCCTCTGAGACATGACCTAGTTTCTTGACAGAATTTTGGCAAACTATTTCTAGACATAAAACAGATTTTAGCAAGAGATGCAGGCTGGCGCCTCTTCTTTCCTGCCCTGTTGCTCAGTGTTGCCTAGGGGTTTCCAGGGTAGACAAAACAGAGGGTAGAAGTCCTCTGGGGAGTGCTTGACGCTCTTGGTGTTCATCTTCCTAGAAGTCACCCTTGTCTGACATTGAGCAATGGCCCCTATGGGGACAAATTCTGTATAAGCTTAACTGAGTTTGCAAGTACCAAGGAACAATTTTTATTTCATTTTAATTAATCTAATAGAGCATCCACATATGGCCAATAGCTAACCCATTGGACAATGTGCCCTTGACCATTCCAACCCCTAACCCAGCCCTACTGCCACCACCTCCACCTCCACCTCCACCCTCATCCCAGCCCTAGCGCCAGAGTGAAATCCTCAGCGTTTCAGAATGGTAGGAACGGGACTGGGTGGCTGTCCCTGTGTATTCGCTGGAAGGCTGGAGGTGGCACTGCTCCCTCCGAGGGGAACCATGCAGGGCAATTAGAGAAAGCTGAAAGCGAACACGAAGATGTGACAGGGTCCAGAGGAGACCTAAGGCTAGGAACATAAAGTAAAAAGCTGGAGGTGGCGCTGTAGATTTCAGACTCGCACTAAACTCCAGCAAGCTTCCAAATCCCCATTCCTTTCACCGGCCCTCCGTTGCTATCAAATTAGTGGAAGGACCACTAAGTTTCTCCTAGTGCAGACTAGTGAGCAGTGTGCAGATGACCAGAGTCATAGATTGAACCTGTAGCAGACTCAGAAGGAGACCAAACACTTCTCACTCTCAACCCCACGTATCCCTTCTCCCCACCCTTAACCAACTCCACTAAAGGAAGCCAGAGCGGCCTCGGAAGAACTGCAGGTAGACAATGATCAGGCAGAGGGCGCCCCAGAACAGGCACCAGCGAAATGAGAAGAAGCTGGAGAGAAAACCAGCCTGGCCCTTCCTCTTGGAGGCATCGGCATAGGCGGTGTCTTCCTCCAGCAGCTTCTCGCTGGGCTTCCAGTGCACGATGCCCTCCTGGCAGGCCTCACAGAACTCGCTGCGATGCAATCCGCTGTCCGGCCGGCTGGCCACATGGATGCGGTACTGGCCACCATCCTCGTCGTAGCACTGCTCTCGCAGACTGGTGATGAGGTTGTCCACCAGACCCTCGATGTTCTCCTCTAGCATGCTGGACTCGTCCAGCCGCGAGGTGCCGCACTGGTAGCACAGCTGCTTGAACACACGCATGCGCACTGAGCCAACACGCTGGGCACGGTCCAGGTGCATGTGGAAGAGGATGACCACATTGGCGGACTGCCAGGTGTGCCAGCACCAAGAACAGTGGAACCTGCCGGGAAAGGAAGGAACAATAGAGCGGGTGAGATTCTGAGGGACAGCCCCGCCCTGGGGAGCACAGGAAAGAAAAGGCCAGATGTTAGATGGAGGATGAAAATGGAAGCGCCATGTTGATTAGTCTATGGGTTTCTTAGCACGAGGGGTCACCAATAACCACCTCCTCCTGGAAACCCGAGAGCCTCGCACTGGAGCCATTGATCAACCAGTGGTGTTCTGGTAGCCGCCTCCTGTGTGGTCTCCTACCGCTTCTGGCCCACTTCCAGCCTATTGTAGAGTTGTGCCTGGTCAACCCTCAAACAGAGTGTGGCTCCCCTTCTCTGCAACGCGTTCCCCTCCGTGAGACGCAGTATGATGGTGTCCATGCTGAACTTTGGGCTCAGACCTCTCATGCCTCTGCTACAGATGGTAATGTCACCATCTGACTCCTGTATCTTTCTTGCTTTGAGGAGATGACATGCAAGCTCAGATCCTGGCACACTGTAGGTCTGCAGTAAGCTACCCAGAAGGGCAGGATAGATTGGCAGACTGCAGTGGACTACATAGGGAAGAATGCCGTTTGGTTCCTATGACTTCACTCCCTTGACCAGTCATCCCTGAGCACCCGAGCAGTGCAGTGTAAGAATGGGCAAAGTAGACTTTGTTCCCTAGTATACCTACCCGCAGCCCAACCACCACATGGGCTGCTTTGTCTAATCTGGACTCCTGGAGCCTGAGCTTCAGAAAGCACTGAGAAAGGTGACCTGGGGCTCACCTGCCAAGCCCGACACCTCCTGGCCTCCCAATACTACATACTTACATACCTTCTGTGATGGAGCACTCCTTTAAACTCCAGGGAGGCTCTGTATGCCCCTGATACGGCCTCTTCTGAGCCCTGTTACACAGACTTCAGAGCTATTCGAATGTCCACTGGGCTGACTCTGCCCCTATTCCTGACTCTGTCTAAGTCCATTGCACAAATGGCTGTGAAAGACCTCTGATGAAGAACTCAATTCAACCCCAACAGGCACCAACTGTATTTTAAATGCTATTCAGCCACTGTGGAAGAGCAGCGAAACCAAGCCAGCTTCTGACCTCTGGAAGCCACTGACAATATGAGCACAGAACAATACCCAGCGGCACCTAACACATGGTCAAAGGGGCAGAGGTGTCTAATGGGTCCTGAATAGGGAAGATTCCACTCCTTTTCCCTATACTGAGCCAGTACTCAGGCCCAAGATTTAGTACAACTGAAAGATTAAAATCAAACAAGCATGTGCACAGAATGACTGGGACAGCTACTCCCAGCCATTTCTGTGGCCGGCTGGGACTAAGCTCAAGGTCAGAGGACCTGTGAGCCTTTGGAGATGTCTCTAAACTTCAGAAACACACACACACACACACACACACACACACACACACACACACACACACACACACACAAACACACACCAGCCAGTTCCCAACTTTCTGCACTTTATCCCCCAGGAGACTCAAACGATTCCCATTTCAGTCTCCTACGCCTTTTTAAATAAGCCAGTCCAGATTTATTTCCCCCTCCCGCAAAACAAACCCTTTCTCTCCAAAAGTCTCGGGCATGAGTGAACATTTGGGGGAAGATGAAACTGAAGCGTAGATAAGAAGAGAGCACATAGCTACTTAGGGAGATTTCGACTGCCCAGTGCTGGTAACAGGAGCCAACACAGCCCAGCAGACCTCTGTGCCTTGCGTATGTCAATGCATGCTCCATCTTCCACTGTGGTAAAGGTCCAGATGCCCACTCCCCACTCATAGCCCGCCTTTTCTGCTCCCACCCGCATGCTGTCCTCCACTCAAGAGGCTTCACACCCGTACAATATGGACAATCCAGCCATAATTTGTCCACACCTCCACAACACAGCCACCAGCTGGTCTCCTGTGGAGGACTGGGGGGCTCCACCGCTTCAGGTGGGCTAGAGGCTGTCTGAGCAGGAAACTGTGGCTCCCATCCCCCAAATCATCTGTCTGTAAGAAGGAAATGATTTTAGAAAAGCCCCCAGGACACTCTGCATGGCAGAGATTGAGGACCACTTAGGAAGATCTAGGGCAAGTGCCCCCTGAGGTCAGCATTTTATCATGCACAGACAGTAGAGATGATGGAGTAATGTTTTAAGATGAGCTAAGATAAGCTCCCTTGCTTTGTAAATATGAAGACTGAGACCCAGAAAAAGAAGAGATATGCCCAAGTTCACAAAGCCTACAGAACCAGGTTCTCGAACACACCATGTGGTCAGTAACTTATTCTGTCTTCAAGTGTTGCATTCAATCGAGCAGACACACAAGCTCAAGTACCCTGACTGCCCCGTTGAGGCTTCTGCAGATCCCCACTGTATCTCCTCTCCATTCCAGCTACACTAGGCATCTGAATTTGCAGGGCCCTGAAGCACTGCCAGTCCTGATTTTCTAAGGAAAACTGGGACTCCAACACAGGGCACAATTTGAGTAGCCAAGGAATTGGAACAGCTGTGGTTAAAAGCAGAGCCTAAGTGGTCCTTCTGGTGGACCATTGTCTGCTTGTCACCTGAGCTGACATGGTGACACCTACCAGAGGCCCAGACTTGCAAAGTCTGTGATCGCCTCCCCCATGGGGGAGGGGGCTTTCTGCACTGCCCTCCTACCAGCCTCTCACCTGCCTGAGGCATGCTGCTCCAGATACTGCTTCCAGCCAGGGCCCAGCTCATTGGGCTTGAGGTTTGGGTCTATGATGAGCTCCCAGCTGTCCGCTGGCTTCGCCACCTCCATCTTCTCATAGAAGACCTTCTTCCATTCACAAGTGGTCAGGCTGGTGGACATGGCCTTGTCGGCCCCGGGTGGAGGGGTGAGTTCCGCCAGAGGAAGAATACAGAAAGCTTAGGTAGATGCAGCCCGGGCAGTCTCTGTGGTCCAAAAAGCCTTACCCACAAGACCCAGCTTCCTCTTTTGTCACCCTGGAACCTGTTACTATGACAGCCAGGCAGGTACCAGGAGCCAGAGCTAGGGAGGAGGAAAGCCTCAAGGGAGAGTTTCAGGGTCCTGAGCTAGATTGCAGAGGCAAACTGAGCAGTAATACTGACCAGGTGGAGAAAGCAGATAGGAGGTGAGCTCCCACCTGTACTGCCATGGGCTGACAGAGGTTCCCCAGAGGACAAGGGCTATGTGGTGGCCCTGTTTCACCCCACTGCTCTTCCTTGCTTTCTCCAGCTGTGTGCCATGGCAACCGTAATACCTAGGGAGCGCAATAGAAACAGGATAGAGATGTGGGACCCGATGCTCTCACACTCCTGATGCACTGTGGCCATTGTTTGCCATGTGCTACCCACAGTTACTTGACCTGTGCATGAGCCAAGGCAGACCAGGAAACAGGTTTATGTAACCTCCAAGTGCTCTTCCACAATTCAGATCCAGACCTTCCTAAAGGATATCTAGTCCTTTAATTATTGCAAGAGTATTAAGCTCCTAACATCATGATTAAGAGAGAAGTGACAAGTGGCATGTAGCCCTTCACTGGAGAATTCTCGGTCTGACTGGTGAGACAGAAGTAATTTAATGCACTGTGAAAAGCACAGTGATAACAATTTGCACTACGGGGTTGAAACAGTCACTCCCTGCTCCCAGGGCTCACTGCTGGTAGGGGATCTATTTCCTTCTGAGCTGCAGGCTGCTGCTGCTTCAGTGCTGCATAGCAGACCACAGAGAGCCGGGGCTGCCTGATGCCCAAGTTCAATCTTTTAGAGACCAGAGGTGTTATACCTGGTTCTGCCCAGGACAGTGTGAGGTTTCTGTGATATCTGTAGTCTATCACCTGTTGCTTCTTTAACCTGAAGCTCTGGCTCCCTAGTGCTATGGAGACAGCAAACGTGGGCAGAACCGAAAACGGTAGCTAGGTGCCGAAAGTTATCAGTGCTGGGTTCTGGATTTGTCACGTGCCTCCATATGGTCTCTGTGTGGGGTAGGGTTAGGAGGATGGACACTGGACACCCTTCAGCTCAGAGAAGTGTTCTACTACATTTGTATTAACCTATAGAGAGAACGAATCTGTGTAGTAAAGCCATCAAAGCCTACTGATTTCTTGTTTCTTTATTGGCCTCAACTCAAATGCCCCGACCCCAGCTCTCTTTCCCTTTTTCTTTTTCTTATTTTTCTTTTATTTATTTGCTTTTTTGAAAGGGGTTCACCATGTAGCCTTGGCTGGCATGGAACTCACAGAGATCTGTCTGCCTTTGCCTCCCAAGTGCAGAGATTAAAGGCTTGGAGCACCACACCCAACCCAAACCTTTTCAACTCAGGCCTAGAAATGGAAAACTGCTACCAAAAGAAACCCTGGACTGGATGGCTCCCTGGAGACTCTCCTATAATCAGCCTCAAAACAGGTGACATCAGGACCCATGAATACCCAGGAAGCCGAGAGATTTGGCCTGACCTAGAGTTAAGTGCTGTGGCACAGTTCCAAGATATACTATACCATGGTTCCCAGATCAAATAGCAGTGAAAGAAAGCTTAAAAGACAGTGGGAATTGCCGGGTTCATCTGTTTTACTTTGTTTTGTTCTCTCTCAGATGATGCAATCCCCTTAGGTATAGGATCATACTTAAATTGGAATGGAATTCTCTAAGCAGAAACGGGTGTTGTTCTTCTTTCTGTTCATCAGTACTGTTTGCACTGGAAATTCTTTCCTGGGATATCAGCAAAGAGTGTAGCAATTACTATACAAAGAGGTGACAGTTGCTACCTCAGTCTTTCTCAGGGGGGCACTGGACGTGGGCGCATTGCTCACAGGCAGCTTAGAGCTGCCTCATGCTCACTCTGGGTGATAATGTTTTAAGTGAACTAATTTTAGCTTTAATAAAACAACACTATCTATCTATATCCCACAAGCAAAATGAGCCACTCTTATCCTCTGCCATGGAATGTCAAGTAATAAATATGTTTGCAAAATGTTCATTATTTACATTTTATTTGTTAGAATACTATATGATGGCGGGGTCTGGAGAGATGACTCAGTGGTTCAGAGCACCGACTGCTCTTCCAGAGGACCTGGGCTCAATTCCCAGCACCCACATATCAGCTCAAAACTATCTGTAACTTTAGTTCCAGGGGATCTGACACCCTCATACCTAATAGACATAAAAAGTTAAGTAAATTATTTTTTTTTTAGGAAAAGAATACTATATGACACAATTAATATGGAACCTAACAAGAAAAGGCAATGAAGAATTGGGATGTATGTAATTCAGAACCACTGGGAACTGTCCCAAGAGACTGTAACACATGTTCTTCAGGGAGCGTAATCATGTCCCGCCAGCTCCACGCTGAATCCCACCACAGCCAGCCAGTGTTTCTGACGAGCATGTGCTAACGCTCAGGCTACCAAAGGTTCAAGTAAATAACTTAGTGGCTCATGATATTTCTGAACAAATCCATGGGGGAAGAAAGCTATGTTATACCTTCTTGTCTCCAAGTTCAAAGAGTCTTTGATGGCGTTGCTGACAAACTCAAGATCCTTGGTAGATCCTTTTCAAGCTATTTGAAAGGCTTCTCCATCTACAGATCACAGCACTCGGTTCATTCTTTGGGTGGAAGTGAACTTTTGAGTCTCAGGATAGTTCTCCTGGTCAGAACAACTCACAAGTATCCACCAGGGATACCTAGCAGAGTCCACATTGCCCTTTAATCAGGGAGGAGTAACCAGAGCAACCAGCAACTGTGAGCCAGCCCCACTCTGTCATCACTAGTATTCCAGGATCTGAGCTCTCCCTGCCTCTTCCAGCCCCCAGATTCCCACAACAAGAAAGAGTTCTGGTGTGCACTCACACACAGGAAGCTAAGGATAATGATACCATACTATGTAGTTCCAAATGCTAGAAAAATTATTTTGAATATTCTCACCATATTTACATAATAAATACTTGAGGAAATAGATATGTGTCTTAATTTTAACATTACACAATGAATACATGTATCTGAACATCACATAACACCCCCAAATAATTTTTAATTTCCATGTGTTTATTTAAATCAATTTAAGTGCAAAAACAAACTATCTGGTCTATGAATATGTCTTAGTGGTAGAACACTTGTCTAGATAAATAAGGTCCTGAGCCTGAGCTGCAGGATTCTTACAAAAAAAGACAGAATGGTCACAATCTAATTATACTGCATTAGGTAGTTTTCTATTGCCATTATAAAACACCATGAGTTTATAAAAGGAAGGGTTTCTTGATCTTACAGTTCCAAAGGGTCAAAGTTCATGATTGTCACATGAAGGCACAGCAGCGAGAGGAGGGAGCTAAGAGCTCACATCTTGAACCTCAAGAATGAAACACAGGAAGAATTATAAATGGCACAAACCATTTAACATTCAAAGCCAACACCAAGTAACACACTTCCTCCAGCAGGGCCACACCCCCTAAGCCTCTGAAATAACACCATGAATTGGGGACCAAGTATTCAAATGCCAGAGACTATGGGTGACAGCTCATTCAAACCATGACATATACCTAGCAGAGACCCGGGGACAGATTATCTCACTCCTTATGGATGCTAAGTAAACAGAAGATTAGGGAGGAGGGAGAAGCTTTATGCAAAGACCAGGAGCAGCAAGAGGCACTTTGAGCAGATACTGCTGGTTCCAAGTTGAGGGGCTCCATCAAATTTCCTTGGCTGCATTCAGACGCCACTAGTTGAACTGGATAGAACACACGCAAATAATTATGATTGCACTCTGGGACATTCCTAAGCATTCTGGCACAGGGAAAGAGAAACAAGGGGTGGCTTGTGCTGGCTTTCAAAGTATCCACTGTGAAATGATACCAGCCACTTTCTGTGGTGATTTGAGTAGTAAACGTCCTCTATAGGTTCATGTATTTGAATCTTTGGTCCCTAGTTGGTAAAATTCTTTGGGAAGTTATGGAACTTTTGGGAAATGCAGCCTTCCTGGAGGAAGTATGTCACCGGGGAAGGGCTTTAAATGTTTCCAAAGAACCCTTATGTTTCCACTTCAAACCTCTGAAAGCTGGAACCACGAAGGGCCATACCCAGTTTAGGTGTGAACAGAAAGCAATCTAGGCCTGGCTATCACTCCCAGAGGATGCAAGAGCATCACTTTCTTGGTGAATAAGATACTTGTGACAATAAGGGGAAACTACTGAGTAACTGGGAGCACAATACACGCAACTTTCAAACAACATAGGAGAAAGTAATGGAACTGCTAGAGTACATATAGCCCCCTAAACACAAGAAAAACTAAGTTATTCAAAATACAATGTGATAAAAAGGAAAAAAATCAGATACTAGCTACAAATTAAAATGTATGTGTAGATATGCTAAATATAAACAAATAAATCCCATCTTTTGGTAAAGCAGAGATCAAATGACTTAATAAGCACACTAAAACAAATTAGAATTTCAACGAGCTATTGTTCGACACCCACCAGATGGGCAAAAAGGAAATCTGATCACGTCAGGGCTACAGCAAGAATATGGATCCACATAAACTGTCGTACACGCGTAGAGGAATTTTATAAAGACCTTTGGGAACAATTGACTAGTGGTTTGCAAGCTGGACTAGTCAGAAGAACGGTATGGTGAGGCAGTTACACCCAAGGTGTGTAGCCCATAAACATTTTCACAGAGCTCCTGGAGCATTACCACGCATAGCCATCCACTGTTCTGTTCTCGTCTACCCCCTGCCTTTCTATGTCTCCTTCTGCTCCACATATGGACACCCACACTGCATTCTACAGGGCTGAGACAAGAAATTACTCTGCTCACATCAACCTGATACGAATCCCACAATGTTGAGCAAAAGAAATACATATGCATGTATAAAAACATAAAAAAAAAACTGGACATATGCTGCAAAGATAGTCAACCCCCCCTTACAAGTCTAGTCTGACAAGAACCCTTAGCTCTGGGTGTGAAAGTAGCAAACACATAGCCTGGAGGAGTCTGAGTCTCAAACTAAGCAAATTCTACTTTGAGTGAGCTTAGAGGTCTTTGAAGTCTTTCCGTTCATTTCATCCATTGTTAAAGAAATTGTGTCTATGAAGTATAAAAATGCTTTCCCACCACCCGAAGATAATCCAAATGGATTTTTATAATAAAGATTTGAGGTAAACATTTTGTAACTTTTCTATATTTTTTCATAAATTGGGTTTTTCTAATCCATATAGTATAGACACTATAGTGTAAAAATTACGTCTTTGTCCACTTTCATTACTATAAAAAGATGCTACAGACCAGAGGATTCATAAATAAAGAAAATATCTTCCACCTATGTAGAGGCTGGGAAGTTCATTGTCAAGGAACCAGCATCTAGGTCAGCCTTTCTTGCTGATTAGCACACAGTGGAGCCCAGGAGGTCAAAAGAACATGTGAAAGCAAGCTCAAGCAAGTCTTAGATGTTGTCACAGGAAGACCAACACAATCAACCAACCTGGGCCCTTGGGGGCTCTCAGAGACTGAACCAGCAACCAAAGAGCATACACAGGCTGGACCTAGGCCACTCCACACATATGTAGCAGATACGTAGCTCAGTGTTCATGTGGGTTCCAAACCACTGGATCAGGGAGCTGTCTCTAAAGCAGTTGCCAGTCTATAGAACCTATTCCCGTAACTAGGCTGCCTTGACTGGCTTCAGTGGGAGAGGGTGCGCCTAGCCCTGCAGAGACTTGATGTGTAGAGTGGAGGGACATACCGGAAGAGGTCCTCCACCCTCTCAGAGGAGAATGGGAGGGGGTTGGGGGAGGCACTGTGTGATGGGGGTGTTGGGATGGGGGCAGCGATCAGGATATAAAGTGAATTTTAAAAAAGATATCTTACAGGTGATGTGGAGTCTCTGACTTGATTTACCCTGAGCTCCATGATCATATCTGTCTGTTGGTAACGGTCTACACTGGTACACTGTTCCCTCTGGTTTCCTGCTTTGCCTGGAGCTTTTCCATGTTCCCTTGGCTCATTTGCCCTGGTTTCTGGTCTAATTCCTTGAAACCCAAGGCTCCTGTGAAGGAGGCAGGCTTACGCACCTCATTCCATTGACCAATAAAACTCCATGGGATGTTCTTTGTTCACTCCTAGTTAAACAAATGACATTAAGTGTCACAGGGAAATGGAGAGATTGTTGACCAGGTTTATATTGGAAAGTAATTAAAGTTACTTTTTGGTCAGAACGTTAGATTTCTTAATGAGGTTTTACAAGATTTTATGGCCTATACCCTAGTGGAGTTCATGTGAACCAGAAATAGATCCAGTCTGCTTGTGAGTCTGTGTTAGTTTATCAATCAAACTTATAAAATGAACAAAAACAATCTGGTCTGAGCCTGTCCCTCAAAAGCCATATCTTAGAACATTAATCCCTGATGCAAGAATGTTGGGATGTAGGGCCCAATCAGAGATGGTTAGGTGATCATTTGTCTTTGCTTTCTTGAAGGAACTAATTTTATGAGTATAGATGAGTGGATTAGTTATTATGAGTGTAACATTGTTGTCGAAAGTTCAGAGTGTGGGGAGATTGCTCAATGGTCAAGAAAATGCACTGCTCTCACCAGGGATAGAAGTTCAATTCCCAGCACCCACATCAGGCAACTTATTCATCATAGGCTATCAGTCCAGATCCTGTGTCCCCCTCTGGCCTTCGTGGTCACTGCAGTCACTGCACATGTCCACCTTACCCCCCCGGACAAAAGAAACAAATTTATCTGGGTATGGTGGCATGTGTTTGCAACTCCAGCACTCAGAAAGGCAGTAGGATCACTGTGAGTTCAAGGCCAGCCTCAAATGTGTAGTGAGCGTCTACCTCAACAAAGCAAGACACCAGGTTCAGCTCCCTCTTGCTCTCTGGCTCTCACTGTCTCTCACCCTTCTGCTTTTCACTTTGGGATGAGGTAGAACAAAGTCTCTTCCCAAATATAGTATCTTGCCTGGGACTTCCCATCTCCTAGAATCATATAAGTTCCCTGTGGCAATCTTTTATCTCATCAGACTAAGACAGAAATCTGCAGGGTATATCTTTCACATTGCCTTTGATCTTCTAACTTGTTTTAGAAAAGAATAATACAGACTAAAAGCAGGACAATCTTTCATTTTTTAAATTTTTATTGCAAGGTGTGTGTGTGTGTGTGTGTGTGTTTGTGTGCATGTGTGTCTTGCCTACACATATTTATGAGCACCACATGTGTACCCGGTGCTCACAGAGGCCAGAAGACAACATCAGATCCTCTGGGACTACAGTGATAGATCCTTATGTGTCAGTAGCCTTGTGGGCCCTGGGAAGCAACCTTGGGTCCTCTAAAAGAACAGTAAGTGCTCTTAACTGCTGAGTCATCTCTAAAGCTGTGACCAGGACAATATCAAGGTAGATTTATCCTGGATATAAGGAGAATTAGAATCTAGGTAAGGGTAACCTAGAAGACCAAGTCAATTTGATGATCATAAAATATAACCTTCAGTTGCAAGACCCACCACAATGATCTCATCTGTCTGTGAGGTACCCTGAAAGGTGAGTAAGCAAAGTCCAAGTGGCTGAGAGTACTAGGGTCAATTTGGAATGGCCTCAATGTCCAAGGGGACTTATTCATGGAAACTAGTCAGGGGAAGCCTGGGTAGTTGCAATTCACAACCAGGGAATCCAGGTCATTCTTCCAAAACAGTTGGTATGATATAAGAAATAAAGGAAGCTACAACCTGAGACCAGGAGCCAGACAAGAAGATGGTAGATCCTTCTTCATCCAAATACCAACACGTGTAGGGGAGGACCTTGCTAGGCATCCAGAATAAAAATGATGCTATACTGTCCAGGTACCATTTTATCCAATAGACATGAATCTTTGAGGCAGTGTGTATTGTAATGACATTCTCCACTTTCTATATGAGAAAACTGGGGCTCTAAAGGCTAGCTAATGTACTAGAAGTCACAGAGGGGTTGGTCATTCCAGGATTTGGAGTTATGTCTTATGCTCATGACCTGTGTACATTCCAACATGAGGCCTCCTTAGTCATTATAAAATTTCAAACAATTTAAAAACATATTAAAGTTCAAAATCCATTTAATGATAGAACTCAATTTAGTCTTAAAAGATGTCATGTTATTTTATGTTACATACAATGTTTAGAAATATTTTAATTGATGCCTTCCCAGTTCGGTATGGAACGGCCTAAGAGACACAGGCTTGAACCTTTTGAGCCTGGGTCTACTCGCTGATGATGCTAATATGATTGTCAGCTTGACAGGATCTAGAATTGCATAGAAGAGAAGCTTGCAAGCATGACCTTAAGATATTATTTAGGATGAAAATAGATACCTATCACCTTGCACAAAGCTCAACTCCAAGTGGATCAAGAACCTCAACACAAAACCAGATACACTGAATCTAATAGAAGAGAAAATGGGAACCAGCCTTGAACTCATTGGCACAGGGAGAAATTTTCTGAATGGAACACCAATGAATCAGGCTCTGAGATCAACAATTGATAAAAGGGACCTCATGACACTGAAAAGCTTCTGTAAGGTAAAAGACACTGTCAGCAGGACAAAACAGCAACCTACAGATTGGGGAAAATATTCTTCACTAACCCTACATCTGACAGAAGGCTCATATCTAAAATATATGAAGAGCTCAAGAAGTTAATCTCCAAGTAACCCAATTTAAAAATGGGGCACAGAACTAAATAAAGAATTCACAACAGAAGAATCTAGAGTAGGCGAGAAACACTTAAAGAAATGTTCAAAGTCCATAGTCATCAGGGAAAAGCAAATCAAAATGATTCTGAGCTTCCACCTCACACCAGTCAGAATGGCCAAGGTCAAAAACACAAGTGACAGCAGATACTGGCGAGGATGTAGAGAAAGAGGAACACTCCTCCATTGCTGGTGGGATTGCAAAGTAGTACAATCACTCTGGAAATCAATCTGGCGGTTCCCCAGAAAACTGGAAATAGTTCTATCTGAAGAACCAGGTATACCGCCCCTGGGCATATACCCAAAAGATGCCCCACCATACCTCAAGGATACTTGCTCCACTATGTTCATAGCAGCCTTGTTTGCAATAGCCAGAAGCTAGAAACAACCCAGATGTCCCTCAACCAAAGAATGGATATAGAAAATGTGGTTCATTTACACAATGGAATATCATTCAGCTATTAAAAGTGAGATATCATGAATTGTGCAGCCAAATGGATGGAACTAGAAAATATTATCCTGAGTGAGGTAACCCAGACATAAAAGCACATGCATGGTAGGTACTCACTGGTAAGTGTGTATTAGCCAAAAAGTACAGAATACCTAGGATACAACCCATGGGCCATAAGAAGTGTAACAAGCAGAAAGGCCCAAGAGAGGATGCTTTGATTTCACTTAGAAGGGGGAAGAAAATAATCATGAGAGGCAGAGGGAGGGAGGGATCTGGGTGGGAGAGGGGAGGGAGAGGGGAGAGGGAAAGGGGATCAGGATCAGGTGTGGGGGTGTGGACAGGAGAGAAGCCCAGAGGGCCAGGAGAATTAACAAAAATATGCAGCCTCTCGGGGGTTAGAGGTAAGGGAATGACCCTCTAGAAAGTACCAGAGACCTGGGAGGTGAGAAACTCAAAGACTGTGACTTTAGTCAAAATGCCCAACATTGGGCTGAGGGAACTCGAAGAATCCACCTCCAGTAGACAGGGCTTCAAGTGGAAGGATGGGGTTGCCAACACACAGTCAAAATTTCTGACCCAGAATTGTTCCTGTCTAAAAGAACTGCAAAAATGGAGAAAAGACTGAAGGAATGGAGGTCCAATGACCGACCCAACTCGGGATCCATCTCATGGTGGGTGATAGGAGGAGCTCCAAGGCCTGGCACTATTACTGATGCTATGATGTGCTTACAGACAGGAGCCTAACATGGCTGCCCTCTGAGAGGCCCAACCAGCAGCTGACTAAGACAGACACAGATACTTACACCCAACCACTGGACTGAGGTTAGGGACCTCTATGGTTAAATTAGGGGAAGGACTGAAGGAGCTGAAGGGGAGGGTGACCCCATAGGAAGACCAGCAGTCTCAACCAACCCAGACCCCAGGGAGCTTCCAGAGACTGAGCCACCAACCAGGCAGCATACACAGGCTGGTCTGAGGACCTCTGCACTTATGTAGCAGAGGACTGCCTGGTCTGGCCTCAGTGGGAGAAGATGAGCCTAATCCTAAAGAAACTTGAGGGCCCAGGGAAGGGAGAGGCCTAGTGGAGGGGGAAGAATGGGGAGGAGCAATGGGCTGAGAAACTGTGGGAGGGGGGAGGGGGAGCAATGGCTGGAATGTAAATAAATAAAATACTTTTTAAAAATTTAAAAAGAGATTCTTTTGATCGGGTTAACTGAGGTGGGAAGACTCACCCGTGGCCTGGACTGCATAGACAGAAAAAAAGGGAACTGCGTACCCACGGATTCTCAGGATTCTCTCCTCCCTGGCACACTGGGCAAATGTGGCCAGCTGCCTCAGGATGCTCGATACAACTCCTCCATCACGATGGAATGCACCCTTGAATTCTGAGACAACATGACCCGTTGTCCCTTAGGTAGGACCTATGGTTGTCCCTTAGCGCCTGCTTCTTGTCAGGTCCTTTGTTAAGGCAATGAGACGAGTAATATCAGGCGCCCTCTGCTGGAAGCTGCCATCAGAGGCTTGATTTCAACACGGCTGGAGGCTTGAATAGTCTACTGTCTGGGTCATACCTTGTGAAGTTACAGAATATCGCTTCTGCACTCCAATTGCATGGCAACAGTTAATCTGTAGGATGAGGACACACCTTGGTATCTATATGTGATAATTAATTTTATGTCAACCTGATAGACACAAGACATTGACTGGCAGGGTATTTCTGGAAGAGGTTAGTATTGAACCAGTGGCCTGAGTAGAGCAGATGGTCCTTTCTAGTGAGGTAGACATCCAATCTACTGGTCCTAAGTAGAGCAAATGGTGCTGTAGGAGGGTTGAGCTCACTATACCTGACTGCTTGGCTGGGCTGTTATCTCTTTTTTGTCTTTTCTCCTTGGCTAATCAGCCTGTACGGCACAGTCCAGCTTGCCTGGCTCTCCACCTTGCTGAAGATAGTTGGACTTTTCACCTGTTTGATACTCTGCCACTATGATAAAGAACATGATCAAAAGCAACTTCAGAAGCAGAAGGGTCATTTGGTTTCCATGTCCCGGTCACAATCCAGTATAGAAGGGAGTCAAGGCAGGAACTCAAGCAGGGCAGAGTCCTGGAGGCAGGAACTAAGACAGAGCCCATGAGCTCTTCAGTAGCGTGATCAGCTTTCATTGTGTGTGTGAATGTGTGTGTGTGAGTGTGTGTGTGAGTGTGTGTGTGAGTGTGTGTGTGAGTGTGTGTGTGAATGTGTGTGTGTGAGTGTGTGTGAGTGTGTGTGTGAGTGTGTGTGTGTGAGTGTGTGTGTGAGTGTGTGTATGTGTGTGTGAGTGTGTGTGCGTATGTGTGTGAGTGTGTATGTGTGAGTGTGTGTGTGTGAGTGTGTGTGTGTGTGAGAGAGAGAGAGAAAGAGAGAAAGAGAGAGTTGTCAGATAGGATCTATGTAGCCCCGGGTTTCACTGTGTCACTGTGTAGAACAGGCTGGCCTTGAACTCACAGCAATCCACATGGCTGTTTCCCTAGTGCTGATTAAAAGCACCACGCCCTATTCAGTTTGATTTCTTGTGTCTCACCCTGGCCCAGATACACCCACACCCACAGTGGGCTGAGCACTCCCACGTCAATCATCAATCAAAAATGTGCCTACAGGCCAATCTGATGGAGATATTTTCTGAGTGGAGGTCTCCAGATAACTGTGGTTTCTGTGAAGTTGACAAAACACTGCTCAGGACAGCACCCTCATAATCACATGAGCCAGTTCTTTTTCCTCCCGTTGGTTTGGTTTCTCTAGAGATCCACAGGCTATATAGGAACCATATATCATATATATGTGTGTACATAAGATATCACCACATATATCCTCTCAACAAAGAATGGATTATTCATATATTGCAGTCATCAGCACAAAATCAGAGCTCTCATCTCAAGGGAAATAAGTTAGTTTATCCTGGAGCCAAATATGAGTAGTCATGACCCAGAAACACAGATTCAGGTTACCCCAAATGCTGTGTTCCCATATCAATGCAGGTTGACTTTCACCAGCACCTGAAACCAACAGCCTCTGTCGGTCGGGTCTGTGAGCCTGTGTGGGATGCAGCCCTGAGGATATGGGGATCCAGGAACACGGTGCCTATCTCAGGGGTGTGGTCTAGGGCAGAGCTGGTAGCACACCCATCACCACAGTCCGGGAATGTATGGTGTTTACTATACTGTGCCATCAGTGAGCCTAAGACTGTGGATGAAGATAAATGCCCTGCGTATTTCTGACCTGTGAATTTTTCACAGGTTAAAAAGTTAAAAAGTTTTGAGTTAAAAAACAAATACAATATTTTTATTATTTCTTTTTTAAAAAAAAATAAATGCTTTATTGTTCTTAGAAAATTTACTCTGTGGTACTAACCCATGGAAATGTTCTGAGGCTACTGTTAACCTCTTATAATTATTCTTTGTTTAATTTTGTTTCGTTTTTTGTTTTTTGAGACAGGGTTTCTCTGTGTAGGTCCAGTCCTGGAACTTACTCTGTAGCCCAATCTGGCCTCGAACTCACAGAGATCCACCTATCTCTGCTTCTTAAGTGCTCATATGAGAGGCATGTGATCAGCTGAATTTTTTAAATCTATATTATATCTTTTAAGAGAGGTTGTATTTTATAATTAAAGCTCCAGACTGTAGAGGCAGATCTAGATGTGACTTCCGGCTGTGCCAGCTGTTGACCACATCAGTTGGGTGAGAAGCTAAACCTCCAAGTCTGTAAGCCATGAAGATTAATGGAGACTAGGGCAGCAGACTAGGGACAAAACCAAATGTGCTCACACCAGCTCCTGACACACAGCAAGTGCTCAATAAACGGCACAGTAGCATATCACTGACAACATTCTCAAACACACCAGCTATAGAAATGGGGAACAAACCAGTGACGGCAGAAATTCAGGGGTGGAGGCGAAAGGCAGAGGGAACAAAAGAGACCTTAGTGGGGATGGATCACCCATGTACTGTGATTGCAGTAGAAAGCTCTATAGAGGAAAATGCTTAAAAACTCACCTCACTCATAGACACACAGACACGTAGACACATATACCCCCACACATGAACAGACACATGCATATACACACAGACACACCACACAAATACAGATATGTACATATGCACACATTCCCACATACCTAGTTATAGCCATACATACAGGGATACCCATACACACATGAGCACACAAATGCACACACCATACACATGCATGCACACATATATGCAAACATACAAGATTGACCCAAACACATACACATATGCATGCGCAAACATACACACACACACACACAAGCACTGGTAAAACCCTTGGTTAGGTCTCTGAATGGTACCACGGGAGTCTCGCTTTCATACCATGCAGTAGACATCTACCACATTACCACTGAGATGGGGAGACAAGAATTCTGGCCTTCTCTGCACTCCTTCTGTAACCTCCCTGTACTTGCAAATCACCTTAGGATTTCAAAGCTATTTAAATGTTCCTGGCACATGCTGAGTGCGCCATTCATATTCTTTAGTACTCTTGTCTATGTCATAGCTGTTTTTCAGTGCAGTGTCAGTATATATTAATTTTAAAGTTAAAGAAATATTAGGTTGTTCTTTTTCAAACAAAATTCTATTTCAGTAGTTACAGGTTGTTGCCTATACAGGGACTTTGAGATGTGGATAGCTAGTGGCATGTGTGAATTCTTTCTGAGGTTCAGTGGTATCAGGAGCCATGGCCGGAGAAGAATTCAGTCCTGAGTAGCTGAGTGGGCAAGAAAGACCAGGAGCAGGAGATGAGGGAGCTGCCTATCAGCAGCTAGAGCTCTGTGGTCTTGTGAGCGATTGACATTCCTAGAGCACTCCAGTGAGCACAGCCCCTTGTCTCGGAGTCCACGCACTTAGATGGGGCATCAGAGTCACTGATGGGGTTGCCGATCTTACAGAACCTAGAATCACCTAGGAGTTTGACCTTTGGGCGTGCCTGTGAGTGAATGTCTTCATTTCATTCATTGCAATGAGGAGACTCTCTCTACACACACACACACGCACGCACACACACACACACACACACACACACACACACACACACACACACACACACACTGCAGGTAGTACCATTCACATACACACATGAACGCACTCACTGTAGGTGGCGCCATTCCCTAGCAGCATGCATTCATGGACCCCTTTGCTTCCTGATTAGGGATGTGATCTTACCAGTTGCTTCAAGCTCTGACCACAATGGACTGTACCCTGAAAATGTGAAAAAGAACAAACTTCTTGTCCTTTAAGTTCCTTCGGTAGAGCATTTCATTACAGCAACCGAAAAGAGAAATGGAGCCAGCATTTGGGGGTGGGAGGTTGTCCTGGAAATCACCAGTGTGGGCTTTCCTGCTGCAGCTAGAAACCCAAGCCTGAGGACGATAAACTTCCCCAGCAGTACCAGAAGCTGGTCAACAGTGGAGATCTTGCGCTAGACCTGTTTGCACGATCTCACTGCAGTGGGACCCTGCCCTGCAGTGATTTGCTATGTCTCCACAGCCGCCCACAGTCTCGGAGCATGATCTGAACAATGCTTGGGGCACCTCTGGCCCATCACTGAAGGGTAGCAGTAGAGAGTAGGGGATACCAGTTCCATAGCCTTGGTAACAGTAAAGTTGGTGAATTCTGGGTGTCCCTGGTGGCTTCCTCTCTGACTCCATGCAGAATTTGCAGTATCACTCCCGCAAAGTTCCAATTCTGAGAGGCTCCATTATCTTCGTAAGCTACGCTGTGCAATAGAAAAGACGCCGTGGCCAGTACTGTGCGGGAACAGGGGCATGGTGTTTCTACGACTGGCTCTGCCCCTTGGGGCCCAGCCTGGCCATCTACCAGCCCAGCTTAGCTCCTTCCAACCTCCATTTGCTCCTGTCAAATAAGGTGGGGTTTTCTCGACTTGTTTTTCTTTAGTCAGCAAGATTGTGGTGAAGATCAAAGCTCTTGGAGCTGACAGTGCTTTGCTGACCTAGAAAGCGCACTGGGCTCATTAGCAGTACCATTTGAAGGGCTCTAGTAGAGATTGGCCTCCTTTGGCTGAGAATTGGGACAGGACTTTCATGTTTTTCAAGGAAAACTGGAAACCTACAATCCATAGGAAAGCCAGAGTGGGAATTTACGCTCTCAAGTAGGACCTTAAATCACACCCCATGGGCCACTAGTCACTTGAGGTGAATGAGTTACAAGAAGGGAAAGGGGTTCAAGTGACCCGATTTACACTGGGGAGGGTGGGGTGGGGGGGACTAAAATTGCCACTGCTTGTCCTGCGCTGCCACCTTGTGGCCATTTTCCAGACTACACAAGTAAAACTAGTCTCAAAATGAGACGCGAAAAGAGTTGCTGAGACTGAGAAAAATCAGCCTGATAATCCCAACTGATTATCCTATGCCAAGTTATCAGACCTAAAAACATACACAAGTAAAGACCAAGCGGAGAGTTGGGAGTGGTGTTACGTGCCTGTAATATCAGCACTGGGGAGCTGAGGCCCAAGTATTGCTGTGAGTTTGAGGGCAGGATACGCTACAAAGTGATATCTAGCCTCAAAAATAAATGGATGAAGGAACACATTGCCATCGCTTGGTCCACACTGGGCTAGATCTTCGGTGAGGTTAGGAGGGGTAAGCGGAGAACGGTGCGAGCCAGGCAGCATGCAAGATGATCCGATGCTGTACTCCCGAGTTGCACACTGTGCATCTTTCCATGTGACTATGGGTCACGTGCCAGGCAGAGATAATAGCAACGTTTGCAGGTGGGGCATTGAATTGTCTCACTGCCAATAACATAAAAAAATAAAATGAATGTTGTGAGGCTGAGTTGGGGGGAGTCTCACCTGGGAGGGGTGTCTGCTCTGAAAGCATGAGGTTCAACTTGAGTTCAAACCCCCAGCACCCATGTAAAGAGCCTGGCATGAACAACTACCCCTTTAATCCCGGTGTTATACGAGGTGGAGGCTGGAGGATGGCTGGGGTTCTCTGGCTGCTAGCCTCCATGTTCAGCGACAGTATCAAGGTGAAGAGTGATAGGGGCCGGACCTCATGTCCTCCACGTGTGCAGGTACGTACACCCAAATCCATTTGTGTGTAACACACACACACACACACACACACACACACACACACACACACACACACACACACACACACAAAGAGATTTTTAAAAAATGGTATATGAGAAGCCAGCCCAAGGTATGCTATAAAAAGAGGAAAACCAACCTGAACCTTATAATACAACTCTGTCCAAAGGGGCTGAGACTCTCATGGTGATGGCCCTTCTCTCTTAAGACTCATGGCAGCAATCTGCACTCGGATCTCTACACTCCCGTGGTCAACACTAGTTTCATGCATGCCACCACAGGCTCAAAGCAAGGGCCCAGTGATCACAGGCGGATCCTTGATCACGGGGCATCAAAAGAGCCCTCTTCTCATCCTAAGTTGATCATCTTGGTATTTATTACAGCAACACAAGGCATCACCCACGACCCATTCCATCTTTAGACACTCGCTGGAAAACTTTCCAGTCGGGCTGAGTTTTGTTTTTATATCTCTCACCCATTGATCGTAGCTTTTCCTCCTTCCGCTTCACCAAAGAAGCAGTCAGACAGAGGCTATTTGAAGGAGACACCTTTTGGGCAGTAGCTCTCAACCTTTCTAACACTGCGATCCTTTAATCCAGTTGCTCATGTTATGGTGATCTCCAACCGTAAAATTACAAAAATTACTTTTGTTGCTACTTCATAGCTGTAGTTTTTCTTCTGTTATGAATCGTAATGTAAATAACAGTGTTTTCTGATAGTCTTCGGCAACCCTGTGAGGAGACTGTGTGGGGTTGAGAACCACTGCTTTAGGGGATGGGTAAGATTTCTGGAGACAGCTGATCATGGCAGTGTAAGGCCGTGGCTATAATAGAAATATCTACCACAGGCATCTGGAAATCTGTGTCCCGGGCCTTAGAGACTCTGTTTGCTCTCTGACATTTAGTGTTCTTTTCTAAATGATAAAGGAATTGAATTGCAGATTCTTCTCTGCCAGACCACCTTACAACGCTCACAATAACAAGCAGCAGTATGTTAAAGAGCCCCTTAGGAGTAAAGCTCTCCTGGCTGTGATGGCTGGTAAACTCAAAATTGCCTTCACAAGTTTAAATGCACTAAGCTATCATAGTCTCCAGTGAAAGCAATTTTCACTGATCTTGAAATGGTCTATCCTATAAAATTCTGATGGTTTCTACTTCATAGATAGCAACGTAACCTGCTCTCATGACTGTATAACCCAAGTGCCCTTGCTCACCAAACACCATTTTGTTCACTATTGTTTATTTGTGAGACCCACCAAAGGTAGAAATGACAAAACTAGTTAGAATGGTAAAGAAGCATCTACTGGGTTGGGGCCAGCACCGCTGCGTTGCCTCTCCTCCTCTGAGCCAAGAAGCAAGGTCAAGTCTCCTTGGTGAGCTGCTGGGAGGTCCCCGAGACCACGTGTCTGGCCCCGAGAAGGAATTCAAATCTCAAATCTCTGGGCCTCTAGTGGGTGGGAGAACACAAGAGAGACAGATGTGATGCTGGGGCTGTTTGTGAGAACTTTTCACCCTTACAAGCAGTCTCCGATCTGAGTTTAATTGTGTCCCCTTTCAAAATTCATAGGTTGAGATTTTAATCCCGAGTATCTGATAATGTGCCATTGTTTCCAAACAGATTTGTTGCATAGCAATTAGTGTCATGCTTACTTTTCTTATTGTGTGACAACCATACCTAATAAGTTACGTAGGAAAGGAAGGATTGATTGATTTGATGTAGAACTCCAGCCACTCATCCTTAGAGTGAGACTTCCTGTCTTAATTAACATAATCTAGATAATTCCTCATAGACACACCTAGAAATTTGTCTCCAGGATGATTCTAGATATTGTCAAGTTGTACTGACTGGTTTTATGTCAACTTGACAAAAGCTGGAGTTATCACAGAGAAAGGAGTTTCAGTTGAAAAAATGCCTCCATGAGATCCAGGTGTAAAGCATTTTCTCAATTAGTGATCAAGGGCGGAGGGCCCCTTGTGGGTGGTCTCATGTGTGGGCTGGTAGTCTTGGGTGCTATAAGAAAGCAGGTTGAGCAAGCCAGGAGAAGCAAGCCAGTAAGGAACATCCCTCCATGGCCTCTGCATCAGCTCCTGCTTCCTGATCTGCTTGAGTTCCAGTCCTGGCTTCCTTTGGTGATGAACAGCAGCATGGAAGTGTAAGCTCAATAAACCCTTTCCTCCCCAACTTGCATCTTGGTCATGATGTTTGTGCAGGAATAGAAACCCTGACTAAGACACAAGTTGATAATAAATATTAGCTATTTCAAGTCCACCCTTCGTCAACTTGACACCCAAGCATGTCATGCGTAAGTCACAACCTTCCATTTCTTGTCCCCAAAGGCTCAAGGGCATTTCCTAGTGCAAAAGGCATTCAGTTCAACTTTAAAAGTTCCCATATCCTTTAGCAGTTCCAACACTGTTTAAAAGTCCAAAGTTTGAGTCTCTTCTGAGATTGAAGGTAATCTCTTAGCTGTAAAATCCCCTTAAAAAAAAAAAAGCCTATTTGCATAGTTCTGATGTATAATGGCAGAGTAAGCATTCCCATTCCAAAATGGAGAAATGAGGACATAACAAAGTTGTACCAGTCCACATCAAGACCAAAGAAAGCTTCATGAAGCTCTATGTTCAGGACCGAAAGTTGTGATAACATCGTCTGGACACAAAGGAGTTGAGCAGTCCTGCATACGGTTTTGCCACCGGTAGCACACACAGACTCTCTCCTGGGTTGGACCCAATCGAAATCTGCAGCTTCTCTCAGCAGAAGGCTTGAGGTCCGGGCATCTCCATCATTCTGGGGCTCCAGGGCAACGTTAGCTTCTTCTTCCCAGTGTCATGCAATGGTCTCTCGCGTCTTCTGGCCACACACTGCCTGGTCCGACTGGATTTCAGAGACCTTGGCACAAGCTTCCATGCCTGCGAAAAACAGCATCATGTAAAGTATGCCGCCAAGTTCTGCTGCAAGGAGGTTGGCGCCTCAAACCCTTGACCAAAGCTGTAGCGGCCTCTGCGTGCCTCCATCTGAGAAAACGTCTGCCTAGGCAGCCATGTTGAGTGGGAAACTTCTTCCGTAGCATTCTCAGTTCAGCCTGCCATCTTCCAATGACACTTGGACTTTCACAGGAAGAAGCCTGTGATGGGCAGGGTCTTGCCCTCAGGATGTTTTTACTAATGACCTGATACAGAGTAGAAGCCTTCCCTTTAGTGTTACTGTCTCTTTAACAACTACAGCCGTTGTCTCCACATGCACCTTACCTGCACCTCTAAACTCTCTTTTCTCCCACTAGACAATACATTTTTCATATTTATTTGCTCCTTTATTGCACTCGTTTGCTGTAGACACAGATCGGAGCAACCTCAGTACTATTCTCTGAAGATTTTGCCCCACCAACACATTAGTCCATTACTTTTTAATTCAGCTCCAGTCACACTCTCAAGACAAAATGCAGTCAGCTTCTGCCAGAGTAGAACAGGAATGGCCTCTACCTGAGTTCCTCAAAAAAAAAAAAAAAAAAAAAAAAAAAAAAAAAAAAAAAATCGTTGCTCTTCCGAAAAACTCATGAACTGGGGCCTTACTGCCCACATGTCTCTCAGCATTCTGGTCTTCTGATATCCCACCAGTATGGCCCATTACATTCTGCTTATAGGATCTAGAGCCCTAAGCCAAAGTTCTAGACTTTTCCACCTTCCTCCCACAAACCAGTAATAAGATGTAATGACCACATGGTCAGGTTTGTCACGGTCACAGCAAGGACTACTTCTTGACACCAATATTCTGTAGTAGTTACTTTTCTCCTTGCTGTGACCAAATACTCAACAAAAAGAAAGATAAAGAGAGGTGAGTTTATTTCAGATCACAGTTGAAGGGAGTATAAACTGTCATGGTGGTAAAGCCATGGTAGCTGGAGAAGGTGTCTAATCACATTGTATCCAGTTAGGATACAAAGGCTTGCTCAGTTGACTTCTCCTTTCTTTCTCCTCTCTCTCTCTCTCTCTCTCTGTCTCCCCCCCCCCCGTGTGTGAGACAGACAGACAGACAGACAGACAGACAGACACACACACACACACACACACACACACACACACGCTCCAAGGGACCAGACCCAGGTCTTCAGCATCAGACCACAATTCCTGGAAAGGTGCCACTACATTTAGGGTAGGTATTTCCACCCTCACAGCATGCCCAGAGGTTTGTCTCCTCGGTGAATCTAAATGCAGTCACGTTGAAATCAATACTGATCAGTACAGGATCATTAAGATCACAGGTATCACCCAATGTGACCGATGTGCCTCTGTATTTTCATTGTGGTTTTTCTTTAGCGTTTACATTTTTCCTTTTTCTTTTATTTTTAAGATTTATTTATTTTATGTATATGAGTAGTACACTGTAGCTGTCTTCAGACACACCAGAAGAGGGCATCAGATCCCATCACGGATGGTTGTGAGCCACCATGTGATTGCTGGGAATTGAACTCAGGATCTGTGGAAGAACAGTCAGTGCTCTTAACCTCTGGGTCATCTCTCCAGCCCCTAAATTTTTCTTTTATACAATAGTTCTGCACATTTGTTGGATATATGAGTGCTTTTGCCTTTAAAGGTTTTTAATAATCAAATCTATACGTCTCTAACTTGTGTATCACTTCTTTATAGTAAAATTATGCAACATACTTTCTTTTATCTAATATTTGATGCAATGCTGTTGATAATAGTTATTGTTGTGTGCACTAGAACATCACAAGTCATTCTTTTTTCAAAATTCAGTCTCATGAAATGGTTCCATCACATTTAGGATAGTTCTCCCACCTCAATTAACCAAACCTAGAAACTCCCTCATAAACATGCCCAAGAGTTTGTCTCCTACGTGAGTCTAAATCTTGTCAAGTTGTGCCTGTTGGCCATAATTTCCTAGCAGAGCGAGCTCCAGGTTCTGTTGAAGCCATGCAACTGCAGACAGTAGGCCCCTTCCTTTATATACCATGGTTTCGTTACTCATTCCTACGCCGGTAGGTACTTGTCATATCTACTTCTTCCTTACTGTGATTTGTGCTGACCTGGACATGCGGTGCTAGGCTATGATTGTGCTTCCTCTGGATGTGTCTCCCTAGCAGTCAGAATGCTGGATCTTCTGGTAAGTTGTGCTTCTAATTTTTGAGGAACTTTCATACTGCTTTCCATAATGGCTTTACTAATTTACATTACCAAGAGTAGTGTGTAGAGTTCCCCTTTCTCCACACGCAGGCTACCACTTGCCCTTTTGATAACAACTGTTCTAATAGAGTCCTTACTTAAGAGCTCACTGTGATGTTAATTGTATTTCCCTAATGAGTACTGAGCACTTTTTCGTGTTTCTCTTGCTCATTTAAATGTCTGGCTAAATGTCCATTCCTGTTTATACCATTTTTATGTCATCATCATCATCGTCACCACCACCATCATCATCACTAGTAGCAGCAGCAGCAGCAGTATATCTGCATGTGCAGGCACATGGGCCACGGCGTGCCTGTGACGATCGGAGGACAGCCCTCCCTCCATCTTTAAATGAATCCCTGGGATCAAACTCAGGTCACCAGGCTTGTGTGGCAAATGCCTTCACACACTGAGCTGTCTCACCAAACCCCATACCAATTGTGTGTCTGATCTTTTCTGGCTCCTGAGTAGCTTGAACCTCATAGATAGTCTAGACATTAATCTTTCGCTGAAGCTCTTTGGTTGGTGTGGTATAAAAGAGGTTGGTTACACATGTACATGAGAGTGTGCACACATACATGCATGCATAATTTAAAAAAAAAGAGAGAGACAGGGACGCTGTTTTCATAAGCCAGAAGAGAATCAAAGATTGCCAGGAAGCCACCAGAGGCTATGAGACAAGCTTAGAACAGACTCCTACACTGCACTTAGGAGAAACCACCCTGCTGAGCCCTGGTCTCAGAAAGCCAGCTTCCAAGGACCTGTAAGAAGCCCCTCGGATTGTCATACATCGATATAGCAGCCCAGACAAACTTCAGAGACGGTCACATCAGGAAAGATAGCTCTTTCCAAACAGAGGAGGCTCTAACCGCTCTATGGAGAAGCCCGGGGCTCTTGAAACCTCGGGCTGCTTATCCCTGGCTTACCTGCTCGGCAAGGCTGGTTATCACATAGTGAGTGCCCTGAGAGAGCAGGTGTCATTCCACCTATGTCCTTCTCAGGGTCCCAGGATTCCCAGGGTCATCGTTTATTGGCCATCATTTTTAATGCCTTTTGTTATTTTTCTACATTGTCCGTGTTATAGTTTTCCAACTTAACTACAAATATTCTGACGGCCTGGATCATGGTAAAAACCTAACTCTGGAGTTAAGTGATCTCTCTGATCGAAATTCTTGCTGTGATCCTTGATGTGATGTCTTCCTGTTCTTGGTTTGGTTTTCTTGGCTATGTGACATTATTATAATCCCTAAAGAGCCCCAGTTACAATAGTCAACGGTTCTGACTCTGTATATGCTTGCTACTTAACCAAACCTGCCTGCTTAGGGTATAAAACAGACGCTTTGTATGATGTCACACACTTTGTATGATGTCACACACTTTATATAATGTCACACACTTTCAATCCCAGCCCTGGGAAGGCTGAGACAAGATGACAGCACGTTCAAGGACAGCTTGAGTATGCAGTGAGTTTGAGACAGGCCTGGGCTACATAGTAAGACTCTCTTCAGGCCTGGCTCATGTGATAGATGACCTAAGCAACCATCCATCTAGGGTGGTCAGTTGTACTGGCTAGTTTTGTGTGTCAACTTGACACAAGCTGGAGTCATGACAGAGAAAAGAGCTTCAGTTGAGAAAATGCCTCTATGAGATCCAGCGGTAAGGCATTTTCTTAATTAGTGATCAAGGGGGGAAGGCCCCTTGTGGGTGGTACCATCTGTGGGCTGGTAGTCTTGGGTTCTATAAGAAAGCAGGCTGAACAAGCCAGGAGAAGCAAGCAAGCCAGTAAGCAGCATTCCTCCATGGCCTCTGCATCAGCTCCTGCTTCCTGACCTGCTTGAGTTCCAGTCCTGACTTCCTTTCGTTGATGAACAGCAGCATGGAAGTGTAAGCCGAATAAACCCTTTCCTCCCCAACTTGCATCTTGGTCATGATGCTTGTGCAGGAATAGAACCCCTGACTAAGACAGCAGTCACCAAAGGTGGATACTACAGTGGTCCTCCAGGCATCTCAAATCCCCATCTGAGACTCCACGCCTTTTCTGACTTGACATTCGTCTCCACAGAAGTCTGCTTTCCTAGTGCCCATCAACATTCCCATTCTTCCCTTTCAACGAAAGTGCCCCTGATCACTACATTGGTTGTGTTGGGTCTCATGACCTTGGCAGGATAGAAACCCCCTCTCTCTTCTTCAGGGATTAGAGGAACTTGGTCTTCTCTATTGGTCACAGTATTTTTGGTAAACCACGGTTTGTGTTTTTCCTTGGAGGAGTCCAGAAAATGTCAGCCACCATTCATTAAGAAATTTAGACATGCAGCCAAGGAGATGGCTCAGTTGCTTTGTGAAGTTGGCAAAGTGAGTTCAGATCTCCAGAAACCACAGAAATGTTGGGTTGCCTTAGAAGCTGCTTGTAATCCTGTCATTTGGAAGGTGGAGATGGTGGGACAGTCCCCAAGGGCCAGCTGGCTAAGTAGACTGACCAAATCAGGGAGCTCTGGATTCAAGTGAGAGGTCTTGCTTATAAATAAGATGGATAAAGGCTGAGGAAGATAAACCTTATAGCCTCCACTCACGTAACTATGGGTCCCCACACATAGGTGAACACACACACATACCACAGCTTCCAACAGCAGTATCTGTTTTGCAAATTAGAACCAGTTACAAAGTTTGCTTTAGTTTAATACTAAATTGAATTTTACTCCAAAGACTATGAGTGTGGGAAAGCAGCAGTGGAAACTGTGTGTGTCCCTTACGGAAGTCACAAAGATCATCAGCACAGCCACCCACTGGGAAATGCAGCGTATAGACCGGGCAGCATTTTATCGTAGTGCCACAATTAAAAGTGAAACTGGTAAGTTAACTATTGTAAACCAGTCTCCAAAGTCTGATAATACCTTTCATAGTAGTCTTTATTTTCTAACCCCTGGAGCAGGAGTCACTAACTGTTGTGAGCTGCCTCATATGGGTGCTGATAATTGAACTCAGGTCTTCTGCAAGAGCCGCAAGCTTTCTCTGCTGAGCTGCCTATGGTGCCCCTGGTGATGTTGGTCCTTATAGCCAGTAGTGCAAAGTGATCAAGTTGCCATGAACAAATGTGTTTTGATTTCCTACTTTTTTAGGGAGCACTGCAAAAGTTTCATTACTTAACAATTTCGTACTTGATTTTAGCCAAAAGAGGGAGCAGTGCTAATACTTAGCAACTTTCAATCATCTCAACTTATTAGTTTGACTATAGATATTTTTCCCTTTGCCACTTCTGAGATTGGTATAACCATATATATATATACACACACACACATATATATACACACACACACATACACATACATATATACATATATATGTATATAATTTATTTACATGTTTTAAAGTCATCATATTGTTAATAAATTTGTAAATAAATAACTTAAAACCCAAAGTTATATTTATATATAATATGAAATGTAAATATGTATGAAGTATGGCTGTCAGCATAAACCATGCTCTTGTTCCAGGAAATAGGAACCTGCACAAACTAGCCCATGTAAAGAGAAGGTGCTGGGTACCGGTGCCCTATTGTAAGTAGGTATAAGAGATATTAAATCTCATAGAAATATAAGTCCGGAAACCTCCAGAAGATAACAGGCTCCACAGAAGCCAGTATTGGAAGATCATCTCATTCTGAGGTGATGGCTCTGGGGTTTTGCCATTGACGTGGCCTGGCTGTCACCTAGGGGTCAGCTTTTCCCTGTCTCCCTTCCCCGCTTCAGTTCTCTCAATGCTTTCTCAAGTATGCCTCTGGGAAAATTCGAGACAATTTGTTATCAATTACTACCATACATTTCATCATTACTAAATCAGAACACACACCTGCTCCTTCCTAAGGTTGGGGTAAGGGGCAGCCTGGTCTCCACACTTGCTCAGACACTAGATGGCAGCAGACTGTTTCCCTCAGTCACTTCACAGGTCAGAAGAGTCACTTGAGAGTTCTTGCCACTCTGTGTCTCTCAGCTCCTTAATGCCTAGCTCTCCTTGCTCACCCAGTTTACAGGCCTGCTGCTGTGGTTTACAGCCAAGCCCCCAACTCCTCCAAAAAGCTATTGTTTTAAAATGCTTGTCCTCAGTTGGTGGAACTGTTTTAGAAGGTTCTGGAAACTTTAGAACATGAGTCCTATATGGAAGACATAGGTCACTCAGTGCATGCCCTTGAGATAGTGTCCTCTCCTTCTTTCTCTCTCTTTGTTTCCTGTCTGCCTGTCTCATCCTAATCCCAGAGTTAGCAGAGCCAAGGACAATGGACAGAAACATCCGAGGCTGTGACCTTAAAGACATCAAAACCATAAGCTTAAAGACATGAACCCTTCCTTGCTGGGATGGGAGTTCTGTCACACGGGAATGAAGCCTGTGCATTCAGTTGTCAACTCCACTCTAGTTAAGAGTCATCTGGGAGGTAGGAACCTCAGCTGAGAGAATGCTGAGCTCAGACTGGCCTGTAGACCGTTTCTGGGAGCAGTTTCCTGATTTATGGTTGATGTGGGAGGGTCCTGAGCAGATGGGCCAGGATTGTATCAGACACTGAGAAAGCCACGGGGAACAAGTAAGCAGCATTCCTCCACAGGCTCTGCTTCAGTTCCTAGCACCAGGTTCCTGCCTTGAGTTCCTGCCCTGACTTTCTTCAGTGGTGGACTGTGATCAGGAAATGTAAGCCCAATAAACCCTTTCTTGCCCAAATTGTATTTGGTCTGTGTTTTATTACAGCAACAGAAAGTGAACTGAAGCCAAAGCTAATACACCTACCTCAATACTCACCTCAACATGAGGTCTTAATATACCTTTAATCTCAAAAAACTTCCAGGATGTGGAGAATATTAAACATATCCTGGTTTTTGAGATACGTGTGTGTGTGTGTATGTGTGTGTGTGTGTGTGTGTGTGTGTGAGAAAATGTATTCACTCCACGCTTTTGTAATAAAATTCTCTCTCCCCTTTGCTCTGGGCTATACTCTTAATAACTCTGTTTAGAGATGTTTTCCTTTTACTTATTATTAATCATCGGCTGACTGCAGTAGCTCAGTCTTTGATCTCCCTTTTGTTGGAACACCACCCTCCCTGTCTGCTCCTCTGTCTTCCTCATAAATAGTAATGTTACGAAAACAGACTCTCAGGAGCAAAAGCAGCCTGGGGCCAGCCTCCCTCAGGCCTGTGAATTGTCATTCCTGAAGCTGTCTATTCTGTAATTTCTTCTGCCAGGTTTCTATGGGAGCAGAGGGATCATTTTCTCCCTTTTCAAAGAACAGGGTGAGTTGAGGCCTTGAGCTGGCAAGTTCTTTAAAGTCATTTTCAAAGGAAACCTGAGCTGCAAGGCCATGCGGTTGGCAGAAGGTGGTGTGACTTTCTGAAGCTCTCTCTGGGGCTTTGGGTGGGCAGCTCCCCTAGCTTCTCAACACGTGCCCAGAGACTGCGGCAAAGCCACTGCCAGGAGCTGACCAGTAGGCACGTGTTCTCTCCCCACTGCCACCCAGGAACAGGAAGGGGATACAGGCTTTCTCTTCTGGGCGCATTACCAGAACCACACTTGTCTTCCCAGTTCTCAGATCCTGTCAATCACACTTGGTCCTTGGGGTTTTCTGAGGTAAAAGACAAACGGGTGCCAAAGCAGGCCAGTGTGAACTTAAATCTGAATCATGGATTCATAAATGGTCTCGTTAATCCAGTCTACTCTTAGATGGGCTGGGACCCACAGCAAAAATAGTAACCTGACGCACACAGGAGGAGAAGGCCGAGATCCAGCACTGGGGTAGAGGCTCGCTTGGCCTCTGGCCAATCATAAAGCTTTTGAGTCTGTAAGCGTCTGTTGGACACCCAGGAGATTCCAAATGTATGGATTCGGAGAGATTTGTGTGACTTCACACAGATGCCTTTGCCCTGCCCGGGACAGCCAAGTAAAGAAAACTTGTTTCTAAAGCCAGGGCCAAGATGGGACTTCTCACTTTAGAAAAGAACAGTCAACTAAGGCCCAGAGGCAGGAAAGGCTACGACATGTTTGTGTCTAAAGAGCCAGGACTGGAGGAGTTATTAGGAGTGAAGCTCAGAGCTGGGGAAGGGTCCATTCAGATACTCTACTTGACCTTTAGGCCCAGTGTCTGGGCTCTGCAGCTGATCCTGGTGTTCAGGAAGCTGCCTGGGCAAACCCCATTTCTGGCCCTCAAGCCAAGCTCCTCTCCCACATCTCCCTGGCTGCGGCCCCTCCCCCTCCTAGAACACTTGAGCAAAGAGGCTGGATCCACTGCGATCTCCATGCAAAGACAGATCCTCAGAAAAAGCCGGCTCAACTTTTCAATGTTTTATTCTTATGTTTTGTACAGCTATATTTTACAACGCACTAATGCAGTTTAGACACAGCCAAACCCTGTCTCCGGAGTAATTATAACGACAAGCATGAAGCAGAATGTGGGAGGAGTCAAACATTCCCAAAGAGAGTTTAGTTAGTGACAACTTCAAGTCCCTGTGTCTGCCTACACTTCAAAAAGGGATGGCGCGCACCCGTCCATCATTTGAAAACTTCCGTGTAAAAAGGCACCGTGAGGACACGTTACAGGTATGTACAGACTGAAAACTAGAACAAAAGTATACATTTCTCCTTCTGCAGCTTTTTTTTTTGTTCTTTTTGTTTTTAATACACACTTTGTAAATTGTAAACCTTCACTTGCAAAAAAATACAAATACACGGGGGCATTTTAGACAAAATATTTTCTTACTTACACAGACGCAAATACTTAAAATAGTCTCTTAAGTGCTCTTTCTCAATAAAGATTCTCAGATCCGTGTCTGCCTGCAGATACAAAATCGAGCCTTTAACACAGTTTTATATTTTCAATATATCTTTTTAGGTTTATATATTTATATTATATATATATATATATTTATATATTTACAACTCTGCCATATATTCCTTCACCTTTGGTTAAAAAAATTAAAGCCCTCTCTTTGACAACATACTGAAGTCTTGTCTTTGAAAACAATACACATTTGCATACAAAAGAGATCTCTGTTCCCACAGAACTTGTACATTCCTCGTTTTGCAACCTGTCAAGTCAGAACTTCTGCATTCTCCCCTACTTTGATATAGAAAATGATTTTGCTTTTTGTTGACGTGGTTTGCCTTACACATAGGAGAAGAAGCAATAGTATTTTCTTAATGTTTTATGGCAGTGTGGGAAGGAGAGCTGCCTTGGCTCCCGGTCCCGCAAACCCCACCCCCACCCCCACCCCAACTACGATTTGCACTAGTGGATGAGAGAGGCACTACATCATGGGATGACCTTTGTAAAGTGTTACAGCATCCTTTGGGTAGATTCTGAGAAGGGGCTGGAGAGGAAAGAGTCAACACTCCATGCTTCAGCAGGCTTTGGGGAGCTCCGGAGGCAGGTCAGCAGCCGACACTCGGTATTGCACCTTGGTGTTGGTGATGGCGCCATGTTTCTGGCGCAAGTGAAGTCGAAGCTGGCTTTTGTGACGAAAGTGCAGGTTACACTTCTCACACTGAAAAGACACCAGGAGCAAAGTGTTAGCTGTCATCCACTCAAGAAACATGTCAGTGCTCAAAAGCCCAGAGGAGGCAGCTCCTTCCTCTCAAAGGGCAGACTTACAATCCATACAAATCTTGGCTTCCACTGGAGGTTAGGTATACATTGTGCAAATGTCTCAGCCTTCCCTTTAACTCACGTGTCCCTCGGGCTTGAGATGTCCTTCTCTGACTTAACTGTGTGACTACAAGTCTTATCCAAAAGATAAGTTCAGATGCATACTCCCCTAGTTGGTAACATTTCTGAATCTAAGATAAAATAATCCATCTCTTTGTAGCTCTCAGATTTTCAGCCTTGCTTCACAACTGTCCTGGTGTATTAACGTCTTCGTCATGTGGCTCATACTTTGAAGTACTTCTTACCCAAACATTGTAGCCTCCCCTATGACCTAGCAGAATACACCTTCAGAAAACGGTGAAATCAATCTGCTTGCAACAGCACAAATGAACTAAATATCATAAATTCATGGAGATCCTTGAGTCCACGAGACGGTTTTCTTTTTTTCCCACATGTCTCCTATTCCTGTGCCACCCACTGCTGTGTATCCTGGCCATCTCATCTAGCAAGACCGGCTCTCCCTTCTTCTGTAAGGGATTGAGTCGATCAAATCCAAACATCACTTTCAACTCTTACTGCCTCTGAGACTACAATTCTAACAGTTCGTGACGCAGCTATGTGCTTGAAAAACTCAAAGCACTGAATGAATTAGTTCCCTCAACATGGCCCCTTTATGACATAGGCACTATTTTCAAAATCAAGGTACAGGTGAAGAAAGTAGAAGGCCCTAAGGGTGAAAACAGCTAATTTGCCAAGAAACAAATAGCAAGTACAAAGATCTTCATTCAAAGCCTCAGAAGCAAGTCAACAAAAGAAGGCACATGTTGAACCTTTCCATCTGGGTGCCAGTGAACCGTTCAATGATTCGCTCTTGGGCCTGTCAGCCCCTGAAGTGCTGCCACTAACGCGTCAAAGCATCCTTATATAATTCTAATTTATATCTGTGCCACATGCATGCAGGTACCCGGGGAGGCTGCAAGAGGGAGATGAATCCCCTAGACGACTTACACATGGTTGTGAACCACCTAGTCCAAGTGCTGGGAACCGAGTACTCTTCAGCAACTTCTCTTAACTGCTGAGCCACCCTCTAGTCTAGCCAGCCCTCTCTTAAAACGGTATTTTTTTATATATTGGCTCTGGTTTGGAGTTTTTTTTCCCTTGCCATATTTCTCTGGTCGCTCTCCTACTCCTAGCTCCCTTTAACACTTTCAATACTCTTGCATACACATCTAGGGTAGCGGTATACTGGAGATGCTCAGAAAACATCTGTGGAATGAACGACTAACCCAGTTCTACGTTACCTTTCCTAAGACCCAGGACACCCAGACCAGTGCCTCCACATCAGAGATGAGCACCCTGAGACCCGGGATTGCTGAAGAAGGGAACTTGGACAATCTTGCCTAGATCTAGACCTGCTGACCCTTGGTCCACTTGTGCACTAGAAGTTGGAAAAAGCAGCTCTGCTGTCCACGTGCTCCACCTCTCCCCCTCCCAAGCCAGCCAGAAGCCAAAGGTTGACGTACATGGTAAGGTTTCTCTCCTGTGTGGATGCGCAGGTGGCTCTTTAGAGTCTGAAGGTGCCTGAAGCGGGTGCCGCAGATTTCACAGGGGTACGGCTTCTCTCCGGTGTGGATGAGCACGTGGGCACGGAGATGGGCCACCTGAAGGAGGAGCACAGCCTGAGAGGTGCTGCCAGGGTCCACTGCCTGCCTATGAACAGTGTCTCATCCCCCGCAGGGTCCCTTCACCATACTGCCCTGCTCACCTGCACAAATCTGGCCCCACAGGTTTCACATTTGTAGGGCTTTTCTCCAGAGTGAATTCGAGTGTGGGTCTTCAGGTTGGCTGGCCGATTGAACTGCGCGCCACAAATGTTACAGCGATAGGGCTTCTCACCTATTGACAAGACAAATGGAAAAAGGAATCATCTTTAATGGCAGGTGCTACACTGATCCTTAATTTCAAGGCAACTACTTCCATTCAAGGCCACGTATGCCTTCCCTTCCCTACAGGGAGGTCAGATAGAGAATCTAGGGCAGTGGCTCCCAACTTCCTAATGCCGTGACCCTTTAATACAGTTCTTCATGCTGTGGTGACCCCATCCTCCCAATTACAAAATTATTTTCGTTGCTACTTCATAACTGTAATTTTACTAATGTTATGAATCGTACTGAATCATATTGGAAATCTCTTTGTTTTCTGATGGCCTTTGATGAGCCCTGTAAAAAGGTCATTCAAAAAGGACCCCAGAAGGTCTCCAGCCACAGGTTGAGAACCACTGACCTAGGTGCCTGCCACACACACCAACACACCTAGCAAGGGATAAGGCCAAGAAACAAGCACTTGGGCACGGAGGGGTGGAAACTCTATACATAGGACACAGCGGGGCAAGTTTCAAGAAGCCCAACCTGCAGAACTACCATTGTCATTAGGGTCATCTGCCTGTAGGGCTTGGGTAAGACCCAGCCCTTCTCTGGGCCTCGGTCTCCCTCTCCAATGGGCATAGCTGATTTAGACAACCTGGGAAGATTCTTCTGGCTCTTCCCTTGGCCAGACTGATGCAATAATCCACTCACTCACCAGAGAGAGACAATCAGACTGCTCTAGTTTCTCTCTCAGAACATACTTCTCCTTGAGGCAACTACCTCTGTATTCCATTTACTAGCAAGGCAGGGTGTGGGGCTGAGCAGAGGCTGAGCAGAGGAAATCAATCTACAGCTGAGCCTTACACCATGGAAAGTTTTGGGGAGAATGGGGCCACCGAAAGGTCTGAGAGCTAGTTAACACTCACAACAAGGAGGTCGTGAGAAGCATCCTGAGGAAAGGAATGTAAGTTGGTGGATAAGTCCTTGACATCGAGAAGCTTTTATTTTTAGCTGACTTTACCCGAACCCCAGTCCATGTTGCCTCTGTCAGCATTGTCTCTTCACTCAAGCAGGGGGATTAATACTTTAAACCCCAGCAAAGGCGGGGAAGCAAGACAAAAACCACAGAGGAAATGCAAAGAATAAGGAGTGAGACAGACAAGACAGGGTTAACTAGAGTTCAGTAGTTCTCAACCTTCCTCATGCTGTGAGCCTTTAAGACAGTTTCTCATGTTGTGGTGACCCTCAACCATAAAATTATATTCATTGCTAATCCATAACTGTAATTTTGCTACTGTTATGAAACATGACCTAAATATGATCTGATATGAGGGATATCTGATATGTGTGACCCCTGAGAAAGGGCTGTTTGACCCCCACAAAGAGGTCAAGACCCACAGGTTGAGGACTGCTGCCCTAGTTGAAGCCAGGGTGGGGCATGCATCGTGCCTCACTCCACCCAAATCCCCAGGTTTGTCCTAAGATCTATTGTCTGTAACCAATAATGGAGCACTCAGTGTGGGACAAGGCCATACCTGTGTGGACAGTCTTGTGGCTGGCGAGGTTGCCTTTGTAGCGGAAGGAGGCCTGGCAGCGGTCACATTTGTACGGTTTGTCGCTGTGCGTCTGCAGTGTGTGCCTCTTGAGCGAGGCCTCCTCAGAAAAACGGCAGTCACATTCATTGCAGAAGAAGGCCCCATTCTCTGCGGGACATGGAGGGATGCCATGTTAGCATGAGGAGACAGGGCAGAGCTCAAAAGCCTCCCTCCTCTGAAACTCTGCCAGTGTTTCACTGGACCCTGGGCTCCTTCTCAACATTTATGGGAACTCATAGGACCGGTGCGGACTTTTATTTTTCTTAGCACTGAGAGTCTCAGTCAGAGAAGAGCGAGACAGGAGACAGATTGATTCTTAAGGTCAACACATTTCATCCTGAGAATCTCCTTAGGGCATCACTGCTTTGAGGAAGTGTTAGCCTTGCTCCTCTGGGAATGCCTTGCATACGGGGGTCCATAGTTCAATTTCTATTCATACATAGCAGCCGTGGGGCAAGACGATTTACTTCCCTAAGCCTCTCCATGTCTCTGTCTCGAAAGCAAAGCTAATCTTCTCTGTCCTGCCTACTCATAGGAACACATTATACAGTGGAAAAGAAAAAGAATGACCAATTACGGGGCCATGGGACACAGATCTAATCCATATGTCCTTTAAGTCCCCCAGGAGGGATTGTTGACGGAGACCCCGCCATCATCTTTGCGCAAATCTGGATTTCATGTCTCCAAAACCCATCTGTAACCCTAAAACCCTAAAGGTGGCAGAAAGGCAAACAGAGACCCAGTGACAGGAACTGGAATGCAGAATAAGAAAATCATCTGGTGACAGGCGGGCACAGTCCCTATGCTCCCTGACTTGTGACCCTGTGCCAAACGGCTCACTGTAAGCCACTACTTTATTCTGTCGTAATCATTTGAGAATGGTATATCAGTGTAATTTAACCCTGACTATATAATTCCTGGGTCATAAAAGATGGCAACTAGAGCTGAGTAAAGAGTGAGACTTTTTACCAGGTTAAAAACTGAGCCAACACAGACTATGGGAAATGCTAATTTAAGATTTTTAAATCAGGGGCTGGAGAGATGGCTCAGCGGTTAAGAGCACTGACTGCTCTTCCAGAGGTCCTGAGTTCAATTCCCAGCAACCACGTGGTGGCTCTCAACCATCTGTTATGGGATCTGATGCCCTCTTCTGGTGTGTCTGAAGACAGCTACAGTGTATTCATCATATAAATAAAATAAATTTTTAAAAAATATTTTTAAATTTAATAATTTAGTTCAACGAACTTAATTCAGCAAACATTTTCTAAGTACCGCTGCCATTCTAGGAACCAACTAAGGCCCGTGCAAGACGCATGAATGACTAAGGCCAGCTGTTTCTCCACAGAGAATCTACAACCTACCAGGAAATGCTACCATGCCCCCAGCTCAGTAGAGTAAGTAGCTTAGGCACAGACAGGCTGAGAACGCTCTGAAGGTTCCAGCAGTCCTGCCGTCTACCTATGCTGGAGCTTAGTTATCTCAGTTCAACACCTCAACCCATTGGCTTGCTTGAATCAGCCCAGCTCCTGGGAGACAGAAAGGGTAACTATTGCTCGTGATGGTAAAAACCTGAGGACTTCTAATCTGGGTCATGTCCCAGAGACAGCAGCACACAAATGCCAGGGAACAGAGGGGCCTCCGTTCCAGGCATTGAGAGAGAGACTCACCACAGCTAGAATCCGAATACTCTGACTGGGTTTCTCCCATCTCCTCCGGGAACGTGGGCCCAGCAGTATGGAGGCACATCTCTGTATGCTGTGGGGACTGAGAGCCACAGGATGTGCACTTTGGGGGGTGCATGTAGAGAGGTGAGTGGCTCTCACTGCTGCTTCGGGGGGAGCCTGCCAGTGACCTGTGGGCAGAAAAAAGGAGCCTCAGCACTCATCTGGGAAGAGTGGTCCACCTGGTGTCCATGCTAATCTCTCTGTGTGTCTCTCAGGCAAGCCCGGAGACCAGAATAGCCTTCTGGAGTTCTGAGACTCAGAGCCCTCTTCTACTGGTCAACAAATGCCCAACTTCCACTTGCAGACCCAGTTGCTTTCTCCTCGGGGCCGAAGCCCACAGTCTTTCTCAGTCTAAAAGAGGGGGTCCCTGCTCCAACAAGACCACAGGAAGTGCCTTTGGGATTGTGGAATGCTTTTCTCCCACACAAGGGAATGCTCTCTCTTGCTACAGAAAAAAAAGAAAAAGAAAAAGATAAAAGGAAATGGGACAAAAAACAACTTCAGTGTAATAAGGTCAGTCCTGCCTCAGGCCAACTCACTCTGGTAATAATCCCCCTCGGCATTTCAGGCAGAAAAAAACAAACAAACAAAAAAAGATCAACCCTGCACTCTGTATCCACCGGAAGCTATGAGGCCTCGGGGGAACTGTGCTCGGTAGCCCCTGACCTTAGACCCACAGGGCCTCTGAAATCACCTGTTAACGATATTATTGAGCCGGCTGGCTTGGGGGATGGTAGAGTCCTCCCCGCTGGCACTGAGCTTGGTTGGGGACTGGAGATCAAGGTTCGCAGGCTCCATAGGCGGCTGGCAGGCCGGAGGCGGTGCAGGGTAGGCTCGAGGGGAGAGGCGACCCAGCTCTGCCTGCTCAGAGCCCTCTGGTTTGGCATTCTGATTGAGGCTGTTGAGAACGATGAACTTATACTTCTTCCAGTTACAGGCTTTCGGGTCAGTGGGGCTCTTGGCTGGAGGGGAGCCGGAGGCCTGAAGGATGCAGGCATTCTTGCTGCTGCAGGACTCTGTGGGTGAGTTGGGCTGGCAGTCGGATTTCTGGGGACTCTGGGGACTAACCAGACCCTTCCGGTTCAAGGGTGCATTGGGGGACTCGAAATGCAGGGCAATCTCATCCTCTGAAGAGGGTCTCTCTTCTTCTTTGCTGGCTTTGTCACAGGGGAAGTATGGGGCATTCCGAGCAGAAGGGGCAGCAGGCTTGGGGCCCTCAGCCACACTGTAGTGTATGTCACTCCGAGCCTCCTCTGGGACTGCCTCCTTGGGAGAGTAGATGTTGCTGTGACA
>CM052713.1:16364846-16392819 GCA_028551405.1 Uromys caudimaculatus
TAATAAAGACACATGCTCCACTATGTTCATAGCAGCCATATTTATAATATCCAGAAGCTTGAAACAACCCAGATGTCCCTCATCAGAGGAATGGATACAGAAAATGTGGTACATTTACATAATGGAGTACTACTCAGCTATTAAAAACAATGACTTAATGCAATTTGCACGCAAATGGATGGAACTTGAAAATATCATCCTGAGTGAGGTAACTCAGTCACAAAAGAAGGAACATGGTATGTACTCACTGATAAGTGGATATTAGCCCAAAAGTTCGGAATACCCAAGTTTCACTTTACAGTAACCACTGGACTGAGAGTGAGGTCCCAGATGGAGGAGTTGGAGAAGGGACTGAAGGAGCTGAGGGAGTCTGTAGTCCCATGGAGGGAGCAACAGTGTCAACTGGCCTGACACACACCCCCCCCAGCCCTCCTGGAGGCTGGACCACCAACCAAAATTACACATTGAGGGACCCATGGTTCAGACCACATATGTGGCAGAGGAGGTCCTTGTTGGCCATCAGGGGGAGGAGAGGCCCTAGTAAAGGGGAATGTCAAGGTGGGAATACGGGAGTGGGTGGGCGGGTGGGTGGGAGTTGGAATTCCCTCATGGGGGAGGGGGATAGGTGGTTTCCAAAGAGGAGACCTAGAAAGGGGGAAACATTGGAAATGTAAATAAAGTATCAAAAAAAATTGCTTATTTTACAGATTGTCCTTTAAGGGAGTAAAATAATAAAGTAAGATTTACAACTTAAAAAAAAATACTGTTGGCATATTAACAAATGTCTATTGAGCACATATCAGAAACTGAGCTAAGTTTCACATTTTCCATCATTCCATTCGGTTCTAGAAGTGGTAAATGCTATTGTTGTCTCCATTTTTAGATGGGAAAACTAAGATTCAAACTGTCTGAAGAGCTTGGTTATGTCACAGTTAAATAAAAAGACCAAGTTTATCAGCCCTAACAAAAGAAAACATTCAAATGTCATGGGTGACTTGCAGAGATTTGTAATCCAGTACATATGAAAATCAGGCAAGATATAGCTCATCAATTGTGAGCTTATGAGTCTGTGTGTGCATGTGTGTGTCGGGGCATGTACTTGTTTGTATATGTGTATATCTACATGTATATGTGTATATGTATGGGTCTGTGTGTGTGCGTATATGTGTATGTGTATGCCTATATGTGCATGTGTCTGGGTGTGTGTGTGTCTGTGTGTGTGTGCATCTGTGTGTGTGTCCCTGTGTGTATCTCTGTGTGTATGTATGTGTAAGTGTGAACATCTATATGTATGTCTGTCTGCGTGTATCTATGTGTATGTGTATCTGTGTGTATCTACATGTGTGTCTGTGTGTATGTATGTGTGACTGTGTGCATCTGTGTGTATAGGGAAAGGCTGACTAGAAGACAGGATTGTGAACAATATTTAACTACAGAGATTTATATATATGATAGATATGCCCTTCACAGAATGACACGTGCATGATTACTAACAAGTCACTTACAAAAACAGCCTATCAATTTCTGTGCACATGGATAAATTTGCAAGCTTTCGACAACACAGAACACAGAAACTGAAACTCACATAGGTCTAGATAAAATGTTGGAAGAGTATATTCAAGTTATTTAACATAAATAATTTACATTTAAGTAAATTTCCTCTAGGGTATGCTAGACAATTGGTTCTTTTTGTTTGCTGGTTTGAGACAGGATTTCTCTGTGTGCAGCTCTGGCTGTCCTGAAACTTGCTCTGTAAACCAAGCTGGCCTCAAACACAGAGATCCACCAGCCTCTGCCTCCCAAGTGCTGGGATTAAAGGTGCGCACCACCACTGTCTGCTTCAAAAATTGGTTCTTGATCAAACTGCCCTTCCATCTATTCGCTATGGGAAGAAATAAAGAAGAATGCTCAGTTTTGAGGAATATGGAGGGAGGTTTGGGATAGAACGAGACACGTTCTTTAAATGGCCAAGACTTCGAGCAGAGGCTACTTTGGCCTTCAGTGGAGCTTTGGGCTCCTCACCAAAACCAAACCAAACAAAAACCAAACAAAAAAACAACAACAAAAGACAACAAACAAGCAAAACAAATCCAATGTCCTGAAATCTAAATAAAGCAAGCTTGGCTTTTGATTCTCAAAGGAATCCCACAGCTCTTCCATGGAGAACAGCAAAAGAGAGAGCTGGAATGTCCATTATGAATAACCCCAGAGAACAGTCAATAACAATTTCTTTTGAAGTCCTTTAAAGAAGCTGGGATGAAGCCAAAAGAAAGGTAACCAATAGGTTACGCCAAGAAGCAGGAAAATATCTATAGATGATTTCATTTTCATAGCACTTAAATACTTAGATCACAGCTGGAGGGCCTGCTGTCTAAATGTCTCCACTGCCACTCGGGCTATGTGGCCTTTGTTACTCTAGCATGTCTGCACCCCAAAGTCCCACTCCAGAAAAGACTCCTGAAACCAAAAACAACGAAGTTCACGTCTTAGATGAGCCACATAACTGCTGTGGTTGCAGACAAGTTATCTTCACTCCTCACGTGCTTTTCTTCGTTGGTAAGTTGGCCTCACCTCTACCAGAGAGCCCAACCTTCCTAGTCAGATTATGTCATCACCCAAGCCACACAATGGCTATGATGTCACCAAAGCAACACATGAATGTAAAAGCACATTGGGAAACGATGGGATTTTCCAAGCAGGAAAGGCTATATATTATCAAAAATCTAAGAGATATGAGGAGAAACACCAGAGTGCTCACTGTTCTTCCAGAGGACATGAGTTCAATCCTCAGCACCATATTTGGCAGGTTACAACCAGCTGTAACCCCAGTTCCGAAAGATCAGATATCTTCCTCAAGTCTTCACGGGTCGCAGCAATATTCACTTACATAGACACATATGAATAAAACATAAAAATATTCTTTAAAACCTCCAAGAGGTAAGAGTACAGATGTCACACCACCCACAGTTGCTAAGAACACAAACAATGAACGAGTCAGGTAAATCCATAAAAATACCCCTGGACTATACAGAGCAGAAACCCAGTGCCCTGCGTGGATACTCTCCACAATGTAGTCAAGGATTTTACCCTGGGCTGTCTTGGGCCATCCCCTGTATGTCTACATATTCATTGCCCATTTCTTTCTACTTTAGGGGATATCTTTCCCTGACCTGTGCTCATGTCCAGATCCTTCTAATCTCCTCCAAGAAATGACTCCCCCCCACTCCTGCTGTTACTTCAAGCTCAATCTGAATCTCTCTGGCAGTTTTATTTGTATCTGATATCCTGGTTGATTTCTTCCCATGGATGCTCAGTCCTCCGAGGTCAACAGATTTTCTTTGTTTTGGTTGCCAAGCAAATGGGGGGGGGGGGGAAGCTCTTACACTTCACACCTGTGTTCTCCTTTAATCCTTTACTGCTAACCAACAATGTTAGCAGTTTAGAAAGCAGAGGTTCCCATGGGTTGAAAATGGGTCTGTGTTTATAACTGTTAACCAGGAAAGACAAATTGAAAGCCAGGCGTAGTCTCACTTGTTTTCTTGCCCATGCCTCCACATGGTGGGTGGGGTAGAAAGCACTCCCAAAATGCTCATCACTCAAACACAGAAGGAACAAGTAGATGGGGAGGAACCTGCCAGTCTTCAAAAATGTGCATGCCTCTGCTCCATGCAGAGCCTCACGTTCTTTCTAGGTAGTGGCTGCGCAGTGAGCATATCCTGAAGGAATTAGAGAGAGCCTGCTGCGCCTGGCTAGCCCTCACTCTTTCTCCCACAATTTATAAGCAGGCTGCCATGTCCTGGACAGATGGCATAGGAGTAGAGAATAAATCAGACATTTCCTCTGTTCTTTGGGGACTTATCTTTGATAAAGTAGGATTTACTGGCTTTTTTTGAGTCTGGGAAGGAGATGTTGCTTAAAGAATAAGAATTGTTTGGGCTCAGGGAATGACCAACAGACCATTAAGAGGTGGCCAGTAAGATAAGTCCCATGCTGAGCATGAATAAGCTTCCCTTCAGAGAGGAAACTGAGCTGGAGATCACAAAGAATAGTCAGATGACTCACCCAGCAAAATGGGAAGCTCTCTCTGGAAAAGATGGTGGCACCGAGGAGACCTAACCCAGAAATCCACAGAGGCCCTTACCACACCAGGGACTATGTTCTTGTTTCTTGGTGGTTGTGGTGGCTTGGACCCTGTCAGCCTGCCAGGGGCTAGAGACAGTGAAACAGAATGTTAGGGCACCCTCAGGCCTAGACTGTCTTTGTCTGCCTCTAAACCAGTGGTTCTCAATCTTCCTAATGCTGAGACCCTCTTTGTTGTCGTGACCCCAACCATAAAACTGTTTTCCTTGCTACTTCATAACTGTAATTTTGCTACTGTTACTAATCATAATGTAAACATGCAGGATATCTGGTATGCCATCCTGCAGGGCTCTCAACCTAGGGATTGAGAGCCACCACTCTAAAGGAAGCTTCTCCCAAGCGGCAGCTGCACAGATGCGGGCTCTGGGCAAAGTGGAGGCAATCACATTTCTACCATCACCGAATTGTGAAGAACAAGGAATGACTGTCAAGTACATAAACCAGTGGCTGGCTTAGAGTAAATGCTCAGTAAAAGCTGCCTGTTTTTATGGTGCTTTTAACAATGACTCTGTACATCTGAACTGAAGTATCAGTGAATTTCAGAAGGAAGAGAAGATGTTTACATCCCACACAGATCTGAAGCAGGAGTAGAGTATCAGCTATCATACACTTTCTAACAACCTTATTGCCAAGACGACAGCTGTCCATCACCCAGAGAGAGGTTCCCCTGAGCTGCTGTTTAGCATTGTTCTCTACAGCCAAGCAGCAAGTGGACCACACACTGTGCTCTGGGTCTATGAATTTCACCCTCAGCTCTAAGGCAGCAGGAAAGTTATTCTTCGAAAGTCACAAAGTCGCATTTGTTTTTACTTACCAGTAAATTTATCAGAACCCATGACCTATTTGTGGCACACAAAAATATTGTTCTCAAATATTATTACCTCAAAAGTAAATGTTTTAATAAAATCATCTAGTACTAATTTAGAAACACATTTTAAATATCAAAATATATGCACTGTAAAAATAATAATTTTATACAAGCAATTTATAGCCAAATGCTAGACCTAGCTTTAATGCAAGAAGTCCTGATTTTAAAGCTATTAAAAAAATGGTTTTAATATAAACATATTTTGACACAAAATAATTTTTAACGTTATAAGTGGTGAAAACGTGTTTTCAAAATTTCATGTATTTATTATTTTATTATTTATTATACATTCCATCTTGCTACTAAAGGTTTTAATTTGTCCTATTTTCTATACACTGCACTAAATACAAGAACCATACTAATTAGTATGATAGATGCTTCTTGACCTGGCAGAGGTGATAACCAGGCTAACTTTCTGGCAATCTAATTTAAAGCAAAAACAAATAACTCAAGTTTATTCCTTACCAGCAGTAGCCGTACTAGGGTTTATTATCATATAAGGCCCCAAATGAGTGGGAGACATTTTAGAGAAGGTAACAGCCATGGTCAAAATAGAATGGACCAGACCTTAGCCCTGACACCTCGGCTATGTACCCGATGAGCTTTGCCTATTCACTTAAAAAGAATCACAGTAACACCAAACCTGTGAAGTGTTGGAAAATCGAGAGCCAATCACATATGAAAAGCACTTGGAACAGAGTAAATGCAGCTCTCATATTATGGTGATAACCTGGTATGTTGAATGCAGATACATGAGTCCGTGTTCATGATATACTTATTTATTTTATTCTGATATTGCTTTATAAGGCTGCCACCTTGAGAGCCAAAGGAGACGGGCTTGTTTGTTTATGGCTGTAGAACATTCTCTAGTTTCTCCATGAAAGTACATTATCAGTAAGGCCGTCACACTCTCACCCCTGGATGTGTTCCCTATGGCGTGGCACACACTCCATGTGTTACTCATGTTGCTCCATAGGACTGGGGTTCCATGTGCTCACGTCTGGCTTTATCTCAACGGACTGTGCCAACTTAGATTGGCTGCTTGTCTTCCTGACCTCGGATTCACTTTTTTCTGCGAACTTTTCTCTAAAACTGTAACAAAAACCTAATTCAGACTTTTCGACATAGGTTCAAGACCAGAGAAGGGGGGAAAAAACCTATTAAAACAATGACTTAAGGTGTCGGAAATGTTGATTATCCACAATGTGTCCTAGTGTGTCCAAAAAGATACAGTATTGGTCTTACAGTCACACAGCTCTTTAAATGTTAAAACAAAAGTGAGCTGATCACACTCTTCTTCCCTGTGGCAGACTGTAGTTTTCACAAAAACCTTCATCATTATTAATCCCTTAGTATGACGCCTGTGTGTGTTGTTGCTAGCCCCGGTAATAGGCACATACGGTGCTTTGTTTATAATCATTCCTTCTTGCTCTGACCATAGATGTGTTTTTGGAAGGGAGATGGGCACAATTACAGATCTTTATTTTCATCAGTTGAAATCCCATAAAGTATGACTGCTAACTGATACTGAGCCATGATAATATCTCTTCTAATAATTGAGCCAGTAAATAAGTTCAAATAGCTGTGAAATAAGTCCTTTGGCTGTGAGCCTAGCCTTTAATGGTGAGCCATCTCTCTAGCCCATAAGTTCACATATAAACAGCTCAGCATCTAAGCTTGGCCAAAACATAGAAAGCTGTCAGCTTGAGAAGCACTGTTCTCTCCTCAAGAGATACCCAAGAAATGGATGGCTTACTAGATGTGCTATGTTAGAGATTCAAATTAGACTGATGTCTCGATTCCCTCTGGACCCAACAATTTTTGTGATTCTCTAGTTATATTCACGCTTACAAGGTCAACTCTGGAAGTTGGAGTGTTAGCCTATGTATTGAGATCTTTCAAAAAGAAAATCTGTGCAGCTCTGTCGGGGAAGAGGGAGATGCCAATGCAGCACACGGTTAAATCTTAGTACTGATGACTCCTGTATTCCAGGATTCTAAGCCATACAATTCAATCAAATATAGATGGCAAAGTTGTGGCCAAAAAAAAAAAAAAAAAGTCAGTAGAGGAAACTGACATGCCCAAACCTGGACTTGGCAAGTAGGCGGGAGCAAGATCACCTTACTGGTATTCACTGTGGGTCCTGCTGATCACCTACTCACTTCTCCCAGACCGTCTGAGAATCCCAAAGCCGGCTTGGTTTGTGCCCCGTGTGGTGCCCAGATTCTCCTGCACTTGAATCCACTCCTCTCGGCATACTGCCAGGTCCAACTCGAAATTTAAAAGGTTGCACTTCCTTAAAATGCAGCATTTGCCAACTGAACCTCCATCAATCAACTGACTGATTGCTCCTGTGCTGCTCACCGATGAACTCTGGCTTTGTCGTCTATGAGGCTGCTCTTTCCCTCATCCATACGAGACTCAGCTACTTAGGAGGAAGTACATGGAATTACCTGGAATGTAGCAAGGAGAACGCCTGGTTGGGTCACCGCAGCATCCAGAGGCAGGCTTGGAAGCATCTCTCCAGATCTGGTAAGCCTGTTGAGTCTTGGTTTAAACTTCAGGGTTTGGAGAATGTCTTGGGAATTAAGGAACGACACAGTGACAGAGAGATCTTCTAGCCCAGTTCTTGCTTCTCTGGGTCTTTAGGAAGGCCCACTCATCTCCTTTTCTAGATTCTCATGTCTTACCTAGGGTTTGTGGTGATTTACTGGCCTGAAGAAGGAGTAGCATAGTCTGTCCAATCTTCTGAAGGGCAGCTGCATCTGTGTAGATCAAAAAGGACTTGGAGCCTTCACAGGACTTGCCTTGGCTTCAGACTAAACCCAAGTCAGGGAAGAGAGGCCCATCCCTGTACGGATTGTACCTGAAAGGCTAGGCCCGTGCTTGTCGAAGCAGAGCCAGGTGTTAGGGCCTGGCTTGTTCTCGTGCTCTCTGAGGAACCGCAAATGGGTGGTGACATCCTACTCATTGAATTGGGCTCATGTTCCTGCTCCTGTCTGGGTTTGCAGTGATCTACTCTCTTGGAAGAAAACTCTTTGGCTCTAAATTAAAGTCATCCTCATTAGCTACCAACCCTTCCAAAGACTATCACCGCATCCTTCCCTTCCTACCCCCTCTCTTCTGCCGGGGCTCTGTCTGTCTTTTGTTTATACTAGATGTTGAAGCAGGGGCCCTAAATGTTTGACATGGTCACCAGAGAAGCCCAACACACAGGTCTTTGAATCTGTTAATGGCGAAAGGGAAGTGAAAGTGCCCATTGGCTGAGTGGTGACATCAAAGACAAGTCTGTTCTGGACTGTGCAGTGTGGCTGGGAGATTTTGCTCCCAGAAGAGGATTAAGTAACAGAGCTTTCCAGGAAAAGGATGGCATTTTCTCTGCACTCACTCCATGTCCCAAACCATTCAGAAATGTGAGCATTAGATAGAGAGATACCAGCCCTAATTCTGAGAAGCCCTAATGTTGTTGATAATCCATACTAGAATTATATGTGACTCAAATGATAATATTCAAATGTTGTTAACTCTGTTGATTTCTGAACATCAGGATATAAACAGATGAGCTTAAATATTTTTTTCTGTTTTTCATCAATGACACTAGTCCAAAAAGTGAAATATCTTGCCCATAGATGATGGTTACAAACATCAAATATAGTACATGCTTTCTTTACTTGGGATGTTTTAAATCTAGAACAGGAGTAAGTCTCTAGATTCTATTGTTGGGCCTAAGTATCAAGGAAGAGGATTTTTTTTTTAAAGACTGATTTGAAGACGCAGCAGGCCACAATTACTTTCCTGAGACCCATAACAAAAGCTTGCAAACCCAAACCAGGCCTTTTAGCATTTCTCCACTATTGCTCGTAGTAGTTGAGTGAGTAGCTATGTTTTAGCTTGACTAGTAGGAAGGCTTTCTAGGATCAATGCCCAGTTAGGATATTTCTGTTGTGACCCAGGGAGGGATGGTAAGCAAGTTTATCTCTGTTGCTAGTGAGAATGACAAGAGCTGACACAGGCATTATCACACACTTGTGGCAGAGTTCACCACCTGGGAGACTGCCGGAGTTCGGAGTCTCTGGGAAAGCACTTCAGGTTAATGTGCCTGCCTGTGGGGAAAAGTTTCCACTTCTTATCAAGTAAGGCTATGGTTAAATGGCCATTTCTTGTCCTCTCTGGGTCACTACCTACATCCTAAAATTAACCCTGAGTGCAACCTTAGAGAGACCAATGTATAGTAGGACACATTAGCTAGGAGTATGAAGTCCCAGGTTCTTTCAAGGGTCTCTGAGTTCTTGGACAAGTGGCTCAGCTTCGGGGCAAGCAGTCCCCAACTATCCAATGAGAACAGATTACACAGTCTGGCACTGGATTGAAGCTCTCTGATTCATCGACTCTCTCTTCCTCATAGATAAGTTTATAATTGTAGCGTGCCAAAATAGTATCTTGAACTTCTTTTGTTAAAATTCATTTTACCTTAAATAATACATGTGTGTGCGTGTGTGTGTGTGTGTGTGTGTGTGTGTGTGTGTAGGAACGTGTGCATGTGACTGCAGACGCTATTTCTTCCCGGCACATCAGGAGTTTGAGGCTCACTTCTCCTTTCATCTTTGCAAACATTTTCACGTTAGATGTAAGTATCTCTTTCGTTAGAGATAGGAGACTCAAACTCAGAAAAGTTGTATAACTTATCCGTGCTTACCCAGCTACTTAGTGTCAGTCCCCTGGGTGTGGGGTGGGAGTGGGCGATTGTCATCTCTATAGCCTGTGCCCTTTCCATGACGCAGCCTTTTCAAATCCCCGAATGCAGACAATGAGGTGTTGACCTGACCGAACTGCTTCAAGCCGCTTGAATGTGGAAATGGAACAAAGTAAAAATTTAAAGAGGGAGCCAAAGCAAGCAACAGACTGAGTGGTTCTAAAGGCAGAGAAAAGGGCCGTGGTGTACCCAAACCTGCAACCAGGCTCTATCCAGGCCTGGTATGATAAATATTTAATTCAGCTCTACAAGGTGACTTTTTAGAGGAAATCAGGTATTTGGCATATATTTGCAGAAAGAGTAAAAGAAAAAATACATAGCTGGGGGTGATGCTTTCTGGTCTTTCTACACACAAGGTTTCCTTTACAAATCAGTGGAAGAAAAATAAGATCATTGAGATGATAACCACACAGCAGCTACCCGACACTCAATAGGGCTTAGCAAATGCTTACTAAGCCTATCCGTGGGTCTATGTGTACATACAGAATGTGCGTGGCAACAGTACAGTTTGAGTAAATATGTACATTTACTTAGATAGATGATGGATGTATACAGATGGACCGATAAACGGGACCAAGATAGCAGAGACATTCTATACACACCCCTAACCTGTAAGTGGGGAGAGAATGCTGAAAGAGCTTATTTTAAAAACGAAAGCACAAGGAAAATATATAGAGTACATACTGTGTGCTCATAGTAGGAAATGTGAGGTACAGCACCTTACACTGGCCCCAGAAGATCATAAGAAACATACGTTGGCAATTTTAAGTTATAATTTCTGTAGTTACGGAACATTTGTATTTGGAGGCAAAGAAGGACAATTTTTTTTTTTCTTTCAAGGGACTCACCTGTTAGAGTGTTACAGAGAAGAAAGCCTGGGTCATTGGGTGCACTGAACCATTTCAGATTTCAGAGCTGAGCCACATAAAGGAAAAGTTACACCGTGATGCATAAGCAGACTCAAATAATCCAAAGAAAAACATTCCTTCTTGGGCCACCAATATTTCAGAAGCGACCATGTAAAGATCAAGACAGAGGCTTTTATGTGGAAATAGGAACTTTGTGGGGCTCAGGGGCGTAGTTCAGTGGTAGCATGCTTGCCTAGCATGTACAAAGCCCAGGCTTCAGTCCCCAGCACTGCCCAAAGGAGGAGAAAGGAGAGGAAGGGTGGGAGTCAGGAGTGTGCACCTGGCGTCTGGGTGCAGCTCCAGCCCCCTTCCCAGCCTCCCTCTCATCTGGTTATTTGTCCTTTAATCTGGACGATAATTCCTTGGGCTCCCAATGTATAAAACTGTAGCTATGTGCTTCATGCGTCTCTGTTCAGAATAAAATGAACCAGCGCATAATAAAGGCATAGCCATCTGAGTCCCCAGTCTAAGTGGTCCCAGTATTTCATCTCCCTCTCTAGGGTCCTGTGCACCCTCACACTCGAGCGAGGCACGTTCCGCTGTCTCCCTCCTCAGCTACCATTCTCAGGGGATCTAAGAAGGTGCCATTAAGTCAGCGTTTCTCAACCTGTGGATTGTGACCCCTTTGGGAGTTGAATGACACTTTCACGAGGGTCACATATCAGATATCGTGCATCTCAGATATTTGCATCATGCTTCCTAATAATAACATAACAAAACTTGCAGTTATGAAGGAGCAATGGGAATAATTTTATGGCTGGGGGCTCACCACAACAAGAAGAACTTCATTAAAGGGTCACAGCATTAAGAAGGTTTGAAAACCACTGTATTGAACGCATCTTTCTAGCCCTCCCCTCCACTTTAAACAGAAGGCTGAGATAAGGGTAGCATATGAAAGTCCAGTCTCTATGCATTTATGCATAGAAATGGCTACTGTTCCTTGCTACACTAAATCCTCAATATACATAACTTGCACGGCAGCAGTTTCTTTTCCCTTTCCAAAAAAGTAAACCAAAGCACCCACTCTAGAAAGACATAATGATATCTACCATGTAGCGGGGACTCTTTTGGAAGACTTGACAGCATGTAGGAATGAGGTCTTTCCCCGACACTAACTATAGCCTTGATAAAACATGTGCAAATTTTTCAGATTTCTTCCTGTGCATTCTTTCTTCTTGCACCAAAAGCTTTGTCTTTCTTTGTTATTGCCTTTTTTAAAAATGTTGTCTTTCTGGGTTGAGATCACAAATCTGCTAAGAGCTGGGATAGAATCCGGAAGACAGGAAAATAAGACACAGAGTCCTCTGAACTGGGTCCCTGACCAAACATGCACAAACAAATCTGACGGTGCTTGGGAACCCAGCCCTTGTTGCCGGAGGCTATCAGGCTGCCTGGGAATTTTCACTCATCTTTTGATTGCATTTCTTTTAGCATTTGATGTACTTGCCACTGGATCTGTGCTAGAGTCAGCCCTGTTCTCTGGACACTAATTTTATAGACACCCTGGAGGTTCTCAAACTGTACCCTATGAAATGGTACTTACTGAGCCATGCCCGGTGTGCAGTACAAGGTGTTGTCCTTATTGCAGCAATAGACTGAGCCTGGGATATTGCTGGCAGCCCTGTTCCTAGTCATTTCCAAACAGACACAAAGCCAGCTTCAACTAATTCTAATAATGGAATTAAATTTTTGAAAACACCAAAGCCAAGTTTCATATTTAAATATTGACTTTCACCACATGGAAAAAGGTGGCCAAATGTAAGAGTGACTGGAAAATTTTGGCAAAGATATTAATTGGGATTTTTCCATTGTCAGAGAGGCTATCTAACGCACTCACAGGTGATGCTGTGGATTATTTGGGTTCTGGGGTTCTTGGGGTCAAAATCAGAGCAGAGGCTGAATGGAAATACTAGCATGCCTTATAGCAGGCTTGAACTCTTTCCCCTTCGAGAGGAGAGAACACCCGGTACACAATGCTACTGTGGAGGTGGCATTAGAATACTGTCTTTCAGTTGGGCAATGGTGGTGCACACCTTTAATCCCAGCACTTGGGAAGCAGAGGCAGGTGGATTTCTGAGTTCGAGGCCAGCCTGGTCACAAAGTGAGTTCCAGGACAGCCAGGGCTACACAGAGAAACCCTGCTTCGAAAAACAAACAAACAAACAAAAAGAATACTGTCTCCCCAAGCTCCCTCTCCTTGACCTGCGTTTTGTAATTCTGCATTTTATTCAAATAACAGCTAAGTGCAGGCTGCAGATTTTTGAGAGTCATACCCCAGCTGTGCTGTTTGGACCTTCGAATTTCTGTATGTCTGTTTCCAATCTATCAGATAGGGGTGATTGCACCAATACCACCAATACCACCACCCATTTTATAATGTCGTTATGATGACTGAATAAACCATAAATACAAAATACTTTTACAACAGTCTAAACTAGGTACTGTGATAAAAAGAATGAGCTAATTATTTCCAAGCTGCTTACTGACTTTGTGTCTGTTATTTCAAGGATATGGTCACTATTTTACTTTATTTCAATGTTATGCTCAAATCTCACACCTCCAACAAGTTCCCTCAGATCTTTCTGTCTAAAGCAGCCATATATTTACATTCACTGCTTTTGTCTTTGTTACCCTCCTCCTGCACCAAGCTTGGAGCACAAAAAACAGAGACCAACTTTTAACCTCTGTATATGTGGTCAGTTGTGGGTTTCTATAACGTTTTCCATCTGCTGCACGAAGAAGTTTCCTTCATGAGAGTAGAGAGACCTTCTGTGGGTAGAGGGACCAATACTTAGAATGTAGTTTGGGACTACACTGGTTTAATAAAGTGGTGATTTTAGGTTTCTCTTCCAGTCGTCATCATTTTGCCAGCCCTGAATAGTTGGCTAGCTTTCCAGTACCAAGTATGATCTCCCTCTCATTGAGCAGGTCTTAAGCTCAATAAGAAATCTGTTGGTTACTGCCAAGGTATTTGTGCCAATACTGTACCTTTAGGGTTATTGGGTCATTCTAATGGTTATGTTACCATAACACGACTATTTTTTAAAGACTGAAGAACATTACAATCAATTGTACTTTAACTGATATGTAATATACTCACAGTAAATGTGTTTATATGAAAAACATGAAGATAAAGCAAAATATTACAAAAAGTTTAATAGAAGTTCCTATTCACTGGTTGCCTCTTATTCAAAACATGTATTAGGTGGAGAAAGTGCTTAACCTACATGTCGAGTCTAGATTAAGGTTCCGAGGAGAAGAAAGGACTGTCTTCATCTTTATATACTTGAATTCAAACGGAAAGAGTTCAATTACAAGCTAATGCTAATTGGACCTGAGTGCTAAGTAATAGGGACTTAGAAAAATGTGCGTTAGACTCAGCCATTACACTGAGGTTTAAAACAAAAATTATTCTCAACTTTCCTAATGCTGCAACACTTTAATATAGTTTGTGTTGTGGTGACCCCCCAAAATAAAATTATTTTTGTTGCTATGTCATTATTAGCCACTGTTGTGAATTTTAATGTAAATAATATGCTATGCAGGATATCTGATAGGTGACCCTTGTGAAAGGGTCATTTGATTCCCAAAAGGGTTGTGACCTACAAGTTGAGAACCACTGAAATAGACTAGCAAACTGTCCAGTAATTTCCGTCCCAAATGACCACACCTAATGTTCTGATAAGTAAGGAATCAAGAAGATGACTCCTTCGTGACTTAAATGAAGTGGAGAAGTCAGTTCTGAGAGTGTGTGGTGGTTCACACAATGGATGTGATCATAAAACGAAGAAAAATTGGTGGCCATGAACCACATCTACAGAGCTAAATCCAGACAGAGGGTTTGTCGGCCTCAATCATTTTAATGTCAGACCTTGAGTCTACATTATGAGATGAAGAAAGTTCTTCTCAAGCCAATGGAGTTGGCTATTCTCACCAACCCATTTTTGCCAGGGAGTTCATTTGTTTGACCCAATTTCTCTATAATTGAGATGTTTGTAAGTATTTCTGAGGGTCATTTCATCGTTACTGTTTTTGGGGGTGTTGTTCTGGTAAAAGTGGGACTCACACTATAGCTCAGATTGCCTGAGAACTAACTCCCTATAATCTAGAGTAGCATTAACCTCACGACAGCTTTTCCCAGCCTTCTGGGGGCTGGTATCACAGGAGAGAGCCACCACTTTTGACTTGGTTCTTTTTTGTTGTTGTTTTGTTGTTAAACCTGTCTGGTACAAAGAACAATTCTTTTTACTACTATCAAAAATTGATGAATTCCAAATTTGTATCTCCAAATTGGTATCTTTTTATTAAAAAAAAAAAAAAAAAACTTAGGTCTCTAAAAATTCAATTGCCTCTCTTAAGACATCTACCCCAGGGACATTACAAATATATCATGTTCAAAACTGAGTTTTGTTAAATTCCGTCAAGTCTCACTTGGCAGTGTGTTTCAAGTCAAGTCTTTTTATGCCTCACTGTCTACAAGGCTAACTCCTAGGTCTATGTTAGCGCCTCTCATACCAGGGATCCCACAATAGCCTTTTAAAAAAATTCCCTTCTGGTCTCTTTCTTCCCCTAAATGGTGGAATTGCATGCTGACTAGTTTGGTCTGCTTGTTTACTTGTCACAAGCTAGGGTCATTGAGGAAAAGGAAATGTCAACTGAGGGAGGGGGAAGTCCATAAGATGGGCCTATAGGCAAGCATATGGGTGATTTTCTTGATTAATGATTGGTGTGTGAGGGCTCAACCCACTGTGGGTGGTGCCTATTTTGAGGGGGTGGTCCTGAGTTGTATAGGAAACTAGGCTGAGAAAGACATGAGGATACTGTAAGCTTTAAGCCGCATACAACCTTTCCTTCCTTGCTTTTGGTCATGGTGCTTTATCACAGAAATAGTATGCAAATTTTGTCTCAAGACAAAAGTCAGATCTGTCTACTAACTTGCTAAAAAGCCTTCCATGACATCTTGAGTATTGGAATAACCAGTAAAGTCCTAACAGTGTCCTGCAAAGAGCCATATACGATTCACCTCCTGATCTTCTCCCTAGCTCTCTTTCTGCCATGCCGGCCCCTTCCAGCCATTCGAATATACCATGAATTTACTCTCTATAATAGCTCACTCCTGTTTCCTTGGCCTAAACATGTTCCCTCCCACTTTTGGCCAGGCCAATCGAGCCTTCTCTTTATAATTTCATATTAAAGTTTACTTAACAGATATCCCTGTTGACCATTGCTGAGAAAGTACTCATAAGTGTGTAATCAAACTCTTTGTGTTCTGACCTCCTTACATTGTACAGCCTTCTACTGTCTTCTTGGACCATCCCAGTCCCCCAGTTTCCAGTAAGAAGGTCATATCTTGGTATGGTAGTTCCTTTGCTTTGACCTGCCTCGATATAGGTTCATTTGGGGTGGGAAGAAGGGACCTACAAGTACAGTTGGGTGAAAGGTTTTGGGAACAGGATGATTGGATGGGGGAAATATTGAACCATCGTGGGAGACGACTGTTCTTGCCCAATGTGGACATTTTCCAGGATCCTGATTTTTGTGGTGGTGCCCCCATTTTCAGTTTTTAGATCATATACAACAATATTCTTGCCTCTTTACCTCTAGGAATCTAAAAATAAATGCTCTATTGATTGTGGGCTTGGTGCTGACCAAAGTGGCAGGGACAGGCAGGCAGGCTTCAAATTGTAGATATTCTCATGCCTGCCACCTTCATCCCTTTGGAGGTGTGTGGTCCATCCATTCTTGTGGAATAGCCTGATTTTTCTGTTCCATTTAGGTATTTACTGGAGACTATGCAAAGCACGGGATGGGTCTGACATGGTAGCACACACCTTTAAGGTCAGAACTTGAGAGGTAAAGGAAGGAAGTTCAGATCTTCAAGGCCCATCTAGGCTACATGGTGAGTTTGGAGTCCACCTTTAAGAGAGGACTAGAGGAAAGAGGAGGCGGCCAAGGAAGGAGAGAAAAGAGGGAAGGCTTTTAATCTTTATTTATTTAGTTTTATTGGTGCGAGTGTGGTATATGTATATATATGTTCATGCTGCATAAACACATGTGCATGTGGCTGTATGTGCATGCATATATGCGTGCAGGTGGAAGCTAAAGATTGATCACTGAGTATCTTCCTTGGTCTTCCTTCCATATCTTTTGGGGCAGTGCCTCTCACGGAAACCAGAGTTCAATTCATTTAGGCTTGTTGACCATTGAGCTCTAGTGGTCTACTTGTCTTTGCCCATCCACCAGATGTACTCCACAGGGCCTGGCTTTTATATGGGTGCTGAGTCTCTGATTCGGGTCTTGGTGTTTGCGTTGCCAAGAGAGCCATCTCTCTGGCCACCAAGATGGGCTTTTAAAAAGTGTGTGTGTGTGTGTGCGTGCGTGTGTGTGTATTGGGGGAGGTATGTGTGCATCTGCATGGGAGTGTGTGTTGCATGAACATGGGTGTGGAAACCAGAAGCCAACAATTGGTGTCTTCTTTGAATGCTCTCCACGTTATGTTTGGAGACAGGATCTCTCCCTGAACCCAGTGTTCACCAATTGGCCAGCCTGAGGATGGGCCTGAGTCTTCCTGCCTTCCTTCTCTGTGCCCACATGTACACTAGGTTATAGATTCATACCACCTTGCCCTGGTTTTCACATGGCTGCTGGGTATCCGAACTTGGGTCTTCACACTTAAACAGCCAGCATTTCATCTTTAGCCATCTCTGTAACCTCACGAGATGGGTTTTGAGTAGCTATTCTTTTTACTTTATATGTTAACAAATGTCAAACTCTCCAGTTTTACTTTCTCGATCACTGACTCCTTCAGTTGGTGGGCTGCCTCTCTCCCCTCAACACCTTTACTGATATTTTCTTTAATCCTTATGGAGATCTTCTTTTATTGATTGTGATATCCTGGGGATGGCTCTGTATTTGCTGCAGAGAGAAAAAGGATAGATTTAAACTCCACCGTGAGATGGAGTTAGACCAGGATTCTTTCTGTCATTTAGGGTTTTCTGGTAGATAATTATCCTGCCTCATTATTTTGATAACTCACTCATCACTTCAATTGCTTTAAAATGTTGTAAGCAGCTGCCTTACCGATCTTAGAACACAGGCCCAATCAATGGAATTTTACTGTACAGTTTTCTAAGAGTAAAGTTAGCTCAAAATAACTGCTATTTTCCTATTTAAGTGTAGGAAAGGTATAGGGAGGAGCTAAAGCAAATGGGGGAGGAAGAAAGGGGAAGAATGTACCAGAAACGAGGATCTAATACTGGATTTCAGTTCCCACTACAGGAAAATGGTTCATTTCCAATTCTGCATTTCAAGAACAAAAAGACTTTCTGATGATCTTTTTAAATTTTTTCTTCGGATCAGTGTTTATCTTTAGCTGAAATGTAGATCTTCCAGTACTTAAAGGCTTAGAGCATTTGAGAAATCGAGATCATCGTGCTTAAGGATGGTTGCAAAGTCAAGACAAGGCACTTGAAATGCAGTTTTTCTAGATACAGTGTGAGCCTCAAAAGGTGATGCCAAGTAATGGAACGCCTTCCTATGACTATGGTGCTTTACCATCTGGTTAATCTTTCACCAAACACTCTGAACAATGGTTTTTGGATCACCTTTCCCTCTGGGGCCCTATTAGGTTTTCCCTTCATGGAAATGACAACTTTAGAGAACAAGAAACTGAGATCCAGAGAACTTAGTCAACTGTGGAGCTTTTAACTGTAATGTGGGTCCACAGACTTCACAGTGAATTCTCTTTCGGTTCTTCCTTCTTCAACTTAGTTAACATTTTTGAAGTGAGCATGGGCTGTCAAGCATAATGCTAAGAAAACAAAAATGAGCGAAGCACCTCTGATCTTGAGTTTATACTTCAAGACAGAGATCAAGGCATAGAGGCTAGGGTGCCGAGTGGAGGAACTGCATGTTTCTCTAGGGAATCCTCAGGAGTCGGGTGTGGAAAATTCTGTATGTGAGATTGGAAAGACGTTAGAGAGCCCGAATGGCCTCATTCTTTGATTAAGCATTGCTTCCTCGGTTCTTAATCCATCTCCCTAAATTATAGCCTCTATTAATCTTTTTCTGTCTATTTTGTTTTGAGTCTTTCACTGAAATTTTGGTGTCAGGGCTTATAGCGTGGCAAAGTTAATCTCCACAATTTGATTGTTAAAGACTGAAAACTGCTGGACTTTCGATTAATTGTTAAATCTCATCTAGGCAATCCATATGTGCCATTGTATCTGTGCCTGAATACCACCCTCCCCAGTGGTCCTGAATTTTAAAGGCTGGACTTCACCCCAGAACTATTAGGAGGAAGTGAAACATTCTAAGAGGTAGATGTACTAGGAGGGCTCCTAGGTTATCAGTGGCATGATCTCTTCAAGCTTTGCAGACTTGCAATGAATGCACCATATTCTTCCATTATTATACGAGGCCTTGACACGGGGTCCAAACAACAGTTCCAATGAACTAGACTGAAACTTCTAAAACCTGACCAGAATAAACATTTTCTATTGAAGTGTTAGTGCATTGGTATTTGTTATAGGTAAGGAAAGTTGACTACTCTAATATCCAATTTATTTTTGCCTGGCTGCAGAAAACAAATAGTTATAGCTCCTGGCTGATGGGTCCAACCTGAGGCAGGCTGGGTCTTGACAAGTGGAATGCTGTGGAAACCTGTCTTGTTGCAGAGCTGGCACGTGGAGATAATACCTACAGTTTATGACCCAAAGTTCTGGAATGCCCATAGAGCTATGGCAATCTTGACCTTAGGTGAATAGACATCGTGAAACTCAGATTCTGCAGTAACTAATGCTGGATTCTAGAGTCCAGGTTGTGGATGTTCCTTAAGTTGTGTGCATTAAAACAACATGATGCTGGGTGATCTATGTTTATGGTAGAACCTAGTCGATACAGAACATACACACTGAACACATAGCGCAAAATAATAGGCTTTCCAGGAAGGCTAAACGTGCAAGTGAGAGCTAAGATGGGATTTGACTCTCCCTGGAATAATGGATAGTCTTAGTTGTGTTGCTGTGGCTGAAAAGCTAAGCAAAATCATGATGATGGTGGAGAGAGCTGAGGCTGTGGGCTCTCGCACAGGCTCTTTAGGGTTCTCTCCTCATGGAGAGTTAGACTTTCCTGGATGGTACATGGAGGTGACTGGGCTATACTCAGTTTTCACAATAAATATGAGATCAAACGCTTCAGAGGGCTGACATCATGAGTGAGCCAGTGAGCCAGTGCCTCCCTTCCATCTGAGAGCTGTGTCAGAGAGCAGCTTCTGAGAAGTCATGGAGTTTCCCTGGGCTCCCAACCAGGACATGTGGGGCAATTTTTAGTACAGGCACTGTCCTTTGTGTAACCTAAAGCGTGTCTCAGCACCTTTCCAGATCTTTACGTCTTCAGTTGATGATGAACGCCTGTGGTCAGGAGCCCGTGTTTCATTCATTCAGCACAGTGTCTACCTCAGAAAAGGTTAATAAAATATACACGTTTGAGCTGGGAAGTACATGTGCGACTAGAATGAATGAAAAAAAATGAGAAATCAAGTTTGTAGGTTAAGAGAGGCAAGTCTTAGTAAAACCATGATCCTTGCTCTCATCTACTAGATACTGACCTCTCCCCCCATGCCCTTCTTTGAAAGCCAGTGACTCTGATAATGACATAATCCCCAAAGTTCTTGACAGTTCTGTGATCCTCTGACTGAATGTTGAAAGACAAACATTGAAATAGTTTATATTTTTTCAGCATTTTCTAGCCAAACATGTTATCAAGAATCAAAATAAATCACCTGCTGACCTAAGAGGATCTTGGAGATTCAGCTACCGGGATAGCATATGGGTGGTTTCACAGCACAGCACCCAGGAAACCTTTTGACATTTGCAAATGTCGTGAAATACTAACAGACAAGATACCCACACCACCAAGGGGGCGGGAGACGGATCAGAGATCTGCAGATCCGTTTGATCTCTTTGCCCTCAGTGCCCATAGAAAGGGTGGCAGCTTGTTGTTGGGGAGGCTGATGCCTCCAGAGTAAAGGGTCCTCTCTCTCCAGGACTGTACGGGCAGTTCTCACTTCTCTTGTGAGCCTCACAGATGTGAGTGAATGACACTGTAAGTCAAATATTCGAAATTGTCCTTCGTTCAAGCATCTCATTGTCTACAGGGAAAAGACATCACGTGGGGCTTTCTGTGTGTATGTGTCAGTGAGATAGGAGGTAGATATTAGACATTTCAAAGACTAAGAATATAGGGGAAAATTTATAATCCTACTACCCTAAAGCAACAGCTGTACATATTTTGCTAATTGTATATCTTATTTATATCTATTCTGTTTGCTAAAACTACTTTAAAATATAATTGTAAATGTATTGTATGGACCTACAACAGGTATATATGGATGTGTGTATCTAGCTTCATTACTCTACATATTACCAGTTGTATTTTTGTTTGTTCATTTGTTTGAGACAAGTCTCACCATGTAACTCTGGCTGGCCCGGAGGAGCTTACTATATGGATTAGGTTGGCTGGATTCAACAGATGCCTCTGCTTCTTGGGATTAAAGGTATGGGCCATCACGCCCAGCCCCATGTATACATTTCAATTTCAACCTTTCAGACTTAGTATTTTGTAATTTACTGAACCATTCCCCTACCTAATGCTCTCTCTACCAACCCAGACATGACCAGACATGGAGACTGAAGTTTTGATATTTGATGCAATGCTAACATTACTGTTCACATGCTAACATTCAAAGATTTTCTTTCCTGCATCTTCCATTATACCTACAGAATGGATTCCTAGAAGTGGAGCACTGGGTCAAAGGGCATGCCTGATTGTTGACACATGACCAGATAGCTTTCTGGAATACTCACGTTAGTCACAGTAGGACTCAGTCTTACAGCATTTCTCCAAGAATTATTTACAACTGTTCCATATGTGATGAATGTAAGTGTTGGTTCAAAGACTATCGATAGCTGACGTAAAGGCTGGTAGAGTTGGGAAGAGTTAAAGGGGAAGAGAAAAGAGACACGTAATCTGAATAAGCTTTGGAACCTAAGGCCACTGATGACTGACAAACAGCCAGAGATTAATAGAACGTTTTAAATCAGTATGCACATCAATGTTGTAGTAACTGTCAGCATACGGAGGAAGATACTGCGGCTAAATAACTGATGCAGTGCAGATCCGATGGGGCACAGCCACAGGAACTTGCTAAGTTTGCTGTAATCTATTTTCTTGTCTGGATTTTTTGCCCACATATAGAACCTGTGAGGAAAAAGATGGGACTAGAATGGGAAAAAATATGTTCAAAACATATCATATAGTTGTATAAAAATAGCCTTATATAGTTGTTTAATCAAATAAAGATTAAGCTAGAGGCTCTCCCCATTTAGCCTATGTGGTTGTGTGAGGCTAATGAAGGCAAGCTCATGGCTGAGGGCTTCCATGGCTCTTCTACATACCCAGAGTTACAATCTGTTGACCCACAGTTCCACTGGACTTATTAAGACCAGACACTCAGGGAAGATGGCGAAAGTTCCTACAACTTCAGCACAAAGCCCTAGGTTCTACGTGTCTCATATAGATTGATGACAGGTTAGCTGAGAGGTCTGTTTCCATGGAGGGTTTCCATAGAGAAATACTAAGCATGTGGATTGGGTCACCCACCTTGGTGTCTCCCCAGTGTGCTGATGGCTCTCTATGTAGATGGTGACACACAAGAACTAAGTTGCTTTCAATTCAGGAACTAGGGGCATAAACACAAGATCTGGGAAGGATGGTTGACGACTTTAATCATCGACAGAACCCTGGGAGCTGAGGCAGGAGGATCATGAGGCCAACCTTGGTTACGTAGTGAAATCCTGTCTCAAAGCACCAAGTGAATGGATGAGTAAATATATATTACAAAAAATAAATAAGCATGCTGTCCTGACGCTATTTTGAACTCAGTGGAGGCCCAGGTCATGATTTGGAGGTAAGAATGAAAAAGATGTCACACATAAATATTCTATTTTTGAGTTATAGGCTTTATTTCTAAGAAAAAAATTTTATTAACAGAAAAGTAAGAAAACAGTCCAGAGAGTAACCCTGTATCTAGTTTCCCTTACCATTCATAATTACTAACAATTTCTAAACAATAATTTCAGTTGTGATCATGGATTCAGTCTTGCTTAGGGTTCTCTTCTGACCTTTGCTGTTCAATGGTCTGATAGATCCTAGAACTAACTTTCTCTTTCTTGTCTTTTGTTGTCTTTGTCCTTTCTCTCTCTCTCTCTCTCTCTCTCTCTCTCTCTCTCTCTCTCTCTTTGTTCTTCCTTCTTTTCCTTCCTTTTCTCCCCTGCCTTCTTCCTCCTCTTCCTCTTCTTCTTCTGATTTTAAATGTTTACTTTGAATGCTGTGATCACCTGAGGCACTTCTACATGGCTAGCAGGGCTCTCTCTAGGTCCTTCCTTCCTCTCTCTTCTCTCTCTTTTCCCATGCCACCTTCCCTATGTCCTGAAATAGTTCCCATATTCACAAGAAGCCCGGCAGCGTAAAGACTCCCCAACTTACAACTGCCCTTCCCTTCTGTCGCTGACTGGGGCAGTTTTCCAGAAAGAAAAGAATACTAGGAAAGAAGAAAACAGGAAGACAAAACTGAAAGGCAGAAAAGCTTCCAGGGGCCACCAGCTCTGATCATGAGTAAGGAGAGCAACAAAACGGAACCAGGTCTCAGACTCTGCACCTTCCAATTCTTAACGTTCAAACTAAACCAAACCAAACAACAATAACCAAAAAAAGCCAAACAAACAAGTCTTCACTTGGCTTTTGGACTCCCCCAGCACAGTCAGAGACTTTGGTCTACAACTGGTTAAAAATTGATAAGGTGACTATTTGAGGATTGCCTTCCTTTACTCGGAAGCTTACATTTTAACCTCTGGCTCCACCCCCAGACACACACACACACACACACACACACACACACACACACACCAGCCTTTTTTTTACTCCTTATCTTTAAGTTACACAAATATATGTCTAGGTACAGAGTCATAGAAATCAGGACACACAGGCAGCCTGGAAGTCACTGGGCTATCCTTCCTTCACACAGGTGAGGGAACTGGGCCCTCATGGTGGCTTTGCCTTGTAAAAAGTTCCAGGTAGAAATGTAATTAGAAACCAAGCCTGTTGGGCAGCAAGCCACCCTTTGCTCTCCCTCACTCTGGGTGCCTCAGAGCCAGGTTTGTGTTCTTCCTATGTGTACAGGCTACAAAGAGACTGGCATGTAAGGCACATGCACACAGCCTCTGCAGCCTGACCTCAGGGGACGCTTTAATGACTTGAATTTCAGGCAGCTGAAAAAGTTTCTGCGGGCGGAGGTTGAAATAAACAAGAACAGCCACTGTGGAGACGTGAATGGAAAAGTACCAGCCCTCCCTCTCTCCCTCCCTCCCTCCACACATTCTTCTGCTCTCCAGGTCTCCCTGCCACCAAGCCAGCTTCAGATAGGCTTATGCATGGTCAGGTGTACAGAGGGCGGTGTGGAGAAGAAGAAGAAGAAAAATAGGCAGGTACAACACGCAAATCAAGTTTTTCCACTCCTAGCCTCAGATGGTAGAGAGCAGCCTGGTAGGCTGGGCCAGCCACCCTGAGTTTACAAATACTCAAGTCCCTCCCTCCCCGCATCCCTCTCAAGTTATGGTCCAGCTTCTGCCTTTCCTCCTGCTCAGGTTTCATAGGAAGTGAAAACCCTGCTATTCAAAACAGTGATGGAAGGCAAAAAGCGAAAGGATTGCGTGTTCCTATCCCGACACTTCTCTATTTTAAAAGCCAGACAGTCATTGCCATTTAAGTCAATGAGCAAAGCATGGGCAATTGGTACTTCCATGAAAAAGCCTGTAAGCCAGGCTGAAAAGGTTTGTTAAAGAGGGGCAGATGATGACGGTGGTAAAGAGGAGGGAGAGGAGGAGGAAGAAGAGGAGAAGGAGAAGGAGGAGGAGGAGGAGGAGGAGGAGGAGGAGGAGGAGGAGGAGGAAGAGGAGAAGGAGGAGGAGGAGAAAGAAGGAGGAGGGAAGAGGAGGAGGAGGAGGAGAAGGAGAAAGAGGAGAGGAAAAGAAGATGAAGAAGAAGATGAAGAAGAAGAAGAAGATGAAGAAGAAGAAGAAGAAGAAGAAAAGAAGAAGAAGAAGAAGAAGAAGAAGAAGAAGAAGAAGAAGAAGAAGAAGAAGAAGAAGAAGAAGAAGAAGAAGAAGAAAAGAAGAAGAGGAGGAGGAGGAGGAGGAGAGGGGGAGAAATGGATGAATGAACTGCAATGAGAGCTCATTCTCCTCAGGAGGTGATAGTGCAGCTGAGAATAGGCCCAGGTCTGTCCTCCCATCCCAGTTTCTGCATTTTTCCTCCATTTCTTCTTCATCCCTCAATCTCCCAGAATGCCACTAACCTATTTTTAAAAACATAACAACAGCATTCTCCTGTGCCTGGGGATAATATACAGGGAGTTTTATAGCATGTTGGTTGGCTGTTTTTCGAAGATGAGGTCTCATGTAGCCCAGGCTGGCCTCCAACTCACCATGAAGCCAAGCAGATGTTGAACGACTAACCCTGTTTCTTCTAGCTTTCACGCGCTGCAGTTTCAGATGTATACCTGGCTTGTGTATGGCACTTCCAAACGGAGGGCTTGAGATAGAATAAAGAGGCACACAAACATCTCCCCCAGCTCTTCAAAAGCACTGTCAAATTTTACAGCCCAGGCCCTTCACACAACCACACAGCTCTCCCCAAATCCAAATGACCCAGCTCCTACAAGAGCAGGACACACACCCCTCAAGGCCAGATTGTCAAGTTAGCCCGATCCTCAGAAGTGACTTCGGGCATCCATTCACATGGGTTTCTTTTCAGTTGTGACTCCAGGTTGGCTCATACCCCTTCACGAGGGACAGTCTAGCCTTGGGAAGACGGAGCCTGCAGGAGTGATTATCAGTAAGGCTCCTCGTTCTAGAATCGACAGTGCTATCCTCAACTCTCTTAGCCAGTGGGACATGCTTCCATTTCAAACCTCCATAGAGAGCAGACAGGACGGTGTTTATTCCAGGGATACGGCTGAATTGTGGGAAAGGTCTCGTGAAGAAAAGTGGGTGTGAATTGTGTGCCATCCCCTCAACAATGTAATATTAGTATCAAGTTATTTTATTTTGTAATAGAGCTTAAATTTACCCAGCAGCGGTGATCAAGGATCTATTCCTAAGCTCAGTCCACAGGGCAAGGAAGTTGGCCTAGTCCCCTATCCTGAGTATGAGCAACCAGGAATCACTAACTCATGACATTAGATGATCCATGTTGTTCCCAAGTCTGCAAAAATAATTCTTAGGACCCCAGGGCATGGAATCACTCCTGTGGGCTCCTTAAGGATGATTTAAGAGAATCTGAATATATCCCAGTCATTTCTTTAGCCCAATAATAGCACTGTAGAATTCAAGGCTGGGAGTGATGGGGGTAAGACCAATGAGAAGAAAGGGCACTGAGGAAGAGATTACATTGGTCTAAGACTCGATTAAGTCACTTTCTCTGGACCTGAAGAAACTGAAAGGTGAGAGCATAATTTTCTTCAACATCCATTCAGTTGAGAGAAAAGAGACTCTAAAAGTAGGTGCCTCCTTTTGCTCTGGTTATTTTCTTCCAACATACACACTTTGTTTTTTGGGGTTAGGGGTGGCAAAAGAGGGAGAAGGGAAAAAAAAAAACACAACAAAAATCCCACCACAGTAACACAAACTCTGGCCCATGGTCCCAGGAAGAATAAGAGGTCCTAGTGATTGGGGTTAATTACCTATAAAGCAGGGCTGGTGGCCTCTGCTCAGCGAAACTCTTCAGAGAATCAAAGGGTATGAGGTATGAGGTAAATTCCTTCCCAGCCCCCACTCTGGCTGGCTCTACTGCCTGAGGGAGCACATTTCCCTTTGCTCTGCAGCGCCCCCATGGGGCTAAGAGTAGAGTAGCAAAGGGAACACAAGACAGACAGACAGGCTGTGTGTGTGTGTGTGTGTGTGTCGAAGGCTTGGTGGTAGGAGTCAAGGGATAAGCACACAGTCACTTTGAGAAGAAAAATAACCAAAACCACCATAAAAGTAATTCTATTTATGAGGACAACAATACAGTAAGACCATACAACTCCAATTCCAAAGCTAAGTTGCATCTAAGAAATGCAAAGTACTTAATGTTCAGAAAAGGTAGTAATCAGACAGTTAGCTACACAAAGAAAATCACTTCAGCAAAATCAGGCTGTCATTTGGTCCAGCGGGATTTACTTAATACTCTAAAATGAGAGGGAAGGGGATTCTAGATACAAAAACTCAAGACAGCCACCCTGCTTCTCGGCGGTGTGGATCCATTTGACAAAGTCACCGTGTCTTTGGAAATCAAATGCTCATTTCCCCAGCAGTGATAGGATTGGGCCCATGTATATATTCCTCAAAAGTCCTTCACAAGGCACGCTTTTCGGCCGAGACTGCAGTAACCCATCTGCCAATACGTATTAAAATATTCAGACTTCTCAGGGACAGACAACGGATTTTATAAGTTCCAACCCCCATTGAAAACAATCAGCTCCTTCGGACTCCCCGTTCTAAAACCTGTGACGTCATCTTTAGAAGTGGTGGTGTGACTTCAACAGCGACACAGCTGAAACTTCTAGGACCACTCCCCCGTACCCCACGAACCAGCAGTCCTCCAGAACTTTGCTTCTATCTCTATTTTTAAGCCCACGTCTAGGGTTGTGGTCTACAGGTATTCATTAGAAATTAATATGTGGAGCTATTTTGCGAATGCTTAAGAACTCCTCTGTGATTTAACGAGCCACTTGCAGGACTTTCACAGTTAAAGCCCAGGACAGCCTGACCTTTGAAAGCGTCTTTTGCTCCAAACACTTTGGGTTCATTCTAATTCTTAAAGAATCTGAATATTATTTAGCTCACACCCTTCTTGCAAGAGACAGACATAAAAGAAACAAGAGTCTCACTCATCCAGGGATGAGTAGGAGGGCAAAAACCCCAACCAACATTTAAATAGGGAAACTGGCAGCTATGAACAAACAAACCAGGGCCCACAGTGAAAGGATTCTGCCCTGCATTCGCCTTTTAAAATAAAGGAAGAAAGAAGGGAAAGAAAGTCCCCCCCCCCCCCCCAGCTCTGCTCCAGAGCCTAGAGGACCCGGCTGTGTGCTGTGTGCCTAGCCATAGCACAGCCTGTACTCAATACACGCAGTATCTGTGATCCTGGCAGCCGGGCCTTTAAAATTCCCTCAGGCTGATCCCTTCAACACATCCTGAAGAGATT
>CM052713.1:16393319-16492181 GCA_028551405.1 Uromys caudimaculatus
TAGCAGCCTGGGTTGGCAGTTGTGTTCTCTTAGTGTCTGTATGAGATCTGTCCAGGATCTTCTAGCTTTCATAGTCTCTGGTGAGAAGTCAGGTGTGATTCTGATAGGTCTGCCTTTATATGTTACATGACCTTTTTCCCTTACTGCTTTTAATATTCTTTCTTTGTTTTGTGTATTTGGTGTTTTCACTATAATGTGACGGGACGAATTTCTTTTCTGGTCTAATCTGTTTGGGGTTCTGTAAGTTTCTTATATATTTATGTTCATTTCTTTCTTTAGGTTAGGGAAGTTTTCTTCTATAATTTTGTTGAAGATTTTTACTGGTCCTTTAAGTTGGGAATTTTCACTCTCTTCTATACCTATTATCCTTAGGTTCTGTCTTCTCATTGTGTCCTAGATTTCATGCATGTTTTGGGTTAGAAGCTTTTTGCATTTTGCATATTCTTTTACTGTTGTGTCGATGTTATCTATGGTATGTTCTGCTCCTGAGATTTTCTCTTCTATCTCTTGTATTCTGTTGGTGATGTTTACATCAATGACTCCTGCTCTCTTTCCTAAGTTTTCTAACTCCAGGGTTGTCTCCTTTGTGATTTCTTTATTGTTTCTATTTCTATTTTTAGCTCCTGGATAGTTTTGTGCATTTCCTTTGTCTGTTTGATTGAGTTTTCCTGTAATTCTTTAATGGATTTTTGTGTTTCCTCTTTAAGGGCTTCTAATTGTTTATCGCTGTTCTCTTGTATTTCTTTAAGGGTGTTAATTTCTTTCTTAAAGTCTTCTATCATCAACATGAGAAATGATTTTAAATCTGAGTCTTGCTTTTCAGATGTGTTGGGGTATCCAGGACTTGTTGTGGGAGAGCTGGGTTCTGATGATGCCAAGTAGCCTTGGTTTCTGTTCCTTATGTTCTTACCCTTGCTTTTGCCATCTTTTAAACTCTGATGTTAGCTGGTCTTACTCTGTCTGGCTGTGGCTTGCCCCTCCTGTAGGCCTCTGTGTCAATACTCCTTGAAGACCAGATCTCTATGAGAGGTACTTGGGCCTGGAGAGCTGTGGCACAGGGTCAGCTCTGGGGTGCAGACAGAAACCAGAAGGATCCTGTCCCCAGCTGTCTCTTAGCTCCTATGTCCTGATGGCTCTGCAAGGGTCCCTCTTAATCCTGTGAACTTGAACAGAAGCAGTGGCCCTGCCTGTGCTCAAACGTGTGTCAGCACTCCTGTGATACCAGCTCTCCCCTGGAGCCGCACAGACCAGGCTGAGGTCCCCAGGCACAGATGGAAACCAGAAAGTTCCTGGTCCCTATGACCCGAGGATTCCGAGTGGGTCCTGGTGAGCAGTGGTGCTCACCCTAACCCCACTCACGGCTTTTCCACGCTCCTAGGAGGGTAGCCTTCTCCTGGCACTCCTTGGCTATGGACCTCTAGTGGCCCAGGCAGAGGTCTCCACCCACAGATGGAAACCAGAAGGTTTAGAGGTTTCCTGTCCCCGAGTTTTCCTCAGGCCCATATCCTGCCGGTTCTGGGCGGGTCCCAGTGAGCAGTGGTGCTCGAGTTAACCCCACTCATGGCTTTTCCACGCTCCTGGGAGGGTAGCCTTCTCCTGGAGCTCCTTGGATATGGACCCCTCAACAGTATGTTTTTGTCTAGATTAAAGGAGCAATATAATGCCATGATAAGCTATAAATAAACCCTTGGTATTAGGTCAGGTATAAAACTTCAATGATTTCCAAAAATTATTTCTGCATCTATTGTTCATAGACTGACCATTTAAGCAAGGTATTGCAAAGGCTTACAGGAGGCTGGAGAGATACATTAGCATGTAAGAGTCCTCCCTGCTCATCCACAGGACCTGAGTGTGGTTCCTGCCATCTGTATCAGATGATTCACAACTGCCTAGAATTCCAGCTCCAGGGGATCTAATGTCCCCTTCTAGCTCTTATGGGCACACACGTGGCATATACTCACTTGAACGCATGTATATAAATTGAAAACAATCTTAAGAAAATGAAGAAAAGGCTCACAAAGGAAAAAAAAACCCAATGTAAACAATATCCTAGTTAACATAAAAACTAGAAAAGTCAGGGTCATTTTTTGCAAGGTTTGGCTGGCTGTACTGTCTTTCACAGACTCCCTGGTTGAAGCTTGAACCTTATCTTATGTCTCTTTATCCTTAGTTTTCACAACTGTTTGTGAGGTGTTATCCCTTCTCAGATCTGAGGGGGAGGGAAGTGACTTGCCCTAGTTCTCACCACTTTGTGTGTGGTTAGGCTTGCAGAAATGTTCCAGAGCCTAAGATCACAGGGCCACTACCCCCAGGGAAGAGCCAGGAGTCAATTACCCCTTGGGTGAACTTCAACCACCAGGTTCCCTTCCCAAGGTCAAAGCTATGCTGAGGGGCACTAGGGCAACGATCCACTCTGGCACTTGGTAGATCTGTTTTGAATCTTGGCTCTATTGTTTTCTAGCTGTGTGACCTGGAGCAGGTAACGCAGTCCCGTCCCCCCCCCCCCCCCCCGGGTTATGGTGACTAGTCTGTAAAATGAAGCAGTGAGTCTTTGTGATTCCTGTGGAGATGGCACTTACAATGAGGAGTGGAGTTGCAACATAGAGTATTGGTGATACTAAGCTAAATACAAAACTCTGCCTTTGACCTTGAAGGCCCCGAGGCTGGACAGTCTTGGCTGTTAGAAACTGACTCAGAAAGAAGGTTTGAATGTTGAAGAAGAGAGAATGTCCAAAGAGGGAAATCCAAGCTAAAGAGAAAGGAGGATAAATAGAAGCAATGCGAGCCTGTGGCTGCCCAGCCCTTTCAACCTGGGAAGAGTCCACGGAGTACTAGACAGGGGGGAATTGGGGTCTAAAGGTCAAAGTTCAAGATCAATTGTTAATTGAGCTGCACAGTAACTGGATCCTTCTTTTGAGCCTCAGTTTGCCAGCTGAGAAATAAAATGCATCAAGAATTAACTTTCCTGTCATTCTTAATATTCTATCGCAAGTTCCAGGGAGCACAGGTGAAGGGAGGTGAAGTTGTGGGCGTGTCTATTTTAGCTCATTAGTGTTAACTGACTTGAAATACTGCGTACTTTACAAACAACCTGGTCCTGAGGTATATGCATATCTTTCAGAAATAAAGGTCATTGGTCACCTTGATTCCATCCTTTCTATTGCAACAAACTGGAAAGACATGTCTAAATCAGGCAACAGTTAAATCTCCCGACTCAGAACCATCACATGCCCGTGAAACAATAAGGAAACAAGTTGAATCCTAGGATTCGCAACTGTGCTATCCCAGCCATGGAAGTACCTCTCTCTGACAACAGGAAGTCAATCAAAGAGGAATAGAGACAGGGGGCTGGTGAGGAATGGAGTAAGGAGAAAGAGGAGACAGAAGGGAAGGGGTAGAGAAGAGAAGGAAGAAGGAATTGCTGCACTTCACAAAGCTCCCCAGCAAAAGGTTCTCCTACTCCGATTCAGTCATCTCCTGATTCCTAAGCTATCCCAGAAGAGAAAATAAGTCTAAAGACCCAGAAAGATTGACAAAGGCCATGCAGAACTGACTCCATGCCCGGATCTCCTTGTTCCTAACACACTCCCCGCTGTGTGCATTGATGTGGGTTTGCCGGGTCTGGCCTTTGCTGGTGTTCTAGGGATAGTTTCAGAACAAGACCTTCATAACATTCAGGCTGATTGGCCTGACTCTAAAGCCGAGGTTCAGCATTTTATCCATAGCAAGATGCTCAGCAGATCAGTTAAAAAACCTCCAAGGGTAGCCCCTAAAATCATAAAATTAGATTCCTTCATCACCCTGCTTTGTTCTCCCGTGAGAAGATTTGGGCGAGACTGTCTACCAGACGTGACCACTAATCTTTCCAAGAATCAGTTAAGGCCCTGGATAATGGCTTTCAGTCACTTACTGAACAATTTACACAGGGTCTGGTCTACTTTGAGAAGCTAACACTGCTCATTTTACAACATGAGGTGGTTAGGCAGGAATTGTTTGTGACTCATTTTGCAAAAGAGACACGTTGGTCTGGGGAAGTGTGTAAACTCAGTGAGTGGGAAGCAGTTGAGTGTAGATTTGAATCTCCAGTTGAGACTCTGAACCCTGTTCCCAGAGCTCACACACTGCCTGCATCTTTGACACCTAAAGGACACTTCAGTCCAGCTAAATAAGAACGCAGACTGCCTCAGCCCGACCACCTGATAATGATAACACCCATAAACTAAGATAATGTATACAATGTACATATCTCCATTGCACCTATACCTGTCAAGTTGTTTACTCAGACAGAAAATGATAGTTATCTGGACCTGATAGGTGGATAGTGCTGACATCCTGAGAAAGTGATAGAACAGGAATTGTGGGCCCTTAGGTCTAGCAATTGCCCTATTGACCAATCAATCCTTCAGGGGTGTCCTGGAATTTTCCATGCCGAGTAACATAGCAAGGTCTAGATCATGTCTAAAAGAAGCAAAAATTGGGCTGGAGAACTTACTGAACAGTTAAGGGTGCTGGCTGCTCTTCTCCTGGACCTGAGTTCAGTACCCAGCACACTTAGCTCACAAGCACTGATCATTCCATATCCCAGGGATTCAATACCCTCTTCTCAGTTACTGTTCTCTCTCTCTCTCTCTCTCTCTCTCTCTCTCTCTCTCTCACACACACACACACACACACACACACACACAAACACACACACAAACACACACATGCATGCAAACACATGAGCACACACATAAGCAAAACTAAATCTTTTAAACAACCAAACAAAAGAATATTAGAATATTCAGAACGAGCTACTTGTTTTCATAGGTTGACTTGATATTTTTGTGTATCAATATTTGAAACATTAAAAAATTAGTAATTGACAAAAATTAATTGATTGGTTCACTGCCTATAGCTTCTCAGGGAGGGGTGGGGCCTTGTGTGCTCCCCCCCATCCATCCAGGAAGGAATGTTGATGCACCTATCTTGTGCAGGCAGCCATGGCCACCATGAGTGTACCAGCCATGCCATGCCATGAAGATAGCAATTCCTAGAACTATCCTGCAGTTCTTTCTGCTCTTCTATTCCTTCAGTCAATATTCCCTGAACCTTGGAGGGGGCACTATAGATGTCCCATTTAGGGCTGAGCTCTCAACTGTCATTTATTCACTACTGACCACATATGTGTCTTTCTATTACCTGCCACCTACAGTAAACAGAAAGTTTTTCTGACCAAGGCTGAGAGCATTACCCATGCCTGAGTGTTGTCTGTCATCTTCCTATATTACTGTTTTAGTTTAAAAAAAAACATATTTATTATTGTGTGCTTACATGATGTGTGATGTGGGCATACACCTGCTATGGAATGCACAATGAGGTCAGAGGAGAATTTTACAGAGTCAGACCCTCCTTCTACCTTTGTGTGGGTTGCAGGAATTGAACGTGGGTTGTCAGACTTGCTTGGTAAGCACTTTACCTGCTGCACCATCTCTTCTGCCCCAGACATTCTTAATGAACAAAAATCTGACACCCAAATGAAGCCAACCTATAGAAAAATGTGTCTCACACTAAATATCCTTGTGGGTTTTTTGTTCTTTTTTTTCTTTTTTGAGGCAAGCTTTTCACAGTTACCTCCAACTTTCTACAAAGTCAAGAATGACTTTGAACTCCTAATCTGAATGCCTCTGTGTCCTGAGAGCTTGGAATTCCAGGTATATACCACCGCTCTCAGCTGAATGGTCTTTTGTTAAGTATTTACCTAGTACCTCTAGAGTCCATATGTAGTTTTAAGAAGTAGAAATACAGAATTGGATAAATAAGGCAGATGCATTCTTCAAACTTACAGAGTTCATATTTAGTGAGGGAAGAACAAAGAAAGATACAAACAGAAGACACAGTAAGGTTTGCCGAGGTCTGTTTTAAGTCTATATTAATTGAAGCACAAAGGGCAGAGTGTGTGCTGTTTAGCGGAGGTGATGCTTGGACTGAGACATGAAGGAGTACACCTGTAGCAATCAGAAGGAAGAGTGTTCCAGGAATCATTTGAAATAGTGTTGTCATGAGAATTTGGTTGAACATCCTCTGAAAAGCAAGGCGGCCAGGGTATCTAGAGCAGAATGTGAAATGAGGTCCACATGTCAACAGGGAACCTGCTGGGTGTGTTGGTTCTGACTCTAGAGGAGATGGGGAGCCACTGGACGGTTCTGATTAGAAGTGTCTCTTGGTCAGACTTAGGCTCAAAGTGATCACTCCGGGTGCTGTGGGGAGAACGGAACTGAGGGTAAAGGATGTGGTGACAAAAGCAAGTTACTCCCAGGTTAGTCCAGAAGTTCAGAGGTCAGGCAAACAATAGTCCATATTGTTGGGTCCAAATAAAGACAAATGTCTGGGTTACGTTTAGGCTTAACTTAATGTTGTAGGTTTGAACTATGGGAGAATAAGGTCAGGAAAATTTAAACTCAGCTCAAAGTCACATGCTTGCTCCACCTGTTTCTAGAGTAGTTACAAACAGCACATCAGAAGGGCAGAGTTTTGTTCCTCACACACAAGTCTTGTTCCTTTGAGTAGACCATTCTTCACCTACCCAAAGCGAACACCCTCCTTCTTGATATCCAAGTTAGGATTCTAGGGCACAGTTGGATGTGAAGTAATCTTTCATGTTGGATACCACTACAGAGTGATGAGAGTTGCCATGATTGGTTGGGTCTTTCAAAACAGCTGACTGAGAAGAGATTAAATATTCTTAACCCAAACTGACGATACACACCTCAGGTGATAGTCACACCAAATGCTCGATCTAATCAGCCCATGTGCCTATGTGGACTGAAACAGCACACTGTACTCCACGTGGAAAATGCTATAGGGCAATTGCATCCTCTTTTGTTCATTAACAAGCAAACAGAACAAAACAACAACAAGCCCAACTCTTCTATGCAGCAGCGTCAGGGCTTGTCGGGGACTCACTGCTTTACCAGGCACTAACAATAAAAGCCTTGTAGTATAAGACCGTGGTCCCTTCTTTAAGGAGTGCTAATTGGAGGAAAGCTGTTTGCATTGCGTTGTGGGAAAGGTGTCGTCATTCTGGGTCATTTTTTAGAAGAATGCTGTTTCAGTGTTTTCTTGCACTTTGAGTAATTCCAAATAAGCCCATCAGTCATGCTTAGGAAAGCACTTAGAGGAATTCTCTAATCAAACCAGCAAAGGGCTTCAAAATAAGCAGACCAATGCCCCTTTGTAAAGAGGGGGGTCAGAGGCGTGGAAAACATTTGATTCTCCCAAATACTGGAAACGTTTTAATCATAACTTCGCATCATTCGTTGTCCTGTTTTGGGGGTAGGAGCACAACCTGGAACCACTCTGGGTGTTTCTAGGAGGACTGGAATCTAAAATCTGAAGGGAAAGTAGCATTCCTTCTGCCTGAGATGTCTTGGTGCTTTTCATTTGCCTCTAGTGGTGCTGGGGATTGAACCCAGGACCATGAGGGCAAATCAAGAGCCCTGTCATTGAGGTGGACCCTCAGATTTATTTGTATTCATTTCTATGAATCAAAAATTTCTGTCTTTGGAAGCTGAACTCAAAGGTGGCCCACTGGTCATGATGATCCCTGCTCCTAACATCTGTCAAGCTGGTCACCCTCCTATCTCAGAGTATTGTGGCCCTTCAACTAGCATGGTTGGAATGCATGTGCCTGACATTTTTTGTCCCCTGTTGGGTTTCCTGAGGTTGAGGTTATGCCTAACTCACTTGCTTACCCTGCCTTGTGACATGTGGCGTCTTTACTTGGTGATACTGCTGTGTTCTGATTGCCATTCCTTGGTGACTCTGGAGGGCAGGACCTAGGTTCAGCTGCCCTGACCGGGATCCAAAATAAGAAAGGCTAAAACAACAAAGTGGTTTCCTTCTCATTTCCATTGCCAAAATCGCCATGAGGAGGGAATCATGGCTTATCATCATGCAGTACAGCTCTGGAAAGCCAGCCTTGGCCCTCTCAGATAATACCTCAACCAGACTGGAGAAGCAGTCATAGTGTTGGTTTGTCACACAGCTGAATGGAGGACAGACACTATGACTATTAAATAAGAAAGTTCTTGCAAAGTTCTCATGATAATTATTTTAACCTAAGATATGTAGATATAAAACAGAACAGAAAGCAGGAGAAGGAAGTGACTGTAAATACTCCCAGCCATCTAGGGGAACCGAATTTGATTCTAAGCTTCTTGGAAACTAAGCAGAAAAAGAGAACATGTTGGGTCAGTGGATTTCTCTTTCTAAAGAGACAAAACTTGTGAAGTCATCTGCTGGAGAAACTAACTTTTCATGGTTATTAAAATGAAAATAGCATTTTCCCCCAGTTGGAGCCTAAGCATACTATCTCTCATAGTGAGAATAGAGGGGAGAGGGAGAAGAGGGGAGAGAGAGAGAGAGAGAAAGAGAGAGAGAGAGAGAGAGAGAGAGAGAGAGGGAGAGAGAGAGAGAGAGATCAAACCCATCTAAGGCATCGATCACAGACTCTCTGTACTGACTGGCCCCTTCTGGGGTCTTGGCTCCCCTATTACCCTCTATCATAAATGCTATCATAAAGGACAATATGAAGTTGGTCAGGGTTCTGTCTCTGCCCCAGTATTTATCTGTTAGTCATTCTTAATCATCTGAAACACTTAACCTTGACTAAATCATGTCCTTTATTTCTTTTGCATAAAATTTTACTGGTTTCGTTTCCATTCATGTGACATGTTCTTTCTTGATTTCCCTTAGGACTAGTTGGACCCCATTCTTCTTTTAAATGTTGGCAGCCTTCTGGCTCTCTTTTTCTGGGTTCCTCCCTTCCTTCCTTGCTTCCCTCCTTTCATACTTTCCTTTTCTTCTTAACTCTTTCTTTGCTTCTTCCCCTTTCTAGGAAATGTCATCTACTCTTATGATTTTAATTTATTCTCTAGATTTTAATAATTCTTTGTTTTAACATCACATTACAATACACACTTGACTTAACTCTTTAGATTTTTAAATTTGAATTATTTATACCTGTTTATACTTGTTCGTGTTTGTCTAAGTGGGTATATACACACACGTATTAAGATGTCTGTGAAGGTCAGAAGATGGGACTGGATCTTCTGGAACTGGACTGACAGGATGCTGGGAACTTAACCCAGGTCCCCTGAAGGAGCAAGATCAACAGTCTCTCCAGTTCCTACTTGGGTTTGAAATTTGCATATTCAACACTTTCCGGAATTAGTTTATACATCTCTTTAATCCTGCATGTCTCATATTGATAGTTTTCTTCCTCCTAACCTTTGCTGTTCCTGTGTTCTTCGTCTCAATGAAGGGCTCTGTCTTCTACTCAAATGTCCAAGACTGGTAGTGGGGTTGCATGTGATCGAGATACATGGTATGTAGATATAAAATTGTCACAACAGATAAAAGTATTTTTAAAAAAACCAACCTTGTCACTCCCTAACTTTCCCCTCTCTGTCCCTCAACCCCCAAACCTCAACCACATTCACTCACAGGGCACTGCTAACTCCAGTTCCTAAATCCCCCTTTAGCTACTCTACCGATCCTATTCCCAGTGTCATGACCTATGAGTCCTGGAGTTCTGTCGTAACTGAGACAGGCTCCCTGCCCCAGGCTTGCCGTTCTTCTAACTGGATTCCACCAGTGATCCTTCTGAAGCCACAGTCTGAACTTGTCTTAAAGTATAAAGCACACTGCCTCTCAATAGAGCCCTAGCTCTAGACTGAAGCATAACTACCCCTGCCTGTGTCTCCCAGGATACCTCTTCCTCCTCCATCTTCAAAGAGCACACTGTCTCCAACTGCACCATTTCTCAACGGCACCTGCTCATCGACACCATGTGCTGTACCCCTCCATCCACACATCTGGATTATCAGTTTTTAGCTTTCACCTTAGAAACAAACTGTATTTTAAAAATACCTGTTATTTATTCACTGACATATATTTCATATATGCATGCAATGTATCATGGACACACTGTGATTTTGTTTTTATTTAGTTATTTTTATGTGCATGGGTCTTTGGCCTGGATGTATGTATACATAGCACATGCACAGGGTATGAGATCCCCTGGATATGCAGTTACAGGCCATTGTGAGTGCTGGGCACTGAACTCTGGTCCTCTAGAAGAACAGCCAGTGCTCTTAACCACTGAACCACCTCTCCACCGCCACTCTATATATTTATTCAAGAAACATGAACTGAGTACACTGAGTGTGTACAATGTGCTGGGCACTAAACTGTCATTTAGAACACAGCAGCAAACAAGGTGCACATGGTATCTGTGCTTTCCTTGATTTTCAGGCGCATGTGTCTTCTGTGGCATTGTGCTCCACATGGCACTGCTTCTTGTGTATTGTAGTTACTTTTAAGTCAAAAATCAAGATCGACAATTTGTTTCTATAGATACTGTTGACTGATATTTCAGAACTGCAAGACACAGAGTCACTATTAGTACTACTTAACTCTGTACTTCCGAGGAAAACCACACATAGAAGAAGTGTTATGGCTGCGTTCCAATAAAACTTTGTGTCCAGCCAGATTTGGCCATTGGCCACAGCATGCAGAACTGAATAGCTAGAATTAGGTATTATGGTTTCCTTTTGTATCTGCAGGGTAAACACAGTATTTGATATGAAGACATGTCAATAAAGGTTTGTTGGCTAGGTAAGTGAAGGCTAAACAGAGCAGGGTTGATGTGCTTTCTGGTTTTCTTTTGTTCCATATGTTCTCAGTCGCAGTGTGCTCTGCAGTCATCTTTTAGACCCAGGAGCCGCACCTTCCGTTCCTGCTGCGAATGTTCCTTGTGCAGCAGTCACACCAACAGTTTCAGAAGTATCGCATCATCAGTTTAGCTTCCTTTGTTGGTAGTTGCCTTTTAAGACCTTTGACCCTACATCCAGTCATTTCCTACAGCAAACATGCCAGTTTTCTTTCTAGATATGACCACCTAGTTTTGTGTTATCCATAACTTATTACAAACTTTTGTGATTTCCTTTGTGTGCATGTAGATGTACAGGAATGCCTCGGGGATAGTGGGTTAGGATTAAGATAACTACAATAAAGTGAATACTATATTAAAGTGAGTCTTTCTCTCACACACATTATATATATATATATACACATATATATATATGTATATATATACATATATATATGTGTATATATATATATACACACACACATACATGCATACATGGAGAGAGGTTTATGTAGCCTAGGCTGACATCAAACTATGTAGCTGGAACAAGCTTCATACATCTGATTCTCTACCTGGCACCCCCAGGGAGCTGAGATTATAGGCATGTACCACCGTACCCAATTTATATGATGCTGGAATCAAAAGCAGGGCCTTGAACATGCTCACCAAATATTCTACACTCTTAGTTTGGATCTTATTGCTGTGAGGCGATAGCAACTCTTAAAAAAGAAAAGCCAAATATTTTACTAGAGGGCTTACAGTTTCAGAGATCTAGTGCACTATCGTCATGTCAGGAAGCTTGGCAGCACGCAGGCAGACATCATGCTGGACAAAGAGCTGAGAGTTCTCCATCTTGATCCACAGGCAGCATTAAAAACACAGTGAGCCACCAGGCCTGGCTTGAGCTTCTGAGACCTCAAAGTGCTCCCCCATTGACAAACTTCCTCCAACAGGACCATACCTACTGCAACAAGGCCACACCTCCTCATAGTGCCGTGTCCTATGAGCCTGTGAGGATTATTTTTTTTCAAACCATCACATTCCACTCCCTGGCCCCCAGAGACTTGTAGCCGTATTATAATGCAAAACTTCATTCAGTCCAACTTCAAAAGTCCCCACAGTCTATCACAGTCTCAATTCTGTAAAAGCCCAGTCTCTTCTGAGACTCATGGCACTCTCTTAACTCTCCCCTATAAAATCAAAATCAAAAAGTAGATCACATACGTCTGCCAATAATGGCATAGAATTTGTATTACTCTTCCAAAAGGTAGGAAAGAGGGTATAGTTAGGAAATTCTGGACCAAAGCAAGACTGAAAACCAGATGGGCAAACTCGAAACTCTGCATCTCTGTGTCTGGTATCAAAATACTCTTCAGATCTCTCTTTTCATCTTTGTGGGGTGCACCGTACTGGTTTCTCTTAGGCTGGTTCCACTCCCTGTTAGCAGCTTTCCTGGGCAGGTATCCCACAGTCCTGGCATCTCCAACATTTTGGGGTCTCCAAGGAAATCCAGGCTTCACCTTCATAGAGTCACACAATGGCCTCTCTAGGCCTCCACGCAGGGACACCCCTGCCCCATGTCTGGCCTCAGCAGCTTTCCTTAGCGGTGGCAGAGGATTCTATTATCCCTTTCTTCTATCCTTGTCTCTAAAGCCAGCACCTTGTGGCTGAAGCTGCCACCTTGTGCTGCTTGCTGGGGCTGGAATGTGGCCCCTTTGTTCAAATATATTTTTACCAGCTTTGTTTTTAATAGTTTGTTCACTGCCTAAGCTTGGCTGTCCTGGAACTCTTTCGGTAGACGTGGCCAGCCTTAAACTCAGAGATCTGCTTGTTTCTGCCTTCAGATTAAAAGTGCACATCACCACAGCCAGCCCTAAGCTTTTCTTTAATTCCCTTTCACAGATGGAAGCTTAGCTGGATAGGATCCTGCCCTGAGGTCACAACTTATTCAGAATGATGTCAGGCTTTTAAACTTTTATTTATTTCCTGAAACACTGAATTTAGCTCCATTTTACTTCCTAGTGCCTTTTTTCTCCATAAATTGAACATTTTCTATTTTTCCTTGCTCAACTTGCCTGTTTTCATTATAGATCTTTATAAGAGTAGATACTAATAACTACACAGCAGAGCCTATACTAGGCTGTTTTGAAATTTCCTCTCTCAGTGCCATTAATCTCAAACTCTTCAGTTTAGCTTCATGGAGGCAGAATTGTCAGACAAGTGCAAAAAGCAACCATATTCTTATCCAAAATATGACAAGAATGGTTTCTCAACCACATCCAAAAATTCTTCTCTAAAACCTCTTGAGCCAGTCTCCCACAGTTCAAATCACTCTCAGCTGCCAGTCATGTCTTCTGTGCTCCTACTAAGATGGTCCATTAAGCCCCACTTAGGTGTTCAATTCCTTTCCTAATCCAAAGTCCCAAATCTACATCCCTCTACATAAAACCATGCTCAGGTCCATCACAGCGATACTCTACCCCTGTTACTAACTTCAGTTTTAGTTTGGGTTTTCTTGTTTTGAAGAGACACCATGACACCATTGACAATTCTTATAAGGGAAAGCATTTCGTTGGGGCTGGTTGACAGTTTCAGAGGTTTAGTCCACTATTGTCATGGCAGGAAGCATAGCAGCAAGCAGGCAGACATGGAGCTGGAGAAGGAGCTGAGAGTTCTACATGTTGATTCAAAGGCAGCAGAAAAAAGCAGTGCGTCATTATGCTTGGCGTGAGCTTCTGTCTCAAAGCATCCCCAACCCCCAAAGTAACAGACTTCCTGCAACAAGGCCACACCTATTCTAACAAGGCCACACCTACTCTAACAAGGCCACACCTCCTAGTAGTGCCACTCCATATGAGCTTGTGGCAGCCATTTTCTTTCAAACCACCACATCTATCAACTACGCTACAAAATCTGCTCCCACGCTCACATTTTGTTTTCCTAGTGGATGTTCTTTGTTCTTGCCTCAAAGGTGATGGTTATTGACTGGCCAGCCTGGTGGTTATTAATAGTTGAGATGGCTGTCTGTGGCAATTTCTTAAACCAATTTAACACTGAGAATGTTGAGTGGATATCATCAATGGAGTCCTCCTTTCATGATAGATTCCTGATATCAGGAGAAATTATTTGATTATACATTGTTTCCTTTACAAGACAGGGTCTTACTGCATAGTGCTGGCTATCCCTGAATTCACCTTGTAGACCAGGTTGGCCTCAAACTCTCCCCCCTGCTAGGATTAAAGGTGTAGATACTATGCCTGGATGGTTGAGAACATTTTTCTCACACTAGATCAGGTGTTCTTCTCAAAGCAGGACTGTTTTCCCTTCTAAATTTACATAATATTCTGAAGTCTTTGTTTTTATTTAACAGTATTCACAGTATCTTTGCCTCAAGTAGAAGCCATTTTAAGAAACCATGATACTCTTATGCTTGCAGACAGGAGCCTAGCAAAATTGTTTGGCATGGGGGGGCATTCACCTCACTGTGAGTCCCCATTTTAGCTTTTGGGGTTATGAGGGGGCTTTGTTAATGAGTGTAGTGTCTTCACTGGCTTTCTTGGCTAGATCTAGGCCTCTTCTGTGGCTCCTGCTGCAAGACTTGCTTGCTTCACATTGCCCTACTTTGTTACAGAGATGGTTTTCTTTCTTCAAGCCTTGGGCACAAACCTCTGTTACATTTTCTTCTGCAGCTTCTATCCCTTTTCAGTATTTGCAGAATTGGAGAGAGCTCTGGTTTGAAGGAATGGTGTGGTGGCTTTGATCTTCTACCTAAACTACTAGCACTGCCTCCATGTCATCAATAAAGACGTTAAATTACGTTATCACTCATGCACTTGTTGGGGTTGCATTTTAAGCTGTTTTCTTTGCATTTGAGTGGCTATTTTGTGTAAGGAGCCTAGTTTCAAACCTACTTCAGCCTTCGATTGCTTCCCTCTTTAAATGTGATCATTTCTAACTTTTGAATTAAAGTGAGAAATATCTGTTTCTTCCTTTTATTTGGGCATAGCTGGGCCACTGTGAGGTTATAACAGTTGATATAATTTCAGTACTGCCTGTCTCAGGTAAGAGGAAGGGGGAGTGAGCTGGGGAGGCAACTGGTTAGTGAAGAAGGTAGAACATGCACAACAATCCTCTGTTAACTTAGCTGCTTCTGAAATGAGAACCCATGACATCTCAGAAAATTACAGTAGGAATATCAAAGACCATCACGTAAACATCTCTTTCACATATATGACAATAATGGGAATGTGTGGAATATTGGCAAAATTATAAGAATGTGACACAGATGGCTGGGCATGTTGACATGTAATTTTCAACCCAGCACTTGGGAGGCAGAATTAGGCCTGTGAGTTTGAAGCCAACCTGGTCTACATGCTGAGTTCCAGAAGAGAGAGATCCTGTATACTTTTTTTTTTTTAGGTGACACAGAGACACAATGAGAGCATGCCATTGGGCAATTAGCACTGATGGAGCAATTTGTGTTTGTTTTATGTTATAGAGTGCAGAGTCTTGTGAGTTCTAGACAAGTACTTTTATACTCAGTGGCATTTCCTGCTCACTTAAAGACCTGTTTGCTTTAGGGCTATAGAAACATTTAAACTGCAAAAGTGTATTATCTGCAAAACACAATAAAATGGCATGCAGTGAATTAGGTATGAATTTCTTTCCTCCATAAAAATGTAAAATATGTTAAAATACACAAACTTAAAGCCATTCTTTGTGCAGGTGGGGTGTTAGGGGAAAAACTCAAATCAATCACTGTATAAATCATTTACTATTCCCTGGGGAAAGGTGCAGTGTCATTGAAGCAAAGACAGTCCAGATATCACAAAGAGATCAGATATCAGTAAATAATTAGAAGACATTGTTCTAAGTCTTCAAGGAGGTGATCAACAAAGTGCTCCCAGGACTTTCATAGGAAGTAAATTTTAGTCTTCATACAAAGTGATTAAAGAAAGCTCTAAGGGGGAAGAATTTGACCTGGAAGTTAGAAGGTAGATATCTGAAGCGTAGCTATGACTCCAAAGGGCCCTGATACAGAGGACTGTACAGACATACCACAAGTTACTAGAAAGCAAGTTTTAAAAAGGCCATGCCTAGGGAGTGGCTTGCAAATGTGAGGGCAAATCTCTTCCAGAAGGTACTAAGTCCATTCTGGTCGGGAATGCATTGATAATTGGACATTATTTATGCTCATGAACTGCAAGTTGACATTCTGTACCTCCCTCTTAGAGCAGGAACCCTGATCCTTTAAAGTAATTAATATCATGTGTGTTAAAAATAAATCACCAGGGTCCAAAAACAGGTACATTATATCCAGCGGTTAAAAGACATGTATCCTTATTATCTCTACCTACATAAATGGAACTAGGAGTAAATAGCATTTAACAGAAGAAGAGACTAAGGAGAGGTCACAGTTCCCTCTGGAAAATTCTGTCTTATGTATAGATTTACAGTGCTAATGATGGTCCATTTGCCCTTCCTAGTCTTGGTCATGGTTCTTTATTGCTAAAGAATCATCTTTCCTTCCTGAGGGTTAGGGGGAAGAACTTCTGCACATATTGAATGTTTGTGTTGAAACGGGAAGGTGTCTTCTGCCACCATTAAGTATCTTCGCTCCTTTCCCCCCTTTTGTCTTCATCATGCCCCATCACTTCTTAACAGAGAACAAGGCACATTAGTTGCTTTTCTACTGCTGTGATAAAACACCATCACCAAGGCAACTTATTTTTTAAGAAACTGTTTAATTGGGCTCGTGGTTTTAGAGGTTTAGAGTCTATGATGGTTGAACAAAAGTGTGGAGGCAGGAATACCTGGAGCAGCAGCTGAGAGTAAATAACTTCGTCTATAAGCAAGAAACAGAGTGAGAGAGCACACTGTTTGTGTGTCTTTTGAAACCTCAAACTCACTCCTGGAGACACACCTCCTTCAAAAAGACTACATGCACCCAATCCTTCCCAAGCATTTCCACCAATTGGAAATCAAGTATTTAAACATATGAGCCTATTTGATGCCATTTTCATTCAAACCATCACACAAGACAATTTGCTGTATCTAAAGATTGATGGCAGATTCCACCCCTCAATGCCCACACTAGTGCAAATAGTATTGATTTGGACCAGTGAGACACCCACCTGGGTGATGTCTCAGCCACCCACCCTAAAAAATGTTGATGGTTACTATGATTCAGATATGATTCACCACCCAAGAGTTGAAGGGTTTCGGGTTTGGTCCTTAATGACTCAAGGTGGAGGTTGGACCTGTGTCTAGGGATTTTGAGGTGTTGCTTCTGGAAAGAGTTAAGGCCATTTGTCTTAGTCAGGGTTTCTATTCCTGCACAAAACATCATGACCAAGAAGCAAGTTGGGGAGGAATGGGTTTATTCAGCTGACACTTCCACATTGCTGTTCATCACCAAAGGAAGTCAGGACTGGAACTCACTGAACTACTTGAAGTCAGGGTAGGAACTTGGAGGCAGGAGTGGATGCAGAAGCCATGGAGGAATGCTGCTTACTGGTTTGCTTCCCCTGGCTTGCTTAGCTTGCTTTCTTATAGAATCCAGGACTATCAGCCTAGGGATGGCACCACCCACAATGGGCCCTTCCACCTTGATCACTAATGGAGAAAATGCCTTACAGCTGGATCTCATAGTAGCATTTTCTCAAGGGAAGCTCCTTTCTCTGTGATAGCTCCAACTTGTGTCAAGTCAACACAAAAACCAGTCATTACACCATTCATACAGGATCTTGAGTTAGTTCTCTTGAAAATGAGTTAGTATAAAATCTTGACCCTAAGGGCTGCCAAGATCACTCAGTGTTTCAGAGTACTTGATGCTCTTTCTGATGATCCAAGTTTTAGTTGCCAGTCTCCACATCAGGCAGCTCACAACCCCATGTATTTCCAGTTTTGGGAAGCTCCTTCTTCTGGTCCCTGCAAGCACCCACACTCACAAGCACATACATGCACACATACATATACCCATAAATAAAAATAAAATAAATCTTTAAAAAAAATAAATGTCTTGCTCTTGATCTCTAAGTCACTGAATTTCTCTCTAACCAGACTACCTCTCCCTCTCACATGAATTCCTACCATTCTGCTGCCATCTGTGGTGAGGTATTGGCTAGAGCAACTGGACACCAATTCTATGCCATTGAGCTGCTGGAACAATGAGTCAAATAAACCTACTTTTTTGTATAAAGTTCTCTAGCCTTGAGTATTTCATTACAATAACAGAAATCATATTAATGCAGCAGATCTCATGAGGCACACTAGTGTATACTTTGAAGTAGTACCAGATATATTCTCAAGATGTTATATGTCCATCAAGGGTTGAGCTTCATCGTTGAACTTAGGTGTCAGAATGCCAGGGGTCACACCTGTTATGGAGTTACTGAGGAACTGCCGGGAACATGTTTTGATATCAATAAAGAGGACTCAGTCCAATGGTTCAAGAAGACATTGAGCCTCGGCTGTGTCACTCATTGCTATGTAGACCTGGCCGAGCCACTTGTTCTCTGGGATTCAGTCTCCCTGTTCATAAAATTAAGGACTTAATTGGACCACCTTACTATTTTAGGATCCATATATGTTCTTATTTGTTGCTGTTTGGGTTTTTACCGTTGTAATCACATAAGTCTTGAGAAGATGTGGTTATTAAAAGATGCAGTACTTGAACAATTTTCTTATTCCTCATTTAAAATGTGTGAAAATATTTCCCATAGTTCCCTTCCCTAAAGATCACGACTTTAAGCACTGGTAATGAATGTGTTTAATCCCAGTAATTGGGAAGCAGAGGCAGGTGGATCTCTGTGAGTTCAAGGCCAGCCTGGTCTACAGAGTGAGTTCTAGGACAACCAAGACATAAAGAAACCCTGCCTTGAAAAATGTGAAAAAAAAGAGAGAGATTGTGACTTTAAAAGCATATATTTGATCTGCAGTACACAGAAGACCTCATGCAAGGTATGGCAGAACATATAATACACAGGTCATTGTCCAGAAAGATCAAGAGTCAAACATAATTAAAGTGACATGATTCTGGAATATCGCTAAGAGCTGAGAGAAGAGGTTATTTAAAACAACACATTAAAAGCAGAACAATTCAGCCTTCTGCTTCTAAATCCTCATGCCTTTCTCCCTTTGTCTTTAGAATGTTTAACCTTGAATTAGGGCTTACAGATTGACTAACACATGTCTATGTTCATCCCAAGATTCAGAGATCCACAAATAAGAGCAGACATATAGCATTAGTCTTTCTGGGTCTGCATTACCTCACTCACTATATTTTGTAGTCTGATCCATTTACCTGAAAGTTTTATGGTTTCGTTTTTATTTATAGCTGAATAGAATTCCACTGTGTGTGTGTGTTCCACATTTTCATTATGCGCTCATTGGTTGATAGGTATCTAGGCTGCTTCTGTCTCCTCACTATTGTGAAGCCAGCTGCGGTGAACATGGGCGAACAGGATCTCCTCAATAGGATAAAGAGTCTTATGGGCAGATGCCAAGGGGTTTGTATAGCTGGGTCAGTTGGCAGCCCTCTATCTTCTTGAACATTCTCCACGCTGATTTTGACAGTGGCTGCAACAGTCTGCAGTCCCCATCAGTAGTGGATGAGAGTTCACAGGCATTTGTTGCCAGTTCTTTTCTTGATCTTTGCCATTCTGGCTGGCATACAATAAAATCTCAAAGCAGTGTTAATTTACAGTTCTTAGTTATAGCTGTTTTTACTTTGTTTTGAGAATTCTCTGTTTGATTCCACAAACGTTTTAAACCTGAATTATTTGTCTTCTTGGTGTGTGTGTGTGTGTGTGTGTGTGTGTGTGTGTGTGTGTGTGTGTGTGTGTGTGTTTCCAATTCTTTGTATAGTCTGGGTATTAATCCCCTCTTAGAGAGCTGGCAAAGACTCCCACCTACACTCGGGCTTCCCCTTTACTCGATTGATAATTTTTTTCTAAATTTTTATGAGGTCCCATTTGCCAGTTGTTGGTCTTAATTTCTGAGAGAATGGAGTCTTATTCTTGGGCCTACATCTCTTCGGGTGCTCCATATGTTTTTGTCTACACGTTTGCACATTTAAGGTTTCGCATTGAGTTATTTTATGCATTTGGAGTTGATTTTTTGTGCATGGTGATCAGTATGGGTCTAATTTCATTATTCTACATGTAGACATCCAGTTTTCCCAGCACCATTGGTTGAAGAAGCTGACATTTCCCCTGACTGTATTTTTGGTCTCTTTATCAAATGTCAGGTGGCTGCAATTATGTGAGATTGAGTTTGGGTCTCTGTTCTGTTTTCGCTGATCTACATGTCTGTCTTTTTGCCAAGACCATGCTGTTTTTATTACCAAAGAATCTGTAATATAACTTGAAATCTGATATGGTAATCATTCTACCATTATTCTTTTGTCTCAGGATTGTGTCTATCTGGCTTTGTATTTTTTTGTGCTTTGATAGGAATTTTATAATATTTTTTCTATCCTGGTGAAGAATTTTATGAGAATTTCAACTAGGTTTTCACTGAACCTGCAAATTGCTTTTGGTAGGATGGATGGTCATCATCACAACATTACTTCTCCTGATACATTTTAAGGCCTTCTCAATAGGAGGAACCCGTATGGTAAACCTAGGCAAGAATCCAGGGTGGAAAAAGTCACAGACCCTAGAGGAGAACCTACTAATGTCACTTTCCTAAACCAATATGGCCTTCAACTATAAATATATTATAAATGTATAAATATAAATACTTAGCCTTACATCCACAGATACATATAGTTTCACCCTCATCAAAAAAAAAAAACCTTCTTTTTGCAGCAGACAGAAAGCCATACAGAGATCCACAACTGCTCAAAATACAATAAAATAAGCAGCTATGGAACACTCAGCTCTAATTGGTGCATCTACAACACAACACCTAGTCCTAAAGCTCAGGAAACAACTTGGAAGAGGAGGCAGAAAAAGTGTAAGGTCCAGAGGACCAGAACTCCTGCTGTGATGTTGTGTCTTCTAGACATGGCAGGATCGCTGCATCCCTGATACTTCAACAATATGGCTGCCTGCGTGAGACCTGCAGAAATGACTATACCAGTTGATATTTCCACAGAGATGGGGGAAACTTCACATGGCTCTACTCATAGATGTAAGGCTACAAACCATCAATAGCTGGGGAGGGAAGGAGAATCCGTTTTCTTCAGGGATGAGCGCCATGATAGGTTGTCTAATCCTAAGTCTTCATCCCTAAACACACGCACATATGGGCAATACTAATTGGAATCAGTAGGTTGTGTGTGTGTGTGTAATATGTTTGTGATATATATATGTATATGTATATATATAACTATATATTCAATACATATTAACAGTAGTTATAAAAGAAGATGTCTCAAATTTAAGGGAAGGAATGGGAGCAAACTTGGAGCAGAGAGGATGGTATGGAAATGATGTGAAGATATTGTACTTGTGTGTAAAATTCTCAAAAAAAAGTCTACTTTAAAGATTTATTTTTAAATATCTCTCTCCCCCGTGCATGTGTGTGTGTGTGTGTGTGTGTGTGTGTGTGTGTGTGTGTGTGTGCGCGCGCATGCGTGCGTGCACGTGTGCGTGTTTGGGGGATTGTCCACATGAGTGGAATACCCTGTAGAATCCAGGAGATGGTGTTAGATGCCCTAGAACTAGAGTTAGCAGTGGTTGTGAGCTTCTGATGCGATGCTGGGAATCAAACTCCAGTCCTCTGTGAGAGCAGTATGTACTCTCAATCACCGAGTCATCCCTGGAGCCAATTTCTACTTTGATTTAAAATGTTAGTGGAATTCTGCAGTAATGCAAAGTGGTTGACTCTCTGACCAACACTTTTGGTCACACAGATGTTTTTGGAAGTCACTTGTTACTTGTTTTTGTAGTAAAGCCAGTCTCCTGTCTTGCAAACACACAAATGGTTGGGGCGTCTGTTTATTTGCTTGTTTGTATAAAAGCTTAAAACTCAGTTCAACTATATGCTACTCTGTGTGTCTTTTCACTGGACACATCCAGACCCTATGTCACTTTGCTGAATCTTTCTTATTTATCTCAGACATTCCTCACAGTCCTGTGTGTTCCAGATCATCTCCTTTATTATAAAGTTATAAACACTGGACACTGGGAACAATGTTATTTTCATGGCCATAAATGATGGTCAGGTAAGTTTTGTTGGATATGTAAATGAAGAAAGCACTTCCTTGTGACTCCCGGCAACAGGATCGTTAGTGGAAGCCTCTTTCTATATAAGGAAGCAGGAGGGCTAAAGAATGGGCTAGCCTCAAAGATAGGCCAGTGGGAAAAGGCTTGCCTAGCATGTGCAAGGTTCTGGGTTTGAAAAGAAGGAGCAGATCTATTGGCTGCGCCTTCATCAAGTTTCTCACCTTACTTCACCATGAAGGTAAAGTCACATCATTTATCCATGGCCACTCATGTGTGGCTTGAGTACACAGAGTGACTCTGCCAGGCTCAGGAGATGGGCGAAAGGGCAAGAAGACAACTTGTAAACTTTGGATTGCCAGACTCGGCATGAGAGCATCCCTGAGCCAACCCCCTACTGGCTTTGGCCATGGTCCTGGTCCTGGATCTGTGCTCTGTGCATTAGCATAGGTCAGCTTAGCCATTGGGAAGGGAATGTGGCGAAGGTTGGACAGGACTGGCCTGAAACTCGACTTTGATAAGACCTGGAAACAGTATTCTCTTTGCTCAGACATTTAGAGGAAGGGAGAAGTCTCAGAGGATACAAAAATCCAACTGACTTCTGTCTAATTCCATAGGCAGAAAAGCAAAAGGGGGGGGTGCTCTCAAATAGTGTGGAAGGAAATGTTGGCATCAGGGTGGGAGTACCAGGAAGTCCTATAGACAGGAAGGAGAAGAGGGCATTGCATGAGATACAGAGTGTATCAGGCAGAGACAGGAAGACTGAGCATAAGGCCAGGAGGAGGGAAGGAAGGAGAGGGGAGAGAAATCGGAGGGGAGGGCAGAGGAAGGGACAGGAGGCAAGTAGGCAGGTTACAGCAAGGAAGCTGAGGCTTCCAGAGAGAAACTAGGGTAGGGGAGAGAAAAGCTTGAAAAGATGAGAAGAAACAGGGACAGGAGGCAAGACAACTTCAAGTAAGCCTGTGCTGCTTGGCTCAGGGAGACTTGCTCCTGTAAGCCCGGCATGGGGAAGACCTGTACAGACAGAAGTGTGCTGACTCCTGCCCAGGAACACCAGAGAACAGAAGCAGATCAATTATCCTGGGAAGAGTGCTATTGTCAGTGATCAGTTCCTGGCCAAGGACTCTTACATGATCAGTGTACTATCAAAGGGCCAGTGGCTCCAGGGCAGGCTCAGCCTTTTACCTTGAGAACACCCTGTGCTCACATCCCTTTGTTGATCTGGCCACTAGCTCCGTCCCAGGCTCACCCCAGGACCCAGTTAGACCCAGCCCCTGGGAGTTTGAACAGGCTTCAAGGACCCTCTAGGAGTCAGCACAACTCAGATCAACCAGTCTGTGGGATGATCCTGGGTATGCTTGTGGGTGGCGTAGTAGTTATTTGGAGCAGATTAGTCTAATAGATCTTCAATCTATAGAAACACATGTTATAGAAAAATTCTTGTGCAAAGAAGCATTTGATACACTGGGACCCATAATCTGTATATTCTATGTCTCACTTGTGAGCATCTGTCTTGCATGGCCACATGGCAGAGGCTTAGGATACAGACAAGAGCAGACTCACCTTCAGTGCCCTCTTGGAAGACCTGTGGCACTGCAGTTCCCCTGTCCAACATAACAGAGTGATTTGGAGCTCAGAAAAGAACATGACTGGTTCTCTTGCAAGGCAAGCAAAATATCTAGAAAGGGAGATGTTGGAGGGTAGCTTTAAAGGCTGAGTAGGACCCCCAAGCAGACAGAGTGTAGGTAAGGGAGAGAGAGGTGAAAGGTGAAAGGTGTGAGTTGGAATGGCAGTTAGATAGTCCCTGGCAGAGCAGGCCAGTCAAGGCATATAGGTGACAAAGCAGGGGTCAGGTAAAAAGAGGCATCTGTGAGGGCTGAGGGTGGACATGTTAATTAGGTGGAGTTTACAGCAGCATAGAAGTGGTCTGCTCAGTTGACATTTTCAAAGAATACTAGTGTATGAATAAATTTGTACGAATTGGACAATTTGGAAAAGCACCTAAAATTGGGTATAGGAATGAAATGAAAGCAAGGCAAATGGTCTACCCCAGGAGAAGGCGAAGCTAGCATTCCCACTGATGGCTTTCTCTTGTAGAGGCCTTCTGCTCCACGCCTGCTTAGGCATTTTCCTTTGATTTCTTGTCAGACAACTTCAGCCATGGCCACTTTCTCTCTGAGGGGTCTCCTAAGCACTGACTTTCTGGCTTGACTCCCTGGAGTTAGGTCATCAGAAGGTAAGAGCTTCTGGCCATGCTCCCTCAAATAGTAAGCATTTAAGGAAACATTTAAACAGCTCACCTTTGGGAAAGCGCAATTATAGATTAAAAACTACCCTTCCCCCATCTTTAAAAACAAGAGATTAAATATTACCCAATTTTCCATGCACTCTGTTATCACTTGTCAATCAAGATACTTTTCTTGAACCTGATGAAGCAGGAGGATCATAAGGTCTAGCCTGGACTACACATTGAGAGCAAGTCTCCAAACACCTCCAGCAACCACAGAAAAGTTGTTAACACATTGTTAAACACATTGATTACACGGACATTCCTATTGATAGCAAGTACTAACATATACCTTTTACTTGAAGGATCTATTTATTAATTTACTTTACATGGTGTGAGTGCCCTGGGTCTATGTGTTCCATAAGCATGCAGGTAACCCTGGGGCCAAGTGAGAGTATTGGAACCTCCGTAACTAGGGTTACAGGTGACTGTGAGCTTCGGGTTCTGGAAACCAGACCTGGGTTCTCTGCAAGAACAGTAAGTGCTTCTAGCTGCCGCTCCAGCCCCAGCACGTATTTTTTAAACTTGAAAATATTTTGTGAAAACAAACTCCAATTCCATATCTTATTTTGAAGTCTAACATTCTATAGACTCGACAGCTTGCCACCTGCTTTATTGGTGATAGACATCCATCCTGATTCGATTTGTTTGGTTGTACAAGTGACAATGTCACAGACAGCCTTGTGCGTGAATCCTTACGTCTTTTTTTGCTACTATTGCTATAGCAAGGATTCCTAGAGGTTAGATTGTTAAATCAAAGAAAGATTTACAACCTTTTAGGAATTGTGTCACCCCTTTTCCGAAAATCACCCTGAGCTATACTCCGACTGGCAATTTGTTTGACTGTCTCTCCCTCACCTAGTCCCCCAAGCAGCAGAACGGTCACAGTGTGTGACAGGCACTGAATGCCAGAACCAAGATCCCCTGCGTGCTGCCACTGTACAGCAAGGTAATGCGCACAAATTAGTCATAGCTGTGCCTGGCACAGAGTAAAGACTCACTACCCATTGGCTGTTGCTTGCTGGTAATGAAGCCCATTGCCCAAGCGGAGAGCCTGTCAAGTTTTTAACAGCTGGCTGAGTGCTGAAGACAAGCTGGAAAGGAGAAAAAAAAAAATAAAGTTGGGAGGAAGCTCTGGATTGGTCTGTCCGTGATGGAGGTAAGATGTCGCCTCCTTTCCTTGTGTACTCTGCCATCTTGAAACCTCAAATTTAATATGTTGATTCACTGTCCATCACATGCCTTTCCCCGTGGGACCAAAACAAACAAACAAACAAACCAAAAAATGGGAAGGAATGTTCTCTGTCCTCAGAGACAAATGACTATAGGCTCAGATGAGGGAAGCACACTTCCTCACGTGCCCGCTGGGAATGAGATCGCAGCTTTCTGAGGCAGCATTCACTCAGCTGTTTAATGCCGGAGGGTTTCCAGGGAAAAGAAATGGGCCTTGCTCATAAACTGGATTGTTACTTTTTAAAGAGCATTTCTCCTCAAACTAGGATGCAAACTCTACAGAAAAAAAGACCCAACCTTTTCTCTTATCCACTGCGACAGCAAGGGTGGTGAGGGGCTTCAGAAGCCTCATCAAGTGGGGGCACATCTCAGGATTAGTTTTTGGTGTGATTTAAGGAAGTTTAAAGCCACACCTCTTAGAAATGAGTTGATTAAATTACTATGTGGATAGTTATTTAAGTCAAATTTACCTTTGCAAATGACAGGCTGTGCTCAGAGCTGTCCCAAGTTCAAGCAGCGGTAGCCACAACTGTACACTTCACCAGTCCAGGACTCTTGAATCTGGGTGGGCCAGAGAGAAATGTCTGGGGAAATAGGATCACAGAAGGTAACAGTTATTGGAACAATTTGGCCCCAAAGCCAAGGATGCCTCAATCAATATGCATGACTTTCAAAATTCCTATTTTAATCGGCAAAACGGAAATGAAATTCCCAATGTAGCTTTTAGTTAAAAAAATAAATTACAAGTGGGTATATGATATTCATGCATACCATTTCCTCTGAAGTTCTTTTTAAGAATTGAAGAAAATAACCGTATCACATACTGGAAAGAAACTAGCCCAGGAATCCGGAGATTTGGTTTTATGCCTTAAATCTATCACCTGAAAGTTATGGGATCAAAAGCTATAAGTTACTCCTTTACTTATGTTTGCTCACATCCGGAACGAAAGAGCTGGTGGTTTGTAAGCTCCTGTCATACCCTGATAAGACGGAGTTGCTAAGTCCCATTTAGTGTCAAGAACTCATCCATCCATCCTTTCCACAGAGATTGAGAGGAGGCCTACCTGCATGGTGCCCATGTGATTTGAACACACTCTTTTCTGAGTAGACAGTTCTTAGCATCATCATGCTTCAGTGTACCCAGTCACGCCTTTGGCAGGCTTTGACCCAGGTCCTGGTCTGTCACTGGCCTCACCTTGTACAAGTCCCCAGTGTCTTGCTTTTCCTGTTCCTGCTCTACCCTAACTCTTCCACATCCTTCCCGCCGTGCTGGTAAGCCTTACTGTTTCTCAGATGAGCTGGGACAAAAAATTCGTAATAGGCCTGATAGTCTGTATACTTTTCCTCCCAAATACACGCTATGTCCACAGCTGTCTACATCTTATCATCTCCACCGCCATTTTTCGAAGGCTTGCTGAATGGCATCACTACTTCTGGCCCTTTCAAGGGCTGCACCATTCAGAGAAGGGAACCAGCACGTTGCATTGACATGATGACCTGATATGGGGCTATATTGGTGAAGGGACGTTCCAGGTCACACAAGCCTCTTGCTCTTACAAGGGCTTCACTTAATCAATTCCCTTCTGATGCGTCTAGCATCTCACACTTCACGTCCATTTGTCACTCCTTCTTTACCTGCTTCTCTCCTTGACCAGACTTAGCAACTCAGCAGTAGGAATCTGATGTGTATTAACACAATCCTTAAGGGCTCCCTATTGTCTTCAGAGAGAATTTCAGTCCCTTTCACTGGGCATTTAAAGGCATTTAGAGACTGATATTATCTTTCCAATTAACTCTGCTAATAACTCCCCTACCCCCTCATCCCGAGTTCATACCTGAAGTCCCATTTCTCCACCCCATAGCAGTATGGCTTCCTCCAGGGATCTCCTTCCATTGCCCTTGAAGCTAAGCCATCAGCTCATCTAGAAAAGCCCAATACAGTTTGCTGGGAGAGGATGTCTGGAGTATCTTAGCCTCTCTTCAAAGTCTAGTTTGAATTCTATCTTTTCTAAGAACAGAGAGTTCTTGTACCCATTCAGAAATAGTTATTACCAGCTCCCTGATATTTCTTATAATAAACATACTAAGTGCATTGAGATCTCTTGTTTAGAGTGGCAAATCAGCTTCGTTCCTGCTTACTTGCTGTAATTTGGACCTTTAGGAAGATATGCCTGTGCCCCTTGGATTTTGTGGTTTTCTGCAGCACAAAAATCTTAGTGCCTGATGCTTGAGCTGCCGCTGTATCAGACAGCTGTCATATGCTGGCTGCTGCACATGTCTTATGACATGCCTTATTTTTAAAAATTTAATTGGTGGATATGAAATCCAGGGCTTTGCACATCCCGGGCAAGTATTGTACCACTGAACCATACCCAACCATTCATGATGCTTCCGGCTTACAACAGATGACGAAATTGGACTCAGAGAAAGGTAAGTGAGCTACTCAAGGCATCAGCAAGTAATACAACTAAGGTTGCATCGAGCATACCATGGATCAGCTGGCTAGCTACTCCCCAACAGAAGCTACTGTCTTGACTCGGTGTCTTACATATGTAGCCATCTGGAGTAGAAGTGGGAGATGTACTTACCAGTTGTCCTCATTACCTGTTGAGATTTTAGAGGCATTTGGAAGGAAGAGGCATCTGGTCTTGTTGCTGAATACTAAGTAGCCAATTGACAAAAAGACAAGGGTATTGTAGGTAAAGTATAAGATTAGTGCTAGGACCTCCCAGTGAGTTAGAGGGACACTTCTGAGGAGAGGAGGCTATTTGTTCATTTAGGTCCCCAGCCAGATTGCAAGCAGTCGGGGAGGGAACCACCTTGGTCTTGTCCCAGGCTCTGTCTCTTCTGATTGTGTTCAAGCTGCACTCGTTAAATAAGCGTTTAACAGGAATTACTCTGCTCAACAAATAGTACCGGAGCAGTTTCTGGGTCTACGTGATTGTAAGTAGTTTTGGACTCGAATTCTGAGCACTCTCACTGCCTCTATGATGGCTTAAAGAAGCTCTAACCAAAATGTCGACCCTGAAAATCCCCAGAAAGTTTCCCTGACCATCGGGGGGAAAAAAAACCATTAAGTTCTAAGATGTTTATTTTCAGTAATTTGCCTGCTGTAAGAAGATTTGGGGGCTTCTTTGGTTATGTCAGTTCATTTCTAGGGGGGAGAGAGAGAGAGAGAGAGAGAGAGAGAGAGAGAGAGAGAGAGAGAGAGAGAGAGAGAGAGCGCACCACAGGTATGGGTCTGGCTCTGCAGACCAAAGCTCTAAGCAGCTTTGCTGCCTGTGGTCACTCTGCATGGCTTCAAGCTTTGTACTTGAATGAGTGATGATAAGCAGGTCTGTGCCAGTGAGGAGTTCAGATCACATTGCCTTGAATCAGTGAGTCAGAGAAGGCTTCACGCAGAGCTGGGGGTCGGGGGGGGCTGGGGAGGTGTCTCAGCTTGGGCTGGGGGAATAGGCTGTTCCTTCTCTATGGAGCTTATGTGGGAGACCTTGAGCAGTCACCACTTCATTTCTCTCCTTACCTCTTATTGTATAGAAGGAAAACTGTTGGCAAAATACTCTTCCCTGGTTTAGAAAGGAGACACAGCTTTCTATCAGCGTGTGATATTGGGGGTGACGGCCTATTTTTTATTCTTGCCCAGGGTTTCACACCCACTGCACATTGATACCTGGTTGAGATGCAATGATTTCTTGATATGGGCACTGTTCTGTTCTGTGCATTGTCAGATGTTCTGCAGTATCTCTGATACCCACTTTGTTCACCCCACTGGGATGCTCCTATATGTCTCCAGACACTGCCATATGCTCCCCGAAGAAGAAATTGTCTCTAATTGAGAACTTCCATTTTTGGATGTATTGCCAACCCAAAGGGATGGATTCCTTAAACTGAACAAGCTCAGGGTAGACATGGTGGGGGAGGGGATATGGAAATCAGGCACAGAGACTCCTCCAGCTCCTGTGACCAAAAGATAGGGTGTTCTGTGGAGTCCAGGATAGGTAGAATGTCTAAGACCTCCAGGCAGGAAACCAGCCTCTACATTAGCATTGACTGGCTGTGGTTCTCATCAGCCTTTCTGGCCTCTGTGAGCCTCAGGGTCCACAGGAATCCTGCAGATATAATTCTCCTCCATGAATCCTTCCCATCCTCCCTCTTGTTCGCACACTGCTACATGGTTGCTAGGCAAACAAAGAGGTTTGCCCTATGGAAGACATAATAGGATTAAACAGTAGCAACACGGAATAAGTGTGTGGGGCTCTTTGTTGTTGTCGCTGTTCTGATTGGTTGGTTGGTTGGTGGGTGGGTAGGTTGGTTGTTTTTCTCCTAATAAAGCAAAGAAACAGTTACTCCTGGGCCTCTTATTTTGTTGTTGTTTTGTCAAGAATGGCAATGGTGACCTCATAGGTTCCCCCACAGAAGTAATACAAACAAACGATGACAAGGTTGTTTTTCTTTCTGCTGCAGGCCTTACTTTGCATTTCTCCTGTATACACAGAAGCTTCTCCAAGAAGGTACCCCGTGTTTAGACATTTAGAACTCAGGAGAGTTCTAGTTGATGGTCCACAACAGTCCATGTACCTGGGAGTAGCTTGGCTCTGTGCTGCCTCTCTCCTCCGTAAGCCTGTCATCCTTCTAGGTGTCTAAGTGACTGTGTCTTCAGTAACTGAGATCCTTAGAACTGAGAGGAGACTTGGACAAGCTGACAATTTCTTTGGAATAGATGGCCCATGCTCTGATCAGTGAGACCTGTGATAGAGTGCTCTCTCAATGCCACAGGCCCAATCGGGCTCAGGCCTCTAGTTGGAATCATACTGTGTAGGTCTTAGCAAACAGACCAGCAGGCTAGAGGGTGTTCAGAAAGCTGCTTGGTTAACTGTGCCTCCCTCCCTTCTTTCCTTCCTGTTGCTTCTTTTTTTGGTACTATTTGATTTTTGAGACAAGATCTCACACTGCGACTTAAGCAGGCCTCAGACTCGTAAAGCTCCTTCTTCTACCTCCCAAGTGCCAGGGTCAGGTTATTTCATGACATTCAGCCAAACAAGAATGTCACATTCTTTGGCGTTGCAGGTCAGGTTCAGGAGAAAGAACATAAGCTGCCTGGTGGATGCTTCTCTTTCTGGGCTGTTTTCACCCTTTGCATGCAGCCTGGAAGAGTGGTGGAGAAGTCTCCTCTCCAAGACCTGCATGTGGATCTTGGCTCTGCTTTCCCTAGCTCTGTGCCTGTGTGCAGCTGTGCAGTCGAAATGTGGCTATACCACCCGGTGTGCCACTTGGCTACACAGTAGCCTCTTGGACTGGATTAGCGGAGTAATCATTTTTACATTGCACATGTAGTCTGAAGTTCAGGCAAGCACATCCTCACACAGTGTGCCTGACTCTCTGGTCACCCTTGCTTCTCTTTCTGTTAGCCGAATGACACCTGCCCCTCAAAATCTGTGCAAATGTGACCTCCCCAGTGAATTCTCCTGCCAAAGTAGTACCAAGTGTAGCTTCCTAAAAATCCAACAGCATTTTGTTTGTTTGCTATTTTACTGTGATACTCACTTGGGTCAGCAAAATCCTCAACATAACGACTTGACATACAGCAGTGCAGTAAAGGTCATAGAGAAGCCAGAGGTGAATCAAAGAAGGAATTCTTGCTTCATACAGTCCTAGGTCATGGTTCCTTTGAAGGACATTACTACTTCCAGACCCATCCAAAGTGGAACTTCATATTTTCTGCCTCCCTTAGGACTCTATCAGGGGGAGGGAATAGCTCATATGGAATCATCTGATTCCTTCTTACCCCAGCACAGAGCTTAAGCAAAAAGTGAGGGCCCAGAGCTATCAAATGCTTAAGAAATGCAGATGGTACTAAACCTAAAAGAGCTTGCTGATAGTCAGGTGGTGACGTAGGATGGTCATCTATGGCAAAACCCAGCCATCACCCAGGACAATATGCTCACAGCATTTCAACACGGCTGAGAAAAGGACAAGAGACCAGAGGTAGACACGTACTCTACACACTAGCACACTGGATAGAAATTGGAAGATAGAAACGGCATGTGGGCAGAGACTGCCTCACCCATGTGAGCCTGACCTGCCGATGACGGCATCTCAATCAACCTTGGTCTCCCCCCATTGGTCAAGTCATAACGTATGATCATCAAAAGAGCTCTATTTATTATTATTGTTCATTGAGGAAGATGTAGGAAGTATCTCCAGTTTACAGCTGAGACAGTTCCATTACAGGAAGTTGAGTATAATCTAAATTTCATTGTAGTTTCTTTGGTTTTATCTGATTTTATGGAGTTGGAATTATACTGATTCTATATATTAAAAATTTAATATTCTTTTTATAGCTAACACATGCATCAGGTACAAAACCCAATAAGTACCAAAGGGTAGGCAGCAAGAAGTCCATCTCCTTCCATTCCCCAGCTCTCTTCCAGGTGTCATATCACCCTTTCCTGAGCCTCTGGCTCGCCACTGCCCATTTTTGAATGAGTTAATAGCCCTTCCTCCTCCATCATTCTCAGGAACCAAAATATGTCTGTAAAGAGGGAACGTATTTTTAATGCATATATCTATGCTGATAAGATGCAATTATGCCATAATCTGCATGTTGCTTAACCATAATTTTATAGTGTAGATCTTTCTTTAAAATGTTCTCAACTGATAGCAGTGTGGAGGTGCCCAGTCAAGACATGTTCCTTCGACAGGTGTCTATCCCAAAGATTCTTTTGAGAGGTTCCCAGGACCCAGCGATGGTTTATAAGGCTTCAGCGGACAGACCTGAGGTCTCTTGGCTGTAGCTACTAAAACCCCCAGAGCAGGCCCCTAAAGACAGATGTTCCCTTCTGCACAGATCAGCTGACAAAGATTTCTTCTTCTTATTCTACCTAGGTCACGTGTGTGTGTGTGTGTGTGTGTGTGTGTGTGTGTGTGTGTGTGTGAATTCCAGTTCAAATGAGTCAGATTAAGAAAGCCATTTCCATAAAGGCTGCTCAAATAGAGAAGCCAGTCTATCTATCCTCACCCAAACTCTGTCCTATTTGAATTTATCCTCAACACACAGAAATGGGTGAGCAGGGCACAGGGTGTTCCTTGAGAGTCTGTGCTGTGCTGTGGTCCTGCCCATGGCTTACTCTCTCACCAGAGTGAAATCCCTTCCCACCTCTCTTTAGATCTCTTCCTCAGCAGCCAGTGACAAGGGCCTCTTTGAAATCACAACAGTTAGGAAGTTAACTTGCCAGTGAAGTAAGTTCTCCCTCTGTTCTCTGTCTCCTCCCAGTACTCATCTGATAAAGTTACAGAAGGCATCTCAGATTCTCAACAACCCTCACCAGATCCCCACTGAATAACACATCATCTGGCAACAGGAGGCGTTTGATTACACTTGGAAAGAATGCCTGCGTCAACTCCAGTTGTCTCTGAATTGCAACTGATGGGTCTCACGTGTGGCAGCCAACAGTTTGACTTCACCCACTCCCCTTTCCACAATGAACCCTTTTTCTGGGAAAACAAGAAACCTACATGCCATCCTGAGTGAGAGACAAACAGGAGCCCTGTCCCACCATCACATCCCAGGCACGGCAAGCAAGAGCATGCGCTGAGGACTTAGCCACGGCAAGTCATGCTTCAAGCATCTCAAGAAAAAAATCTCTGACCCAAGAGAGCAAAGTGGCTCTTGTCTCTACTTCCATTTCAGCTCATAGGTGTAGGGTCTCAGACGTTCCTCATAAGATGCCATGTTGCTGTCTCCTCTAGCCAACCCTCTGACCCCCTCTCCCTTCTAGCTTAGTCGTGATCCTGCAGGCAGAATTATGCTCCACACAAATGTCCTTGTCCTACCTTTGGGACCTATGAAAGTGTTATTTCACATGGTCAATTAAAGTTCCAGGTAGAATTAGGCCTGTGGCAATTGGTTTCAAATGGGAATATATGTGGGTCGTCTGTGTAACACCAGTGTCATTACATTCGTGAACAGCAACTGGCAGGGTCAAAGCAGAGAGGTAGCATCTTGGTAACAGTTCTACCCCCCTTGCTAAAATAGGCAAGAGAACTGTGAACCAAGGACTGGGGCACCCGGTACATTCTGGCAAACATATTCTCTAGTACCACTCGGTGGATTTTAGCTCTGTGGGATTCAGGCTTCTGATGCCCAGAACTGCATAATGATAAACGTGTATGGTTGCCATGGCAGTGAGTGTGGATCTGGCACCTGCTAGGCTGGCACCTCCATGAGGTGCTTTCCCAAAGCACGTGCTTTACATTGGTCACTGGGGTACAGCTAAGGAACTGAAGCCATTTCATATGTCTACTCGGAGGGAGTCTCAGGCAGCTCTTGGCTACACAGCTGACTGAATGGTTGAGAAGCCAGTACAGGCATCAGCAAGAACAGCTGCTGCTCCATTGGCTCTTGGTTAGGCCAGTGGGACACAGAAAGGAGGTCACGTTTATTGGAGACCAGAGGCCAGAATCTCCTCGTGGAAGCTGGACCATGGTGGGACACAGCAGGAACACGAGCCACAAGGGGACAGAGCCCAGCTGAAGAAGCCCTTCTGTTGACGGAGAAAAGGAAAGGTTCCTCCTGGCTTCTCCCTTGGCTTGTCCCCAAGCATCCTACCATTTCTTCCCCATTAGAAGCCTACTGATGTGGAACCTGGATTTGTGGCAACACTGGAGATGGGCAATGGATAGGTTAATGAATATATTGTGTAGATGGAAGTGGGTACGCATGCATAATTTTTTAAAAGCCTGGCTTCTCTAACACTCTGCACGATGGTCCTTCCCTATCTTACTCTTCTTCAGTGGGACTTTCTCTTGCACAACAGGGCCAGCTACCCTTTGCTGAGTTCTCGCTGTGAAGGTGGCTCCTCTCAGGGCCTGCACCTTGGCAGTCTCTCTTGACTTGTTTCTACAGGGGTTTCAGTTGTCTGTCATCAGGCAGGCCCCCTGTCAGTCAGACACATCTGTCAGTTGTCAGATTACTCTTCTGCCATTTAAAACAGGGACTCGGCCTCTCCAGGCACCGTAGCATCTCAGCTTTATTTTCTTCACATCACAGGAGATGGTCTTGCTTGGTATATGTTTCCTTGTTTATCATATTCCCTAGCCCCACCCCAAAGGAGAGCCCTTTGAGGGCAGGGATACTGGCTGACCTGTCAATCTTTGTAATCGGCATCGGTGGCTGTTTCCCAGCACCTGTGTTTTCTTGGGAACGAGGTGGATCGTTTCAGATCCTTTGTAGTTGGAAGTGGCTGAGTGCTGGTTGACCGAACTCTACCTCCAGCTGAAAACCTCCCATACCCATTCCTCTGGCTTTCACCTTCTGCCAGGCAATGACAAGGCCCCGGGGAACGGTGGAGGCATAAGATGAAAGGAAGTTGTGCCCCTGAATGACTAAGTTCAGTAGAGTTGCCGCAGCGACTGGCATGCCTAACCAGGACTGTCACAGGAATGAGAAGTGAGGTGCGTTGACTCATTAATTTAGTCTCAAAGAATCGCTGGCGCTGAGAACGGTCGCCTGTATAATGATTGGCCCTCAGTGAGTAGCGTGTGCATGACTGAATATTAGACACTCAGGAATGGCTCATTATCCATGAGATCTGTTTCCTGCTCACAGACCTCCTCCACTAGGCAGCACAAAGACGGAAATGTTCTATGCATTGCTTCGCACTGGGTGCTTTGTCACTGTTCAGTGAATGGGTGCAGTACTAAATTTCTAGGCTATAGAAGGGGAGCACTGAGTGGGAAGTCTGGTGGGAAGGCACGAGACCACACATCCAAACACGTACCCTGTCTTATAACTAGCAGCTTTCCGTTTGGCTAGCGTTTGCAAAGTGTTCTGCACACTTTGATCCTACTGTGATTTTCATTTTATAGGTATGACGTTTGAGCTCACAGGGGTTAAGTACCTTGTGAGAGCATGATTTTTGAAGCAACAATACTGGAATTAGTTCATGGTTCAAAGATATTTATTGAGTGCTTACAATAGACTACACCCACCCCACACCCACCCTGGCTAGCTAAGCTCCTTCACCTAGTAAGGGCTCAGGAAATATGAGAAACCACGATGTGAAGGAATTCCCTCCCAGAAGATCCATGCTGGGAGGGGATGGCAGATTGTAGTCAGGACAGAGAACTGCCTGTGTCTGCAGCTAAGGTGTCCAGTGGTGTGCTACTGCTGGGTGCCTTCTGTGTTTCTGGGTGGTCTGCCAGGAAGGGCCTGAAGTCAGCATCATCTCTCTGACCCCTCTGAAGCTCTCCCACTTGCCTAGGCTAACGGCCCCGGCATTCCAAGCCTGCCCTTTTCCATACATTCTTTCTTGCTTGGAGTGCCAAGATTTTGGTCGACCGAAGATTTTGAGTGGGTTCCAGGCCATTTAGCTCCGTCAGAGATTTGGGTGAAAGTTTCCTCCCACTCGGCCTGGGCCTGAGATAATCTAACAGGGTGTGATCAACCTCTGCAGGGGGTGGGGGTGGGGGTGGGGGAAGCTCCTAGACGTTTTTTTCAGGCAGGGCCTTAACGCTGAGGTGTCTATAGCTAACTTCGATTACCTACTTGCACTGGTCGAACTGAACACAGTGTGCTGACGATGGGCTGTTTTGGAAAAGAGAGTGTGGAGTGCTCAGGACAATGTGACTTGTCTAAACAGAGGTGCCTGGGAAGTGCCTGACAGGTTGGGTTATTTGTCAGGGCAAAGAGGACAAATACAGGTGTCAGATGGGCCATCAGTGGAAAGGGAGGAAGAGGGAGACTGCTCAGGCATTCAGGGGCTGCCTGCCCAGGGACAGACCTCAGCATTCCCGGTCCCGGAGCTGTTCCTGGCTGAGTCTGGGTGCCTCTCTCTGTAGATAAATCCTCGCTGCTCTTCTTCCAGAGCACAGAGTCCCAAGAACGGTGCATCTGAGGTGGGGTGAAAGACAAATATGCCTTTTCATAATAGCTTTACACCTGGAGCAGTGGAGGACCGGTTTATTACCTTGGTAAACACCAGGGAGAATACAAGCAAAGTACAAACTTTGCCCAAGGCACTTCTGACAGCTCACCTTGTGTTTGTGAAGTAAGCAGATAGAGCCAATGGGAGGCGGGGCCAATGGGAGGCGGGGCCTGCTTTGTTTTCTATCTCCTCCCCCTTTTCTTCTCTTGTCTGATTTCTTGTGTGTGTGTGTGTGTGTGTGTGTGTGCGCGCGCGCGCGCGCGCGCGCGTGTATGTTGGAGAGGGAGTGTGGGGAGAATTTATTTTGGCTCTGGCTCTTCCCAGCATTTTGAAATCCCTTTGCTTAGTGTGAAAAAATACAGGAGCCAATTTATATTGTCTCCAGAGATAATGTGCTCCTTGCCGCTCTTGGTGACAAGTAGGGCTAGTGAGTGGGTGACAGGGTAAACCAGTTTGGGGAACACAGAAGGAACCAAGGTTTCTATTAAATCTTACTTAAATTAAACATTTAAAATGCAGTAAATATTTATACAGTGCCTATTTTGTGCCAGGTACAGAACATGAACTTTCCATAAATATTATTTAATTTAATCTTCACGACTACACAGAGCAGAGACTTTTGAACCAAATGTCCATTTTATAGGTCTGGGGAGATATCAAGGACTGTAAAGTAAGTACTTGATGTGCAAACATGATGAACTGGGTTTGATCCCCTTATTAACATAAAAACACGTTTTCAAAGTCAGGTGTAGTGGCAGGAGCTTGTGTTCCCACCTCTGAGGAGGTTGAGACATGGCTCCTTGGAGCTTGCTAGCCAGCCAGGCTAACCCAATTGGTGAATTCTGGGTCACAGTGAGAGACCCTGTCTCTAGAAACAAGATGGATGGCTCCTGAGGAACAATGCCCTAGGTTGACCTCTGACTTCCACATGCAGATACACACAGATGTACACATGTCCATGTGCCCCCCACACCCACATGTACTTGAAGGAATGCTACTTTATATGTGAGGAATAGCATGATGTGATACCGTAAGCCCACCATCCCAGCCCTTGGGGGTAAGGGCTAAGGTTGGAGTTCAAGATCATTGTTAGCTACATAGTAAGTGGTGGCCAGCCTGGAGGATAGGCCAGGAAAGAGAAGGCCATGGCTACTGAGGTAATTTGAGCCATAGGGGCCTACCTCCAAATGTAGGCCTTTCTGAACTGCTCTATAACCTTTATTTAAGGTCACAGATTATATAATATGTGAGGTTCTATCTTTTCACTGCCCCAACCCATTCTCTTTCCTTGTTCTTCATGGCATGGATCTTGGTCTTCATAGTTTGTTAGCACACTTCTATACAGAGGATTTACCTGCTTTTTCTTTTATGATTTATTTTATTTTGTAATTATGTGTATGTGTGTATGTGTGTGTGTGGGGGGGAATTGTCCTAGGATACCAGAATGATTTGATCTTCCTGAGACTGGAGTCACCTGCAGTTATGAGCTGCCTGATGTGGGTGCTAGGAACTGACCTTAGGTCCTTGGCAAGAGCTGTCTGTACCCTAACCACTGAGCCATGTGTCCAGCTACACCCTGCTCTTTCCAGGAGCACCCACTTGTCAGCCACTTACTTATGAACTCCCGACAAAGGATCTAAAGCTTGTCTGGTGTGTTGTCACTAGGGGTGGGAGGACTTTGCTCGGGTGTGTGTGTGTGTGAGTGTGTGTGTGTGTGTGTGTGTGTCCAACTGAATATAAACCCTACTCTTGCTTCCTTATCTCTGCCTCTGCATTCAGGCTGCCAGGACGTCCTACACACTTCACACCCGTCACCAGGAGTTCTGCCCCTGAGTCCTGGAGGTTTTCAGAGCAGAGTCTCCAAAGCAAGCACTCATAACCACCTTTCTCTCCCAGCTCAGGGATTCCTCACTCTGCATCCCTACAGGGCTCTGGCAAGCAGGCCACCTGTTTAACCGTTTGCAACTGAACTGTCTTCCACAGTAATGCTCATTTTGTGTTCCAAAGCCCTTTTCAAAGCTAGCAATAAATAGATCAAGAGCTAGATCTCAAGGACTGCAATTAGCATTGCATTACGGGCTGCTGGGAGGGATAAGAGCTGGAGAAGGGAGACCGATTCCCTCTTGGAATGCTCTGGCCCCCTCAGACTGCTGAGTTGACGACATTGTCCAAATGACCTGACCTCTGCCTGGCTCAGTTTAGTATGTTCTCTCAAGGGATCTCTCATCTATGAAAACCCAGTACAAGCTGACACATTCACTCAGATTTCTTTTAAATATCAGCTGGATGAGTTCACCCTCATTTGAGAGTTAAATGGGAATTAAAACTGTGGAGGAAAGAGTTAAAATTTCACCCGGATGAGGGGTACAATGGGCAAGCCCCGGCTAAACATTTGAGGAGCAAACATGTAGAGGTGGGCAAAGGTCTTCAGGTTCAAAGGCTTGTTTGGAAAAGATTCGGAAAACTTCCCTGTGTTTTTGCTGAAGTTCATCTGTCTGACCCACTTGCTCTGGAGACTCTAAAAAGCCAGAGGAGTCAGGAATGGGACGATAGCTCTCAAATGAACTGGGAAGAGCACTTCCTAGACTTGTTGCTTTCTCCTACACAGGAAACGGAAGCTCAGAACGGAACAAGAAAGCAGAGGCTCTCTCGAGCTCGGTCCCCACCGCTCCTTAGCCCCAGCTCAGCTCTCTTCACCATGGTCAGACCCAGAGAAGGTGGAGTGAGATAAAGACAAGAAACCAGCATTCTGTTTTGGCATGGACTGACTTCTCCTGGCTTTTCACCACTGTTAGTCAATAAATATGCACAGATTGGGTCCCTGGGAAGATGTTTGCCCTGAGGGAAAAAATGAGAGATGAGAAACCTGGAGTGTTCCCAGAACACTAAGTGGAGTGTGTCTTAACTTGATCATGACTCTAGACCAGACAAGCCATGCTTAGAAAGAAATGGATATGCCTGTCCTCATTTCAATTCCATTCTTATTAGTGTTTAAAATGTCCTTGCTAGTGACTCTAAGATAATAAAGGTTCTCACCATTGGAAAACATAGTTAGCACATGGCTGAGCTCTAACCTGAAAGAAACTAGAGGGCTGGTGAATATGTATCTGGGCCTAGATGAAGCTTAATGATTCTCTGGACCAGAGAATCCTCAGTTGACTATTGCCCACAGAGATGCTGAGAGAAGTTAAATGACTTATCCTGGGTTGTTCTACATGGCCTGCTAGACTCTGACCTAGTTGTGTGTGTGTGTGTGTGTGTGTGTGTGTGTGTGTGTGTGTGTGAGTGTGTACTCATTATCTCATTTCACAATGAAAAAACATCTCCCTTTGTAACACTGAGGTGATTTGCATTAAAAATAAATGAATAGTGTCCAACTCTAGAGCTGAGTACTTACTGCTTCTTGGGCTTAATTAATCTGTATGAGATGTGGACAGTCACTACTTATCATTTTTGGTTTCCTGAAAAGATAGGTACCCAGAAGTCAGAGGAGTTTTCTACAATTACAGGGTTAATCAGCCAAGGCTCTCTGGTGGCATGAGTTACTCCATGGGAAGCATGGTGCTCATACCAGCCCTCATGCTGCTGCTCACTGTGATGTAGGAGCTCTTGGACAAACCACTTGGGTGCCAACCTGAGTCTTGGGTTCCCCATCTGAGAAGGGCTTCAGATGATGGCTGAGAGCTCATTAGCTCTGATAGGTTTTGGCTCTTCAGTCCAGGCTCAGGGTTATTTAGTGTCTAAAACATGGCTGTGTGGCGCTCTCAACTGACTTCAGATTGTTACCCCTGCAGGTATCAATCCCATGGTAGAGGATAAATTAGTTCTGCCTTCAAACACCAGGGAACAAAGTATCTTTAGTGATTTGTATGAAGAATAATAACAACAATCAAATGCTAATAAGTCTGTTTTAATTTTTCCCATAATCCTTTTTATCAACTTCTTTGTGTTTACCAGTCACTCAACTGCTCAGAGAGCAGTAGACAGCAACTAGTAAACATGAAACTTGGAAACAAGGTATTTATTATTTTCTTCTTTTTGAGCTTCAAGAAGAATAAGAAAGAGAACTTATTGAACACTTAAAACATACCACATGGTTCACATATAGTCTCATTTAAGAACTATAATCAAAAATAAATAGACACTCTGTGAACAATCAATGTTATCATGTTCCTTTTAGAGAAGAAATAACTTACCAAGTTTATGGAAAAGTATTAGGTAATAAAAGTTAAGTTTAAAATCAGCTTTTCTGACTTCAAAGTTCATATTTCTCACAATTCTAGATAATAAGCATAAATACAACCATACTTTGTTAGAAAAAACTAATTTTATATAAAAAATGTAAATATATTGACATTTTCTTGGGCCATACAGAGGACAATACTTCAGCTTCCAGGAACTAAAATATTTAAAGTTCTGTAAAATAGGCCAAGAAAGATAGAGACTCAGCCTGACTTTGTCCATATTTTAGCAGGGATCCTCTTCTTTATCTAGAATTACTCCTGTCAAAAATATTTTCCATGTACATCCAGCTGTAAGGCTGGGTGGAGGTAGCTGTCACCTTAGAATTCATACCAGTTCCTATGTGCCCTAGGCTTGCATCTAGCCCTTTCGCCGTAGTCAATCCTGTAATCCTTGTAGGAACACAGTTCAATATGAGAACCACAGAAGAATCAGTTTCTGGAGTCTGTATCGCTCTCCTCAAATGTCTTCATCCAGGGATCCATAAGCCTATGGATCAACATGGAACTAGATTCTACAAGTTCCATCATCTGCTTCCTGACAGTCTCGGGAGCTTCTAGCATGCTCCAAGGGTATACACAGAAGACTTATCCTTGAACTGGCTTTGAACAACCAACCCAAGCCAGGTCTGGGCCTCATGCAAAAACATAATAGGCTGCATTGCCCTGTACTGCTTCCAAGGTCTAGGGTTAAAAGTCAAATCACAAGGCAAAAGCACTGCATTTTCTGTTTGCACTTTCCCCAGGAAGCCACAGTGCCCAGTTGGTCGTTCTATAACGCCAGGAAACAGGAGACCATTAAAGCTTAAAAGGACTCTGGAGATCCAGGTCAGTTGCCCTATTCTAGGGAGGAGGGCATGAGGTTCACAGATTGGGGGGAGGAGGTTGTTAGAGGTCACCAACAGAGCACTGGGCAAAGCTGGAACTTAATCTCAGGTCTCTAGGGTTCAGCGCTCCTAACCTGGCTACTTTCTCACTGCCTTAATAGTAGGAAAGAGACACTAATTAGCCCAGAAGGCATTAAGAAGTCTGTCTATGGGTCTTTGTTTAGTAAAAAACATTAGGGTTCACTGAATATATCAATCCACTTCGACAAACCTCAGTGATTATGGTTATGTTGGACCAATTCTGTGGCTTATCAGGGGGGAAACATTCCTACACTGTAGCCACTATGGATATCTTGAATACACCTGTTCATGCTTTGCGAGTTACATTTCCTAGGTTTGCAATACCCTTCCCATTTCTGCTCAGAACAGGTAATTATGCTTTCAGACCTAGTTTTAAACCTCTCTGGAAGTATGGTTGATCTTAAACTACATTTCCCAGAGCCCCCTTCCACTGCACTGTTACCTATTGCTATTGGCTATAGGAGATGGTTTGTATGATATTTGGAACACAGAAGTGAAGCTACTGTGTTTTAACATAGAATGTGGCTGGTGCAAGATGCAAGACAACATATGTCAGAGTGTCATATACAAGTCATACCTGGTTGACTGGCATATGTGGTTAAGGAGTGGCATCAGCTGACACTTCATGGTCCCTCCAATTCTAACAAGCTCTCCTCTTGCAGAAGCTTTTAATCCCAGACCAGCAGAGGCAGGGTGTCCTGGTGGAGCTCAGGCTGTCCTGATTTCTTCTATCCTAGTTCATTTCCCTTTTCCCTTCCCAGCTGTCTGTCCTTCTGATTCACGTGAAGCATGAAGTGAAGAGCGACAGCCTGACATTAACTAATCAGCCAGCATGTACAACTGTGTGGATTAAGGCTCAATAATAACAAGTCTATATCGTAGCTCATGTTTTGCTTCCTTGATTCAAACTTAACTTCTGAAGTCATCTGTGATCCCCTCCGAATTAATCACTTCCCTATCACATAACTCTATTTCAGCATAGAACACCATGCTGTTTTTCCATGATTGACAGTCTCTCAGTGAGGTTAGCTGACTGGCTGTGGCCTGTGTGCTTGGTTTGTGCCCAACACTGTTCTGAGCATCGTTTAATCCTTACAACCACATAATAAAGCAATGACTGTTATTATTTTCCCTATCTTATAAACAAAGCAACTGAAGACCAGGAAAAGTTTTAGTGGTTGGCCAATGCTCTCACAACCAGGAAGTGAGAATCGACGACTCAGGAGACTGGCCCCACAGCCAGCACTCTTCTCCTTGAGGTGGCTCTTCAAGGAACAAGCCTCCTCCACAGACACATGGGGGATTTGTCTTGAAGAGAAAATGACTTCTATGACATCAAAGTTGAGAGTGAGTTGTTGAAAATGAAAGCTGTACGGTCTAAGATGCTATGGTCCCATTCTTTTCAGAATCAATGTTGATATTCTGAAGAATTCATAGTCAAACCTTGTTAGTGCACAAGACATCTGCTAAGTAATTATCACAAGAAAGCCACCAGCACACTCTGTGGGAGCAATAAATATTACAAAGACACACCTTTTGATGAGCAGGATTGTCTCCCAGCCTAGCAATGCCCCACCTTGGGTGGAACTCTCTGGGTCTCCCACAGAGGAGACTTGAGCCTGGATAGATGGACGGGTTCCCACACAAGTGCTAGGCATGCAATTAGTACATGACACCTCACTTTACCTATGAACAACAACAACACATATTTTAACTCTATGCATTTATATGGAGTAAGCACAGACTGGGATTGTTTAATTTTAATGTAGTGGACAACAATGAGCGACAAACTAAAATGGAAATTTAAGTTTAGGGCTCAAATTGAGTAACTGGGGCAATAGAGAGTCTCCCCATTCTACCCAGAATTCAGTTGGCTGGCCCTGTATAAGGTATAGATATAAGAGCTGCTGGAAATGTCAGGGCTCTAACTTACATGATAAAACACAAAGTATTACCCCCCCCCCCACACACACACACAGAATAAAGAAAGAAACCAAAGGAGGGAGAAAAAATAAGATATATGGAAGAAAATTAATGAAGAGGCCAAGTCGGGGCTATAACAGCAAGGTCAAATGCTGTATGGCTCTTCCTGGCACAGAGAGTGCGTGGACAAAGGACACAGGGGGTGGACAGATAAAGGTCTAGAAGCTTTGCATGACTTGAAGCGTTTCCATCACACAAGAGAGAAAAATGTACTCTCCATTCAGTGCATCGTGGCTGTCACCATCCTGACCACTGTCAACATCAGCAGCATGTGTATAGTGTAGAGATGGCTCGTGTGTGTGTGTGTGTGTGTGTGTGTGTGTGTGTGTGTGTGTGTGTGCGTGTGCGTGCGCGCGCGTGGGAGTGCGCATGCATATGTAGGTGGACATCTGTGGGAAGGTCAGAGGTCAACATCAGGTGTCTTCCTATTCCCCCCCCCCCCTTTTGAGACAGGAACTGTCTGGAACTCATTTATTCAGATAGGCTGTCTGTCTGATGAGCTTCAGAATCTGCCAGCCTGCCTTAAACTTCCAGGGTCGCCAGTCCTGGCATTACGGAGACACACCACTATGCCCAGCTGTGGATGCTGTGGATGCTGTGGACCCAAAGGCTTATGCTTTTTGCTGCGGCACCTGGGTACATGGAGTCATCTCCTCAGCCCTTTCTGCTTCAGAATTGGCATTATGCAAACGTCCCACAGAAGCCAAACCGTGAGAACAGAAAGTAGGATAAAATTTGAATTCATGATCTGTTTTTGTGGCCAGACTTGGAGTGGAATTGACTTTATCTAGTCCAAACTTTTATTCACAGATGAGGAAGTGGGCTCCGGGAAAATAGATCCTCTGGTTCTAGAAGAAATGGTCAGGAGGCGGCGGCAGCAGCAGCAGCAACAGCAACAGCAGTAGTAGCAATAGCAGCAGTGGCAGCAAGCTGAGACCCAAGGCTTTGAGATAGCCTCTGCTTTCCTGAATTCAACATCCTCATTACGGGGCTTCATCTGCTGCTGGGTCCAGGACTTCCCACATCCCCTCTATTGGATGCTGTAGTAAAACATCAACGCTCCAGTTTGAGACTCCACTGGCAATAAAATGCTTTTCCCAAGCCTGCTACGTGTCTTAACCTTCCTAGGACTTTAGTCTAAGCTCATATACTCTTTTAATTCTTCCCACACTTGAGAGCTAGCTTCCCTAAGAGCCCCTGCCATTTTCCAAGGAACTTCACAAGGTAGCTAAGTTACTCTAAAGGGGAAAGGGACCAAGGGATTTAGAAAGATTTTAGGGTTCTTTTTTTGAGTCCTCTCATTTGGGAATGTTTCCTCAAAATAAAATACGACTAGTTCAAAAGACCAGCAGAGATGCTCTATTAGCTTTTGTATTGCATAAAATTGAGGCTGCAGGAGGAAGTGCCCTGACTGGTGGGCACGCAGGAGAGAGGCAGGCTGAGGCTGGAGGGTTCTTCATTCAGCGTATTGATAACCTGAAGCTTGGTGACCCAAGTCTTTTAAGCATTTGAATTGTTTTCAAATCGATTGAGATTGACAGCTTAGATAACATGTTGTTCTTAACTCTGACTACATATCAGTGTACCACACATATGCTCGCATGTCCTTGAAAACAAAACACCATCTGTTGTTGATTGCAGGTGATAATTTTTGTCAATATTTCAATTTTTATAGAAATTAAAATTTTTAATTTTTTAAACCGTAAAATCTTTACTGTTGTAGTTTATTGTGGTAGTCCAAAGGGAAATGAAAAACCAGAGGGAAGAAAATGAATGACTCTTAATAACATTGTACAAAGGCAATCTTCCTCACACAGCATGTTGATATCTTGTTTCTGTGGAAATCCACATGCTGTCCATACCTCTTTTGTAAGGTACTATGACCGATCACGAGCATTCTGTCATGCCAATATAGCAGCGAACACATCTTTTATTCTGTATAGGTGAGTTGAGTTTATGGACAAGATGAAAGCTGAATGGTTCGGGTGGGAGGGTTTCTTTTATTATTGTTGTTGAGGGTTATTTCAGGCAGAGAGGATAGTGCTGGTGAGGTGTGCAGGAAGAAGCCCGTAGATTGGCTACAAAACACTGTAAAGAAAATGGCAGAGAGGGACTTGGGAAGAAAAGGGTGCAGGCCTATAACATGACAGATACATTTTAAAAAGCCTCTGTGGTTGTGTCAGGACAAGGAGGCTGGATGCTGAGCAGGAGGCTGGTCCTCAGAGCACTTAGAGGCCAAACTCAGCAGAGGCAAAAACACAAAAGTTCCCCCAGCTGTCCGATGGCTTTCTTTCTCTTGGTTTGTCCTTGTCCCTAAGTGAAGCTTGCTTTGTTGCTGCTATTTCCTACAGCCCTGCAAGGTTAAATCACAGTTTGTAAGACTTGTCTTCAGCCAGGGGTGGTGGCTCACACCTTTAATCCTAGCACTTGGAAGGCAGAGGCAGGTAGATCTCTGAGTTCAAGGCAAGCCTGGTCTACAGAATGAGTTTCAGGACACCCAGGTCTACACAGAGAAACCTTGTCTCAACTTGTCTTCAGGTGTCAGTATCCTACTCATTTGTAATGCTCTGGAGTCTCGGCTGCTGGGCTCCGAGTTCTCAGTGAGTGGGGCTGCAGAAGTAAACCACACAGCAAGCACTGCAGGTGGCGCAGATACAGATGAAACCAGGACTGTGGTAATACAGTCATGATGATGCCTGAGCAAAAGAAGGACTCTTCTGACATAGTGAATCTTTTCCTCACAAACACTACCCTGGCCCACAGACTCCTGAGAGGCAGGTAGGGCCTTGTGGAAAGATCAGTAAGACCCTGAAACCTAAAGTTGTGTGGCCTAGTCTGGCAGAGGCAGAACATAGGCTATCACTTTCTCCTTTTGCACAGAAGCATGGATAACTTGGCTGTAGAACCTGCTTGGGTCAAAGTAGCACCTGCTACACACACACACACACACACACACACACACAGACAGAGAGAGAGAGAGAGAGAGAGAGAGAGAGAGAGAGAGAGAGAGAGCTACCTAAATACACTTATGAGTACCCTCCTGTTAATAGGCAACCCCTATCAGATGTTTCAAGACATTGTGTGAGTGTTCTTGCCCGGGAAAAATCTGCCTCATCTTGTGGTCCTTGTACATCGTTGGGGCCTGATTCATACTTAAATGTTTGGCATCCAGACCACCCACAACAAAAGACCATTTCTAGACAAACAGGATCCCTTCCTTTGGGATTTTCCAGGTCTGTATCACACATGCCCTAGGGGCATGCTCTCCTCAACAGGTAGGGTCAAAGGCTCCTTGTGCTAAATCTAAGACAATAGAACCTGGCAAATACTTCTGAAGAGTAACACACTAGGCTTAGCTATGATGCAAACCCTAAGCTGAGATGATTCACCAATTACCTTCTAGAAACCACTCCACAAACATTAGGATGCCATTATAACACTGTATATTGTGCTATGACTCAAAGGCGTTGTCTCTCCTGACCCTGACACCAGCCTTAGATAATCACATTTATCAAATGAAGATACTGAGGTTCAGTGAAGCTCACTGACTGGGGCCTAGGTGGCACAATTATCTATGAATTCTTGAGGGGCAGTCAAGGCCTCATGGTGTTTAGTGTCGGGTCCTGAACATCTACTGGGGCTTTTAAAAACACATGATGAGGAAGGAAAAAATCTTAGGGATTAGGTGGTGATGAGACTGAGTGGGGAGGAGAGGAGCCTACAGAGGTCTGGTTTACAGAGGCGCCTGACCTGGTACTCACAACTCAAAAGGAGTTTGTGGACAACAGGATGGGTTTAATTTTCACAAGCTGGGGAAGCATATCAGGAGCTGAGTGGGGTCCTGCATATCTCACAGGAATTCTAGCCATGGCTGTAGTCACCACTGACCCTGATGGTGAACCTTGAGGGGGACGGTGTGGGACGGGAAATGGGATGGGTTAAAGAACTGGTGATGAACATATTGTGGTTCTGAGCAGTAATAAGCCGGTTCTTCTGGTTCCCTCGCAGTCCATTGTTTTTACAGATTGTTGGGTGGACATTCCCAGAGTTACACTGGAAGGACTTGGTAGAATGACCAGGATGTTTGGGGAAAGAAGTCCCCTCCTTCTTCATGCTGTAGAAATGATTTTCTTGGCAAGACGCTGTGTAACTTGTAAGAAAGTCTTGATGGATAAGGTATCAGATTAGTGTGTCACGCCAATAAACAGCACACTTTGTAACTGAAAGTCAATGCTTACCAACTCGAGAAAGCAAACGCTTCAAGAAGGAAGTGCTAACAGACTGGAAAAACCCAGGGACATTTTTTTTCCCAGATGAAATGATAAGAAAAGTATCTCCACCATCCTGTAGAGTTGTCCTTAGGGAAAGGAAAAAAAAAATCAAGGAATGGAGTTGGGAATGGCTCTTCAGCCATTCAGATTCATTCCACTTGGATCTCCAGTGGTGGTGAACTTAGCTGTGACACAGAGCTCTGCACCTTCAAGGATATAGGCTCTGCTGCTGGGGGTGGATCCTGTGTGCTAGCTTCCTGGAAGCAACTGCCTAGTTACCAGTAGGTAATCTTTGCAGCTCCAACTCTTGAGAGCACAGCAGTATGTAAGTCATAAACTTCAATTCAATGGGAATCGGCTGTGTGTTAAGTGTCTGGGACTTGTCCGGCCCTGTACTAAACAATAGAGTACTATCCTGGACCAGCAGGCAGAGTGCTTGCCCTGAGGAGTTTCCATTCTACCAGCTCTTGGAGTTGGAAGTAGCCACAGAGACAAAGTGGGTGGAGATAACGGGAAGGGAACACAGAATGGTAAACAGAAGCTGTAGCAAGGACCCAGAGTCTGTCACTTATAACTTACACTATAGTGATCCAAGATAAGTTTAGGTGTCTACGGTACATGGATGAAGGGCACTGTACTTCACAGTAAGCTCCTAACAAAGCAACTGCAGGGGTGTGCACTATCATTGATAGATCATTGAACAGATGCAAGCTATCAAATGAAAAGTTTTATTGTTTTGTTTTCTGAGGCAGGATCTTGTGTGGAGCAGGCTGTTCCCTGACCCCCAGGCTCATGTACTCCACTGGCCTTAGCTTCCACAGTGCCTGGGACGACAGCTCTATAACCCGTGCCTGGTGAGATAGTTAATTAAAAGGAAGGAAAGGACATGTTTAGCACTGACATACATAATTTGAAATAAATGCTAACTTCTATCATATCCTTTCTTGATTTTCTAGCTCCTTTTGTTTGCGTATTTGTTGTTGGGTTGCATATCTGTGTTTGCGTATTTGTGTTCATTTTGTATCTGTTAGCCAGAAAATAAATCAATCAAGATAGTTACATTAGTATAACAAAGGGGAATAATTAGTGCAATACAGGCAACATTACTATGAATAAAAAGAGGATATGTGTTGTGTTGGTACATATACTACAAAAATCCACAAAACAGCCACATATGCCTAGGAGCAGTGGTTCTCAACCTGTGGGTTACAGTCCCTTTGTGTGTGGGGTGTCAAACAACCCTTTACAGGGGTCGTCGAAGACCATCAGAAAACACAGATATTCCCATTACAATTCATAACAGTAGCAAAATTACAGTTATGAAGTAGTAATGAAAATAACCTTATGGTTGAGGGGGTCACCACAACATGAGGAACCGTATTAAAGGGTCTCAGCCCTAGGGAGGTTGGGAACCACTTCCTTGGAGTTATTGATCTGGTTCTTATTAATGGAAGAGCTGCGTGGGTTTCTTACCATGTGTGCTCTATGAAGGAGCTGGAGCCAAGTGTCCAGTGAGCACGTGCTTCTGATGTGAGTGAAAGGTGTATGTTCATAGCTAAAGGTCACAGAACAAACAAACCCAAAGTTAGACGGTGCTGGGCTCTTTATGCAGACAAGGAAGAGCCACTATTGCTGCGAGTTGAATGCGTGCCTTGACTGCTATAAACGAGAACACAGACATGAGCAATTTTATTCCCACGTTAGTTTTATTCTTTCCTCAGATTTCTATTTCGTTTTATCTGTATTCAACTAGTGAGTCTCCTAGCCCACTGTCCTGACAATATGCTTACTGAGTTAGTGGTAATTCTTGGAGACATGGTCCTTCTCTGCAGACCAGAATGGCACGGAACTTACCACCTAGCTCAGGCTAGCCTGTCTCCTAGGACTCCTGGCTTAGTTTTCCAAACTACTTGAATTATAGACATGATCCACTCTGCCTGGCTAAAGCCCTAGCCCTAGAGTATAGTTTTCAATTTTCCCTTAATATGTCTTTTCTTAGAGATGAGACAATGAAGCCCATTGCTGGTCCTTTCTATCTCCCTCCATGGGTCTATAGTTAGAAATCATTACTGACAAATAAAGCTCAAAGCAACTATAGTGCTAGATCAGCAATGAACATAAAACACCTAGAACCTTGCTACAGGCCATCCCATAACACATCCCCACCTGTGCCTTCTGTGTGTCTTCTACCGTCCCACCCAGCTGTATGCTCAGGGGAGTTTGAGAACACAGACTACACACGTTCGGAACTCCCGGATGTAGGGAGATTCTTCCAGGGTGTTGAGAGAGCATACAAGTGTGAGACATAGACTTTTAAACCACAGGCAGTGGGAAGTGGATCAAAGGCACCGGGCTGGGCCTCAGCGGACCTATCCCTATCTTCCTCTGCCCCTGACTTCTGGAGAGCCCCTTGGCTTCCCTCGTGTTTCTACTCACACACGGGTTGCTGAATGAAGCCAGAATCATGCGGACAGCCTGCCCCATCTAACCCTCTGATTTGTTTTTGCTTTGGCTGAGTGTCATGGATTGAATTGTGTCCCCTTAAAATTACTATGCTGATGCCTAACCGCTTGTAACTTAGAATGTGATCTTTATTGGAGATAAAGTCTGTTCAGACTACCTAAACTAAGGAGTTTAATTCAGGGTTGGCTCTAAACCAGCGTGTCTGGTAACCTTATTAAAGAGAACATCTGTACACAGACAAGGACATGTGCACAGTGAGAATGCCATGTGAATATGCAGATGTCACCTGTAAGTCAAAGAGATGGCCTGGAACAGATCCTTCCTCCTCAGTCTACATACGGAACCAACTCTGTCCACACCCAGACTTTGGACATCTAGAGTCAGGCCTGGAAGATAATACATTCTGTTGTTTAGATGGTCCGGCCTGCACTGTGTTGTGGCATCTCCGACAAAGAAACACAGTGACTTTTTACCACGCCCCGCACTGGTCCTAAGTTTCTCCCAATCAACTGCTCCATTCAATATGCCTGTTAACTGTTTTTTTAGGCACTGAGACTGTAATCTCTAGAAGAGACTCCCAAGCAGCTTTTTGGGCAAGTCCTTGTAACTGCTCCCTAAGAGCCTTTAAAATCTAAGAAGCAAGGGTTGAATTCCACGAGAATCTCAACTCCAAAGCCTGATGGGGCAGACTACCACGTACCCTGAGCCAGTTTGGTTTGTTGGTATACATTAAGCTCTTAATGCACGGGAAGAGAACCCTTGGTACAGAGTGTCTGTAGTCTGTTCCCACAGCAGATCATAATTTCCTAGAATGAGCTCACTGGAAGTGGATATGGGCAGAGAGGCATGACACTGACCTGGTGAAGGGGTAGAAGTAAGTTTGGCACACCACTGCCACTTGGAACCTATTGCTCTACAGGGAAGACATTTTCCCCTGGTGACCTTATACCTAAATGGAAGCTCAGCTAAGCTGAGTTTAACATCAGGACTCAGGGTCCTTTTACCCAGTGAGTTGTAATAAGCTTCAAAGCCCCCGGGATCATCATGTGTGGAACAAAATGTTTGAATAGATTAGAAACCTGCAGCATTGGAAGCTTGGCCTTCATAGGACCATAAAAGGCACGCAAAATACTAGAGGTGGGAAGAAGCCTCTCTCAAAAATGTGATTACAGAGTCCTTCTCATCTGAGGTGCTTTGGGTTCCTCTGTGATTCTAAAGTTCTAGAATTCTCAGTCTCAAACCTAAATTGGAAGCCCATTGGTCGGGGAGGGAGACCAGGCAGATGACCAAACCCAAAGAACAATCCAGCGGAGGCACACGGGCTCAAACTATGTCCTGGACTGTGTCATTCCTCTGCTCAGGCCTCCCCTGATGCCCCGTTTCTCTTGTAGTGAAATCCCGAGTCTCTGAAAGCACTCTCACGTCCCTACAGGCTTGCTTGCACGTTGCCTCCTTGGGCTTGGTGCCCACTCCTTTCCCGGGCCACCCTACCTCGGCATGATCATACACTGCTATAGTCACGCAGCTTCCCTCTCTCTAGAATGCATTTCGAGGCTTGCTCCTAGGCAGGCACCTTTATGGCTATATGTTTGGTAAGCCTCTGCTCTCCACCAAAGCCACTGGAATCTCACTTCCGCTACAGTCCTACACCAGCCTGTGTGTCGGCCCCTGGCCACCCCAAACCACGGCTTTCTGCTGCTAGGACTTAAGCCCTCTTAGCAAGTAGATTTCTGCCCTGCTTAGGATGTGGGCTAACACTGATCTTTCTGCTAGGAGGCAGGTTCTTCAGAGGCCTGCGGACCTAAGATACAGGAAGTGTGCCTGCTCAGGCAAAGCTTCTCCAATAGAAAAGAAAGCAATGAAAGAGAATGTAAGAATTACCATTCTTGAAGTATTTTAAGCTTCATAGAGAAGTGGCAAAGACAATACAGGTTTTAAATAAATTCCTTGCAAAGGCTCAATTGCATCACCATATTTCCCTGAAGATTAGCAATATTGACATTGACATTACTAGTTACAACTCGAACGGCATATGCAGAGCCCCTTGGGTTGCAAATGGCCTTTCCTCCTTGGCCCTCTCTTCCCCATCCTCTACTCTCTCCTCTTTTCTTTCCTCAACTCTCCTCACATTAACTCACAGACACAGCCTATATTTCAAGGTTAGGGAGGACAAAGAAGAGAATATCCACAGACAGATCAAAGAGGTTCTTCAAGGCTTCCTGGTTAGAAAGAGCAGGACCAAACCATAAGTGAGCTGGGCCTTCCTAACTCATGGCTGGTCTCTGTTTCCTTGGGCAATGCTGCCATTTTCCAATCAGACTCCATTGTCTCTGCTCTGGCTGCCTGGGCTAGTGTGGTTTTTTTCTGACAAGGTGAAGATGGCAGCTGCCTCTTCAGCTTGTATGCTGGGATGGCCCTGAGCAGCTGTAACCCATATTACTAAGTGCTGAGGCACCAACATTCCTGCACAGCATACCCTCCCTTCACTCAGTCCTGCACCCACAGTGCCAGAGGGATGAGGTGCTGCCAGCCGCGGCTTACCACAGGGTCCACAGGCACCCTGCAGCCTGGCGACTGGGATGCCATCTGGCACCCACCACAGCTGCAGGGCCTCCAGCCTGGCCTAGAAGTCCAGAGTGGGCTCTTGGCATTGGTGCAAGAAAGCCCTCTTGCCTCTGGTCAGTATACCCATCCTTTCCTAGATGGAACAAGCTACTGATTGTCTCCAGGCCTCAGCCTGCTCAGCTGTCAGGGCAGGAGAATATGTAGATCTGAGAGACGTTGATCTTGCATTTTCTCAGTTCTGGATCCCCTTGTATTCAGGAAGGTGTCTTAGGTCCTGTTCCCAAATAGGAAAAGTGCTCAGCGTGGAGAAATGGAGAATCATGAACAGCGAGAAAGAAGCGTCAGAGGGAGAGATCTGATACGGACGCTACAGCCAGGATCGGATGACTTCGGCATAGGTCAAGCATGTAGTCAGTGGTCAAGTATTTGCAACAGTAGTAGTGAGAATGACATCTATCCCAAGTCTCACCTGCTCCCGTCATCCATCCAAAGCCAGGCCCTTGCTTGTGCTGCCATATGTTCTCTGTGCCAAGGGTGCATACATGCCTCTGTCCCAGCTTCCTAAAACATAGCTGTGGCATGCATTCCTTTCCTGTTCAGAATCCTTCACTGATGCCCCAGCACCCCTTGAGTTAGGTGTCAATGCTTCACACTTTGGGTCCAGAGTCACAACACACAAAGCCCCCTCCTTCCCACCTCGGTTCCCCACACCTGTCCAGTGCATTGGTAAACCTGCCCCCAATGCCCAACAACCAACAACAGGTGCTCGTGGTCAATGTCTGGCAAAGAGCATTAAGATCGTATGTTAGATGTGGCTCTGGGGTCAGAAAAAATTCACCGTTGGATGGCTGTGTGGCCTTCAGCAAGCTGTGTGACTGCTCTGAGCCTGGGTGTCCCCACTTCTAAAAAAGGATTTGTTAATGGCGCCTCTGGACTGTGAGAACAGAAGCCAGATGGAGGGCATCTGATCTCCAGTGAGTCCCACTGCTCAGTACCTCTTGTTACTCAGTGCTCCTATACGCTGGCTGGGTCTTCCCCAATACTTACCTCTTCCTAGCAGACAGAGAAATGCTCCCCAATCCGCCTTCGGCGCACACCTAAGGCACCCCCTGCTTTTCCCTTTGTAGAAGTTATGTCCGATTCTTCCTCTCAGCCTCATGCTCCCAGAAATAAGACTCAAACTCAAAATATATTTGCAAAAGGGCACTGTCAATAGGACAAAACGGCAACCAACAGATTGGGAAAAGATCTTTACCAATCCTACGTCCGATAGAGGGCTAATATCCAATATATACAAAGAAGTCAAGAAGTTAGACTCCAGAGAACCAAATAACCCTATCAAAAAATGGGAAACAGAGCTAAACAGAGAATTTTCAACTGAGGAAACTCGTAGGGCTGAGAAGCACCTAAAGAAATGTTCAACATCCTTAGTCATCAGGGAAATGCAAATCAAAACAAGTCTGAGATTCCACCTCACACCAGTCAGAATGGCTAAGATCAAAAACTCAGGTGACAGCAGATGCTGGAGAGGATGTGGAGAAAGAGGAACACTCCTTCACTGTTGGTGGGATTGCAAGCTGGTACAACCACTCTGGAAATCAGTTTGGCGGACCCTCAGAAAAATGGACATAATACTACCTGAGAACCCAGCTATTCCATTCCTGGGCATATACCCAGAAGATGCCCCAACATGTAATAAAGACACATGATCCACTATGTTCATAGCCGCCATATTTATAATAACCAGAAGCTGGAAACAACCCAGATGTCCCTCAGCAGAGCAATGGATACAGAAAATTTACACAATGGAATACTACTCAGCTATTAAAAACAATGACTTCATGAAATTCGTGAGCAAATGGAAGGAACTTGAAAATATCATCCTGAGTGAGGTAACTCAGTCACAAAAGAATGAACATGGTATGTACTCACTGATAAGTGAATATAGCCCAAAAGTTCAGAATATCCAAGTTTCACTTCACAGTAACCATTGGACTGAGTGTGAAGTCCCAGATGGAGGAGTTGGAGAAGGGATTGAAGGAGCTGAGGGAGTTTGCAGTCCCATGGAGGGAGCAACAGTGTCAACTGGCCTGACCCCCCGAGCTCCTGGAGACTGGACCACCAACCAAAGAATATACATGGAGGGACCCATGGCTCGGACCACATATGTGGCAGAGGAGGGCTTTGTTGGCCATCAGGGGGGAGGAGAGGCCCTTGGGCCTGAGGTTGTTACAGGCCCCAGTAAGGGGGAATGCCAGGGTGGGAAGACAGGAGTGAGTGGGCAGGTGGGTGGGAGGGAGAATACCCTCATAGAGAGTTGAGTGCAATGGACAAGTGGGAGGGGGCAATGAGAAAGTGTGATTTTTATTCCAGTTTACCTCTTACCTGCCAGGGCAGCTTGGCCCATGGATGAAATGAAAGAATTAGGCTCTTAAAAAACAAAACAAAACCAATTCAGCTACTTTTAAATATGGTCCCCAGAGCAGCAGCAATGGAGGTCCATCCGAGAGCAACAGGAATATAGAAGTGTGCTAAAAGTCTGAATCAGCAACTGTAGAGAGGGGCCCAGGTGGTCACCTATTCTATCGGACCCTCATGATGTGAGGCACGGTCAAGTTTGAGAACCACAGGGCTGTCTATACACGGGGGCTTTCAAAGTCCTTTCCTTTTGGTTTGTAATTGCGACCACCTGTATTTCTTCTAGCGAAGTCCTAGCCTCTTGCTGATGAAGGAGCAGGCTCTCACCCTCCCACGTTCCATTTATGTGTTCTACCCAGTAAAATCCTTGTCCTCTAAGACCTGAAGAATGTCCACAGTTTAGGACCCTGGAGTGTCCCTGGACAGGTGCTCTAGTGGCTGATTCTCTGAGAAAGCATCCTGTGTTGGCTTCCTGGTCCAGGGCCCAGCAGGCCTGAGGCAGGGTTCATGTCAGAAGCCTCAGGGAGGGTGAGGCTGAGGTCCAGAGAGTCCCAGTGAGGAGGGAAGCTGAGGCTCAGGGGTGTGACAGTGTGATCCCCTTAACCAGTGTTCCATCCTGTGGATGTGAAGAAGAGCTGCCCTGTGTTCTAAGAGGTTGGTTGCAGCCTCAATTCATTTTCACACTGGCTGCCTTTGGAGACAGCATGGTTCTACCCTGATTTTTATATCCTTTTCATGGGGGCTCAGCAAATCATATGAAGCAGTCAAGAGGATGCTGCTTAAGAAGCACTCATCTGGACGCACATATTCTCTCTCTCTCTGCCCCTTCCCCAATACCATGATGATCCACTTTGAGTCTCTTCTCCCGTCATTGAATGAAGTTATGATGATGGTGAGGCGGAGCTTCAGGGGACAGAGTGGGTGTGGGGAACTCTGTGGTTTGAGAACCTCACAGCGGGGACACCCTGTTGCAGAAGCAGAACTCAAATGGTTTGGGTAATGATCTGTATGATAGATGAAATCTGAAGAGCACAGAACCAGAGAAAGGCCAGGCATCCCTTCCCTGATGCCTGCAGCAGCCAGGCATTCACTCTTTTACCCCAAAACAGAGACCATACCAAGAGCAAAAAGAGGCAGCGTGGAGAGGCAGAAGGGCAGTTCTGGGCCCTGGAGCTTGTGACAGTGGTCACCTTCCTAACCATCCTAACAGATGTCTTTCCAGCAGCCAGGCAGAAGGAAGTCTCTGTGGTTTGGGACCCCACCCCGGATAGTTCTGTAATGGTGCCATACTCAGAAGAAGAGGAAGTGCCATCCCATGGGTAGGCACCGCTGTCTTTCCCTTGAGGGACACCCCGCTTCTTGGTCCAAGTGGTGTGGAATGACACCCACGGCTATTCATCTCTCTGTGTCTTGATCTCTGAAAGTAGGGATAACAACAGGGCCAGCAGAAGCCCTTTGCCTAGGCACGTGAGGAGCTCAGCAGATAGGATTGTTCAGATTAGCACTTCTTTATCTAACGTTGCCAGCTGCAGGAGTTTCACATGCAGTATCTCATCGATGCCCCCAGTCAAGCCTGGTCACACATTCTTAGCCTTGTAAGGAAAACAAGATGGAGAGAGGTTGATTTCTCCCAGTGTCACGCAGCAAGTCTGGAGTGGCTTAGGGGTTTTGAGTGGAGATTTGTCATTTCAGTATATCTTTCTGCTCTCTCATCCCTGAAAATTCAAGGCCTTTTCAAGAAAATGCTATCTCCTAATTGCACCATCATTGCCTCATGTCGCTGCCTCTCTAGATGCTTGCAACCCTCACAAACAATAATTCATTTCCCTCTGCTCTGGAATTCAGCCCCTTGACAAACTAGCAGATTTCACTGTGACTTCTACTCTATTTTCTTCAAAGTCCAGACAGAATTCCTTAAGAGTCCACAAGGAATTATTGCATTTACTAGTTCTCAATGAGGTCAAAGGGAAACACTGATTCCCTGTGGGTTCTCTGGAGCATGACCTCTACAGCAGCTCAAGCTCTGAGATGGTGAGACTTCATAAGAGAAAGAAGACTCCTAAGACATTCCTGGGTTGGGGGCTCTTCCCAGTGGATGCCAGTGTTCTCTATGTTTGGGAATCACAGTGTAGACTCAGGCCCCCTCTGCTCCAGAGCTCGGCACCTTCCCCACCTGCTCTCTTGGTGATCAGTCCCACACCTGTCTCTGAATTCTCCTCTCACCACACTTCTGAAATAAGGATGGGTAACAGCTGTCTGTAAAATGCTTTATGACCAGGCATCGGGCATTGTACCAGAGCCAAGTTCTGTGGAACAAATGAGCTCTGCCTAGACTCACCTCCCAAGGCATTCAAGTGTGGAATCTCTGAAGAAACCCAAAATGCCATGGCTGGAGGGGGTATTTTAGCAGTTAACATACCAAGCCATCTACTCAGCCTCATTCTCCCTGAGGCCTCGGACATAAGCCCTGCTTCAGGCCCGCTGGGCCACTGGACCAGGATGCTAACAGGATGCCTTCTCAGGTTGGGACAGCCCAACTTGATAATTCTAATGACTTCTGACTCCTCCAGAAGGCATCCCAGTTTTTCCCAGGACACCCTCAGGAAACTCCTCCGTCCTGCCACAAATGGGGAGCTGACCGTTTTCCATCTTCTCCACCCTTCACTACTTTGTCTCCTGAAAGTGTCCCCAGTGTGAGCACCTGCCCCCCTCTCCATTCCCACCAGTAGACAGAGGGCAGCCTTCCTGTCCTTTCTTTCTAGGGAGACTGAGATTGCCCTCTGCAGTGAGCATAAAAAAGAGGCCTGAGACAGGAGTTTCACCGTTATCTCTTCGATCTCTAGTGATCGACAACGAGATCTTTCCACATCCTCACATACTTGTGTCCTGGAGGTACCTGCCAGTTTACCACTGGAGTACCATGTTCTGAGCTCCCTAGAAGAACATAAAGTCAATGGCAAATTGATAAAGAAATAAGGAAGGATGAGCTGACTAGAGGGGGAGTGTTCCTGTGAGGAGGTGGGGAAGAAAGATGATCCCTCTCTACTTCACTCCTGTGGCCCCTGGAAGGATTATTCATCACCGATGGACCAGGTGTCTGCGTAGTCCTCTAGGGACCACATGCCCACAAGAGTCTCTCTTTTGCTATGAAGAATGCTCAAGACTGTAGAGTTATACAGAACAGCACTTCAGAATCACTAGAAGGGAGCTGCCTGCTCTATGTGCTCAGTAAAGAGTTTCTGAGTTCAACTGTCTGACATTCTGGGATTCATTTTGTATTTGAGGAGCAGAGATAGGGTCGGAGGTCAAAGGATTTAAGTCCAAAGACGTAGGTTGGAGGACAGACTTTATTTTGTCTATGTGTTATTGGTCAATTCATCTCAGTTTTGTGAGTCTCAAATTCTCAGTCAATAAAATAGAGAAAGAGCATTCTTGCACTGAGATGTGTGTGTGTGTGTGTGTGTGTGTGTGTGTGTGTGTGTGTGCTGTTGTTGTTGTTGCTGCTGCTGCAGCTTCTACTGCTTTCCATATCAAATGTGCCCCGATTTCTTTTATGAACTACTTCAATTATTGTTAATTAATAATTATGATTAGAATGGCCTGCCCCCAGATCATCCAGCCATCCAAGATGTCAAATACTAATGTATAATAAAGCAGAGAGACAGACAGCCTTTTACTTCCCTCAGTGTTTCAGGCTTTTATATAACACAAAACACACCTGAGCCTTTATCAAACAATCAGCATACATTAACTAGTGAGATAACATGTTATCTGCTCCATCCCGTTCTTCTCAAACACATTCTTGGGAAATGAAACTTTTATAGTCTGTTTTGGTTTGAAATCTTTGTAACCTATCACAGATGTGTTCCGATTTGTGTGGGAGCAAATGAAGTCCTGAGTGAGTGGATATTGTTGACATTGGCATGGCCATGCCAAAGACCCCAACACCCAGTCACGTGGGAACGGCAAGGCTTCCCCGAGGTCACAGTATTAATGCTTATAGAACATACAGAACATATCAGTTATAGCTTCTTCCTCCCAGAGGACTACAGCCTGGGACTCTAAGACTGCTCTCTCTCTCTCTCTCTCTCTCTCTCTCTCTCTCTCTCTCCCTCCCTCGCTCTCTTCGTCTTTCTCTGCCTCTTTCACACTTCACACTATTCTCTCTGTCTCTGTCTCTCTCTGTCTCTCCCCCTCTAACCCCTTGTTCAGCTGTATATACTAAATCTGCATCTTTTATTCAGATGCATAAATGTGCTGAGTTTTTGAGCTGCTAGTGTGTCTCCATCAGAGCACACAGCCTATGCCAGTTTTCCTGTATGTGTACCATGTGTCTGTTTTTTTCTTCATTCCCTGTAGCCCCAGTTAGGACAACCCCTAAGCTGTACAAATCAAGGCACATTTGTCTTTGTAGTTTATCAAAGTTATGTTAGAAAGAATTCATACCCAGCCTAAGACCCTTGCACCCCATCACGCCACCAATTCCTGCATTCATTTATTTATTCAGTGACCACATTTACTGCCTCTGCTATATGCTCTGAAGGCTTCGAAATGGCTCCTCATCTAAGGAGCTCACTGTACAGTTAGGTTTATGAGACATGCACACAGATACTAACAGCCTTATATGATGTGGTGAAGTAAATAGTGTATGGTATTTATAAACAAATAGACGTGGGAACTCATGGAGAGTGACAAATTCCACACCCCTTACTATTAGTGAGAAGGAAGGTTTAGTGAACGTTCTGCCTGTTCTGGAAAGTGAATTGCAGTGACAGAGTGTGGGAACCTGCGGTTTTCAGAGGTTTGGTTTCTCTCTCTCTCTCTCTCTCTCTCTCTCTCTCTCTCTCTCTCTCTCTCTCTTACTTTGTGGCTCTGGAGTTCTGTCCCTCAACCTTGTCATCATTTTCCTCATTATCCTAGGATTACCCTGACAGTTAGATGAAGTGATACGGGGTTCGGCACACAGAGTTCCCTGCACCTCATTGGTACTTCTGATTGCACGTGGGAGGTGCTGGGCAGGTGAGATTCCTAGGATGAGCACAGTTTCGAAAGACCTGGAAGGGAAACAGGGCCATTCCAAGAAGGAGCAGCCTGAGCAAAGTCCCAAGGGAAGAAAGTTTTCAGAGAAAGATGACTACCCTGTGTTTGTACTTTGGAGTGTGTGGGCTGTCACAGGAAGGGGTGGGGCTAGAGATGTTGGAGGCATGGGTAAAGAAGTAGGTCACTGATCTTGGAAGGCCAACGAGTCTGATCCTGGTAGATTATGGTTTCTAAAGGGAAGCACACGCTGCTGGGAGCAAATGAAAATTGTGTTCTATTTTCACTTATATTTACTTTTACTTTATGAGAAGAATGACATTGACATCACTGCTAGTTCGTAAATGTCCTAACTCCTTTGTCCAGTGGCTTCTTGCTCCATCTCCATCTAAGGCTTTTCAGAGGCACTGTAAGCGTGGCAGGCTGTGGGGGTCTGCTATGTTCCTTCAGCCACTTTCACAGGTTTATGGATTCCTTATATAGACTATACCAAATACACTCTCACAAAACTGAGCCAGCATTGGACCATTAGGATACTAACCAGGCCTGGCTTGCAGAACTCTGGATCTGGGACACTGAGGTGGGATAGCCATTGGCGGGCACCAGGGTTCTTTAAAGATATCTGGAAAAACTCTGGCGATTAAGAAAAAACCCAGGCGATTAAGAAAAAACCCAAAACAAACAAGCAAATAGAAAGATCGTGACTGGCCTTAGTCTTCTCCTGGTTTTCCTTTTGTTATGCTTTGGGACCCAGAGTCAGTGATGCCCTGGTCATATGGAGCAAATTATAGGCAAATAAACAAATATCCAGAGTTGAAGCTTGAAGAATAGGTTTCCTGTACGATTGTTGATGATGAAGCCCCTTGAAGATAGTACAGTGCTGCTCAGATTGATGCATTTAGAAGCATTCTCTTACAGTAATCTCATATTTTATAGATTCTAGCTTTGGTTGGTTAATATGTGTGTATCATTCTGGGATGTTTACTCTGATAAGTTTACATATAAGCCATGAGTCTTTGAGGCTTCACAGGCAAGGGTTTTTTTTTTACCATTAGACTTAGGCATTCAGGGACATTTGCTCTCTGCTTTTATGCTATATGGAACTATCACCAAGACACCTAGACAACAGGCATTTCACTCTGAGCTAGGTTGAGGGTCTCATCTCATTTTCTCAAAGAAAACCAGCAAGTATCATACAAGGAATGTAGGAGGTAGAATCTGGAGGCGACTTGTTAAAATGCTTGGCCTCTTTCTCTTCCAAACACCTTGTCCTCCTCTCCCTACTAAGATAAGCCACTGACCCCAAACCACCAGTGAGAACTCTGTAGGCTATGTTCCATGAGCCAGGCCTCCTCTGGCTGCCACACAGGAAGAGAGCCCCTGGAAGCCTTCAGCTCCTTCCTTCCCTCCTGATTTGTGCTGTCCTAAGTGCTGACCTGTGATCTGAGGTGACCAGACTTGTCCTGTGATGTGGGAATCCTGAGCTCCCCAACTTAAAGGAGGCAGAAGAGGCCCATCACAGGTATGGGATCTGGACTCAGGCAGCCTACACCCTGAGCCCAGTTTTCTCTGCTGTAACTAAGTGTATGTTACTTATTGTATTTAAGCCACAGGTTCGTCATCTGTATGGTGGAGACAATCTACACACCTGTATGTTGAAGTTAGGTCCAGTTCTTCCTCCCAGACCCATGGCTCGAGAAATAGGACTAAGACTCAAAATATATTTACAAATACTATGGCCATATAGCTAGGCACTTCTTTGATTAGGTATAACCTAAAATATTCCATTTATTTTAGCCTACATACTGCCATGTGGCTGGTTACCTGTGCTCAGGTACCATATGTCCATCCAGTCACATGTTCCCAGTGGGTCTCCAACTTGGCTCTATCCCAAAATTGTTTCTCCTCTTGGATGTTCCACTTTCTATATCCATAGGCCATAGGCCTTTTAACTGACAGATGATGCATCCATACGATACACAGGATCGTCTCTCTGCACCTGTGGGGTCATGTGAGCACAGCATGATCCTTGACACAGAGTACACTGCCTAGGAATGTGAGTTCAGCTATTTACAAAGGGATGCTCTGAGGGGCCAGGGGTAGGACCCGGGTGGCGTCCAGGAATGCAAATCCTTCACTCTTTATTAGTAATATGCAAACAGAAGAATCCACGCCCATGGCAGCCAGCAAGCTCAAGGACACCTCTTCAGGGAACAGCGGTCACCTTGGGCCACCCACCCTCTTCCGTTCATCTGGCACTTTTCTCTCTGGTTATCACTATAGTCCCTCCTGAGAAATTATGAAGCCAATGGCCTGTACAGTAATACCAAGGTGCGTAGGTGACCCTGGGCATTCTGCCAGTCCTGTGCATTTGATGTTTCCGTAGGTTTACTAGATTCTACATGTTTTAATTTCCTGAAAGAAGGAAAAAAAACAAAGTACATGCTAATAATCAAATTCAGAACTTTGGAATGTAAAGCAATATTCTTGAGTTTTACAGGGTGGTATTTGCCAAATTAAAAAAAAAAAAAAAAGATAGGGAGGGTAGGAAGGAAAAGTGCTAGTCAGTCCAAGCCACCTCTTTTATTTCAAGACTAAGCAAGAAACTGGAGGACAAATCAGGAAGGGTGGTAATAATCAAGCCATCGTATCAATAACTGCTCACTGATCTGGGTCAGAGGACTCTAAAACACTTCCCTCTCCAAGAGTAGCAACAATCATAATACAGTTCTTGAGCTGGTCCTTAATCATCTGTCTTCTCTTTTAATCTTCCAGCACTTCCAGTGATAAAAACCAAGGCTCAGATCCCAGATTAAAACACACAGCTGAGAAGTCAGCCTTGAGGCCGAGATCCTCCTCCCCTCCCCCACTCATGTGACTTCCATAGGGCACCTCCAAATCCTTTAAGGTCCTTCCTTGCTTTTCTGTCCCAGCCTTTTTGTCTTTGGGGAAGAGCTCCATCTGCTAACTTCTCTGGCCAGTGAGATTTGCACTTCGTCCTGGTCCTGCTGACTTGATAATCGTCTCCACCAGCCTGTAGTTTCTTAGAAAACTGGGGTTCTCGCTAACTCACCTGTGGGTGTCCAGCACCTAGCCCAGAAACTTGGTTGTACTTAAGTGCTTAGCCACTGAATGCTGAATTACCACACCTGCTGACTAAGTGCTTCACAAGCTCCCGTGCAGCTCTTGAATTTCTCTCTCTCCTAATCCTAGCTTAGGGCCTTGGATAGAGCCTTCATTTTTGAAACTCTCTGGAATCATAAACTCTTAGATAGTTCTTAGAACAATCAAATCTTAATGTTTTTAGCCTACAGGGTTCTAGAAGGAAAAGCTCACATCTGAGTCCCCGGTGGATTGCTCATGAGAGCTGGGTCAGCTCTAGGCAGAGCGGGTTCATGCGCCCACGCTCACATGGCTGCCTGCACGTTGATAAGAGCTGGTGGGACTGGTTGGTGTCAGATGGTGCTTTGCCAGGAACTAATTGGTGAGAGACAGGAGCTGATAGCCAGAGCCTATCCCTTCCCCGGCCTAATCAAGGCCCTCTCACAATCTTGAAACTGTCTCATGGATGCAGATTCCTTGAAGCCAGGAAATAGATCTCTGAAGGGACTGAGTTGGAGAAGAAAGGTCAGCACTGCAACTTGCTTGTGTAAAAGACATGTGGACCAGTGGCTCACTGTCAAGTAGGGTCCAAAGCCCGGGGCTCTGTGTGCAGCTGGTTTTGAACAGGCACAAACCTAGAAATCTAGTTAATGAATGTGTTAGAGAGACATTAAGTTAGTTTGTTTCAATGAGAGAAGGGGGACTGTGGTTAAGGGTTGTGTGCCTGGACAGATGGGTCAACCATTAAAGACGAGCCTCACAATCAAAGGGACGAGAGTTGATTGGTACCGCTAATCCCAATACTGAAGAGACAGAGGCAGGGGAACCAGAAGTTCAAGGTCATCCTCACCTATATAACTAGTTTGGGTTATAAGAGAAAACAAACAAAAACAGCAACAAAGAAAAACTGGTTAAAAATAAGTTAATTCATGGAGGTAAGGACCAGTTCTTAATCATTGTCAGCATTTTGGACCCTGTAATTCCAATGTTAAAGATTTATTCTAAGAAAATAGCTGACACTAGGGGATAATGGGAGAAACAAGGTATTACTGGAAACAAAAAGTGAATGCTAGCTAACCTACCAGTGCCACAATGATATCTGGATGCTGATATAGACGAGAATGTATCAAATAACGCAACGCTTGGAAGTTATTATTCTTAAGAGCACATTGATATTACTCATTGTGTGAGGCGCACAAAAAAGATCAGAATGCAAAGGCGTATTTGTGCTGCGTGTCCAACCCTGAGGGGCGGGAGGAGGTAATGCATTTTTAGAAAAGACAGGAAAGAATGAAAATAGATGGTTTGTAAAGATAGTAAGCTTGTGGGTGGCTTTTTATTTCCATAATCATGGTATAATGTTTTTGTATAATTTTAAAAAAAACCTTATGTTAATCAGAAACTTTGAATAACACCTTAACAAAAATGGGCTGCACACTGCAGCCGCCCCAGAGAAGTTAACATTCAAGACGCCCTGTTCAGGCTTCGAACATTTGAGTCTGGGGAAGATTTCTCTCACTGGCAACAAGTCTGAAATTGTACTCATGAAAGATGAAGTCCTTTGCCCTGTAGATGGACGTACAGATGATGTGGATCCAGGGACAGACTTTAATAAAACTTCCCTTCAAAGACGGACCTCTCACATCAAACGTCTGATGCAAAATTATGCCTGTACAGGAAGATTGGGAAAGACCGTGAATGCATGGATTTCAGTGTTCTGGCAAATGCACGGGAACTCAAAATCAAGTCTGACTGGATTTAAAACGTGCATATGAAAGACACCCTGGTCCTGTGTCCAAATGATTCTCATGTACCTACATCCCACCTGTCACCCCAGCCCTCCATGTCACTTTTCTGAGTGCCCTTTAAACATGTTAGCAATCTGTAAACCCAGATATCTTTCATTCATACATGACTAGGTTCTCTGTTCTCCCTAAATACTAAGGTCAATATGAAGAAAATCGTCATAGTCCAAACCCCAAACGCTTTGACTCCATCCCCGTAGTCTTCAGAGGTCCTGTTTCTCTAGCCATCAGAAAGAAATTCTCCATCTTTCCCAAAGTCCTGGAGACCAGGCTATGTCTTCAAATCACTAGCCTGAGAATGTAGCAACCGGAGTTGCCAATGGAGTTACTGTACCGGCACATGCTTTAACGTGAGCTATATGTTCACACACATCGTCCCCAGTGATGGTTCTGGCGTACATAGGGGAAAATAGGTATGTTCGTATTTCTTGACTTTCCCCCAGTTTTCTTTTTAACATGCTTTGATAATTAAAACAAAGCCAGTAAAACAGTAGTGAGTTGCTTAATTTGTTCAGGCTTTTGTTTACTGGAGAGCATATTATGACCTACAGTAGCTGGAAAATACAATTGAAAGCTTATATAATCTGTAGGTAATAACTATATAATAATTTATCTCTCTCATGATCATAAAAATGTTTTATTTTCTTCTAATTTTCTTACATATTTATTATGTTTTGGCATATTTGACTTAATGTCTTACTTCAGAAAAAAATATTTTTAATCAAAAAAGACTTAAAAGTAAGAAGCATTAAACTTTGATCTCTTTGTAATATTTGACAACTTAAATATTAATAGCAATCAGCAATTTATGCCAAATAACAGGAGATAATATAAACTCACAATTAATTTTATTACCAACTAAAGACCACAATTTTTTGAGACTCTTCCAGTTTCTCTTGCTTCTTCTAATGGACCTATCTTTGTTGAATTTTAATAAAATGGCTTCAGCAGAATTATCCAGTGTATATTTAAGATGTTTCTCAGGTCAGATATAGGTTTGTATTTTTTCAAGATGCTTGGGCAGACCCCCAAAATGAAAATATAAAGAAGTATAAACTTTCCTTTGGCCTAACCGTATATGAGACTCATCTTTCAATAACAATATAATTTATGAACCACAGAAAGCACAAAAGATAGTTTTGAATTGGGGGCTAGAATTCTAGTTTAGAGACTTTTCTGCTGTCATTCACGTTACTGATATCACAGTTTTGCTTTAGTCAAGCTTTGAAATAAATGGATAAAACTGAAAATGGCTGTTTTAGCTTTTCATTGAAATGAAAGTTTACTCGTGCCCCCACCTCCTACCCTGGGGTAAAATCTACGAAGTGAGTTTTGAAATCTTTCTTTTCTCTTTGGTCAGGGGCGCGCATGCTTGTTCTTAACTGTTTGATGTGACTTTGCCCCTGAAACAATCTAGGTCAATCTGTTAATGAAAACTGATTTTGTTCCTTCTTATTTGTCTTATGGCTTTGGACATTTTAATTCCCCCACTAAATGATTTCTACTAAATCCAGAATGTTAAAAACATTTCCTTAGAAGATGGATCTAATAGCTAAGCTATTTATTCTTTGCCAGACCACCCCTAATGAGTAGTTTTTTTAAATGTGGGGCAAAAGGAGCATGTATTTATGAATGAAAATTCCTTAAAAGAAGCTGTGTCTGGCTGTGAACATAAAACTCCTGGAAGGGGTTTCTGTGCCTGCAGAGACTGATGGGCTGATGGCAAACTCAGATTGATGGAGAGACTGGGATTTTATAGGTTCAGAGGCTAATTACTTTATTTTAGGCTAGTTTTAGCCTTCTGGAATAGCCATTTCTTGGCTTATTTTACATGTGAATTAACACCTCATGACAATAAATAAAAACTTCTTGGAAGGCATTAACTTAGTAGGACCAATCGCTCCTGCCAAAAGAGCTAAGAATGTCATCAGATAACATATTGGACCTACAGAACAGCCGCTCCCCATGTACCTACTTCTCTGACTTGCTTCATTCTGTAAAAATTTAAAAATGCTGTGGAGCTGCTTCCATGTTGGGGTGTGGAATTTAGGGTAACCTAAGTTTGTGTTCTCAGGCCACTGTCCCTCAAAATGGCTCCAGTCTAAACTATCTCTTATTCACAGTTTCAAATTGTGAATTTTGATATTTTCACGGGCTAGCCTGTAAGCTATAATTCCCATTCAGTCATGCATCCATCCCAAGGGGAAATAAGTGACACCCTGCAGGGCTGTTTTTCAGAGCCTCAATATTCAGTAGGGTAGGGGTAGTCTGTCTGTGCTCAGGACAGGGTGCTCTCAGCACAGCTGTAGTCAGTGAAGGAGCACGAGTGTTACCCATCTGTGCACACAATCCCACCAGGACTTCTGTGCACACAAAGCAATTCTCTCATTTCATCAATCCTATTAAGGAGCTGGCCAGTCCACATTGCCATGTTCTTTTCTCTTCAGACTTCCTTCTCTACAAAGTCCCTGGGTGCTTCCCTCCACGCCTGTTTCATTAGAGAAAAGTCTGATTTAGGCTCCCCCATATCTCTCAACAGCTGTACCTGTTCTCAATAATCTAATGCCACGATCTGCAATAGGGTACCCATAAACACAGTTCAACACTTAAGCCTCGGGTGACTGACGTGAAAGAAGTGTTCACCTTCAGTTCATCATCTGCCTTGTCTGAGCTTGTGATTTTGACAGCCCAAATGCAGAGTCTTCCCAGGGTGGCAGAGAGCTCCAGCAGACAATGCTCTTCTAAGGAATGAGACTATGTTTTCCTAAAAATGTAAATGAAAGTCAATGTAAAAGAGCAAATTAAAATTACTTTTCATACACATTTCTTCGAAGATATTTTAAATATTAAAAATTATGAATTAAGATTGCCAAGGCATCTATAAACAAACTATAATTGAATGATACCAACGTCTTAAAATAAAGATTCCTTGAGTAAAGCCAAGTTTTTAAATTTAAGATTTTGAAAAGCAAATCTGTTTTAGAGAGCTCTTTAAACAAGTTGAACCACTTAACAACTCCAGGACCTAATGGCTACTTAGTTGAAAATGTCATGGATCTATACCATGCCTGGTGTATGGGGCCTGTTGCTTTAAAAGTAGTATGATTTGCTAAATATGCAAAATGCCCCTTAGCTGCCTCTTGGAACAGTTGGACATCCATTTTAATTCATGACCACCACAAGAGTCACTGATTAGAAAATAAAGAGAGCAGGCACTCAGGTCTACTGGTTGCAAACATCTCCATAGTGGTGTTGTTTAACGAGAAGAAGATAGCCCACTGATTGATGCGTTACTCCTGTCTCTGACACACTACTCAAATATAATTCTTCAGAACCTTGACCATCTCTCCAAGCCCACAAGTTGCTCTGCTCCCAACCATACCCAGCTGCTTGCCGTCTCTGAGACACAGAACAAATGAGTAGGAGATCTGAAAACCTGAGGATGGTCTGTCACAAAAACACAATTTGTTATGAAACAGATCTCAAAAGACCTACATGATCACACCTTCTCTTTCAGGTTCATGTGGGTTGTTTGGGTTTTGTTTTTTTTTTTTTTTTTTTTTTGTGCTCAGGATACACAGTGACATTTGTTTTGAGAGGTGAAGCAAAGGGCCCGAAGCAAGGAGCCCTCCTGCCCACTGGCAACAGGGGTAAGTGGAGCTGGTTGGTAGGGCCTAGCACACACAATTGATAGACACTTTCATGTGCTTCACATAAGTACTGCGTTTTCATTGCCTCGGCTAGAAACCTCAGTGAAGAAACTCGATCCTCCTTTCAGTCCCTTCTACCTGGGCCAACCAAGTTTAGAGGAGTTAAGTGGTTTGCCCAGGGCAACCCAGCTGCTTAGCAACAGATTCAGTTCAGAAGCTGGAACTTTCTGAGGGCAAAGCTCTATGGATAACTGACTACTTCCTACCACTCTAGCTGGCTACTTTGGGAACAGGAAAGTTTCCAGAACCCCGGAGGTTGTCCTCTGAGGGGTGAAGGTGAGCTGCAAGCCGCCTTATCTTACAGCTGAAGAAAATAGGTCTGTCAGTGGAGGAGGGGGTGGGAGAGTGTGGTGAGCGCAGGAGCGTGGTTGTGGGACAGTAGTTTCCACCCTCACATGATGAAGTCACATCTTTCCTCTCTCTAGCTTTTCATTTGATTCTTGGTGTTGTGGGGCGGGCCCACTCCCCAGGATCTTCTTAACGATGCCCTCGTTTTGCCCCAGTCAGCCGATTTAAGCCGAGTCTTCATTTGCACCGACCTCCAGAAGAAGCTCACTCTGGGCAAATCCTGAGCTTTCGCATCTCCCCTGCCATTGCGCATGCTCTCCTCTAGCTACAAGGCTTTCTTCTTGCCTGTCTGGAGAAGACGACGGTGTGTCATTTAAATGCTGCACTAACATTTATCCTCGTTGCACACCCTCGGGGGTTGGTCACACCACCTTCTTCCGCCTCCAGAATAACGTCAACTCAGTTAAAGTTCTCAGGCTCTCTTGTGTCCACTCTCTCGCCAGGTAGCAATCCTCAGACAGACATTAAGTCTGCATCCTTTCTGCTACCCCCACACAATCCCTAACAGAAGCAGGCTCTTGGTTGCATACTGAAAACATGAACAAAGAGACAAAGGTCGGTAACCCCGAGGGCCTTGGGTCCTAGGCGAAGACTTTGTCCTCAGCACCCACAGCCCCCTTTGAGCAATATCCCTTCGGTGGCATTGAGCCACTGCTTAGAGTCATTGCACAGGAGCTTAGGGTGGGGCTGGTGTGAAAATAAACAAGGAGGGACAAAAACAAGGGGTGTGTTGAAACCTTGAAGAGTTCAAGCTGGCCACACCTTCTAAGTCAGATGGGCTCTCAGTACCTGGTGAGGGACCAAGCTGTCCCGGACACAGGGCTTTTGGAGCAAAGCTCAAGGGGGGGGGGGGGCGCAAAGCGATGTGAGATGTGAAAGGGTTTCCTTCTTTAACATTTTCCCCCCTTGTGTGCCTGTGTTTGTCTTTCCAGACAGAGGAAACTCTGACCTTCCTCGGCTTTAATTACCTAATTATTTTGACACCTTGGGCTGTTGCATCACCACAGCACATTGTTTGTCAAGGGCACTGTGTTGGGTGTTTCGAGGCTTCAAGACAACTGACAGGAGACAAGTTCTGACAACCAGGGAAATGTTGAGCAGAGGAAGGGAGCCAGCAGGAGCGGAAAGGGTGGGGAATGAGAGAAAAAGTAAATGTTTGATATGCTGGGAAGAGGTTGTCTCGAAAGACATGTCAGCGAGGCTAGCAAAACTGGATGTCTAGGTCTAGAAGGTGTCCCTGAGCAGGCTCTAAGGAGCACTGCCTGAAGCAGGAAAACCAGTATGTTGCAGGTCTACAAAAGACACACAATACAATATGGATTGTTTGTCTGGGGCTGTCATCTGGCTGAGAGGTTTTGTTTGCTCTGGATCACTTTAGAAACAAAGTCTAAGGGGTGTTCTCTACCCCGCCCCCCCATCATTCCTACTTAAATGCTTTTAAGAAAAAAAAAAAAGCAGTCATAAATCAAACTGTCCAGAAAGTTATTGTTTAGAACTCCAAAATCAAACATGAGCAAACTATTTACCAAAAGTGTGAAACACAGCCCAGAGACCTCTCTCCAGTGGTACTGCCCAGTCCTGTGTGTAAAGGGATCCAACAAGGAGGATTATAGTTGCCAAAAGCGTAAGGGTCTTGAAATCTGAGGACAAAACGGGGGTCAGTAGAACGGCCTAGGGTGGGCCTTAGGGCTTCTTCTAGCGTGGTATTGATGCCTCGCAAAAACGAGCCAAGACCTTCCGTTTGTAGAAGGACAGACAACTCTGTTTGCTTCATCATCTCGGGAATGAGTTACTACTGGAAAACTCCTACAACGTCCATTTTACTCAACTGGCAAAGGCTTTAAAACGTACTTTGGGCAGTTGGGGTGGGGTCTAGCTCAGCTGATAAAGTGCTCACTGCGCGCAAGTATGAAGACTTTAGTTTGATCCCCCCGAGCTGGAGAATTGGTTAAGAGTACTTGCTACTCTTGCAGAGGACCTAGGCTTGGTTTCTAGAACCATATTAGGGCTCCCAACTGTAACTCCAGGACCCATGGATATGAGTCCTGTTCTGTCCTCCAACTCCTGGTCCTCTGGGCACCAGGCACACATGTGTATGAATTCATACATGAAGGTAAAACATCCATATGCATAGAATAAAAATTATTGATGATGATGATGATGGTGATGAAGATGATGATGATGGAAGCCAGGCATGGTGGGACTCAGTTGTAATTCCAGCTCTGAGGAACTAGAGTAAGGTGCTGGCTGGCACTTGTCTAAAGAGCCTACCCTACTCTGTAAGGCCCAGATCCCAGAGAGAGTTATTGACTCAAAAACTTGGTGGACAACTTCTAAAAAAAAAAACCACCTGAGTTTTCTGTCTGGCCTCCACATGCACCTCCTACACACACACACACACACAAACACACACACACACACACACACACACACACAAGAAAGAGAGAGAAAAAGAGAGGATAAACATTCATTTTCATTAAAAAGTTAATGTACTTGCCCAACAAATATCGAATATACGTTCTGTGCCAGGTAATGATTTAATACGAAAGTAAACACAGGTATTTTATGGGACAATGTGAATATTTTATATGATCTAAAAATGTACTCTAAATTATTTTTCATAAGCAGGGGAGATTTTAGGTGTGGTCTCTGCACTTCCTTCCAACAACATGACTGACACTTGTCTTCCCTTGCCCCTTTACACATCAAGGAGCAGGTGTCTGAGAGATCTTTGGTCTCTTTCCTGCAGGTACAGCTTAGACACTAGAAATGGCTCACCCATCCCTCTTTACTCTCAGTAAGGAAAAGGTGAAGAAAGGATACCATGACAAGGTCCGACACTGCTCTACTCCTCTGGGACCCCTAAATACCTGGAACACCCAAGACCCATTTTCCTTCTCTAGAAAACAAGAAGAAATGCTGAATGTGGCTGCATGTGGAGGGCTATCTGAAGCCTACATGCAATCACATTGTGATGGATGGAAAACTCAGAAGTACTACATACAGGTGGCTGTGGTCTATCCAAAGCATCGCCACATGGCGCCAGTACTCATAGATAGGATTCCTGTTTCTCACTGGAATCGTTCTCATACTGCTCTGAGGTGCTGGAGACCCTTCCTGTACTGCAGGAATCTGTGGCCACTCCCCTGCCACACAGAAGTCTCAGTGGCACACAAAGGAGTGGATGAGCACACACTTATAAACAGGGAAGATGGGCGGGCAGCCCACAGCCTTTCATCGTGAGATACGCTTTAGAGGAAGAGCTAAGGACAGAGAGGCCTGCACAGGAAAGAACAATGTCAAGGTCTCCACAGAAGCAAGTCCAGGCAAAGGGAATTTCCCGAAGGAAGTGAATCACTCAGGGAGAGTCTCTTTGATATGCTATGGGGCAGTGCTAGATGGAATTGGATTACAACATTATCAATCTTACAAAGAGATGGTCTATCAAGGATTCCCCACCAATCCCCACTCCTCACATTTCCTCCCTGACTCAACACTGTGGGCAGGTGAGTGGAACTTTTCAAGGCCATGCCAAATGCGTTATAATGCTTCCTGCTTCTTTGAGGTTTCGTCCAAGTTTCCCCTGTTGTATCATCGGAGAGACTGACATCTCGAAGAGACCACTGTGATTCGATGTTTCCTGTCACTCAACATCAGAAAACACTCTAATCGAGGAATCCCAGCTTGCTTACCTCCTTATACTTAAGACAGATGTCCTTTCAACTCATTGTGTTGGAGGTTCATTGAGAGGAAAGACCTGGTTTTCATAGGTTGTCATAGCAACTGGCACACCTCAACATCAGAAGCGGCACAAAAGGCACTCTGCACAGGGTTCATCGGTATCTGGGATACCAATTCACATCTGCACTTCCTATTTTTCATCTGTAGAATTCAGTAGTTAAATGAGATGATCTCTGAATTGCTTCTCATCTCTAACTGGAAACCTTAGACAAGCTGAATGAATACCTTAACTTCACACACAGAGATAGTGGGATTGCTTTAAGGAAGTGAGTGGGAGTCCACAGGACCAACAGAGATGTGGGGATTGAAAACGGGCGAGTGTGAGAGATGAGTTCAGCCATCCCTCATGGAGCCACAGTCCTGGGCAAAATAAGCTCCTCACAAGCATGGGGAGGGGCAGGCTGGAAGCTCAGTGGGAAGAACCTCAACAAGCCTGGGAGCCCGGACATGTGCCTCTGTGCCAAGCCTGCCCTTGTTTGCCCGGCTACCCTGAGCCTCCTGTCACTATGGTTTGAAATCAAAACTTCAATTCTTCCACAAGGTCATGAGCATCAAGAGTCTTACTGCCTCTGAAGGCAGCCATTTCTGTTTGGGTGAGTTTTATTTATCAAAAAGGTTTCAAAAGCATGCTAATAACATCCTTAATTACCCATGCCTCAGTGCTCTTGCTGGCTAGCTGATCAGCTATTTGGGACCTGGCAATTGTATAGTAGGTAATTCCCTGGAGAATGACTGTCCCCACAAGTCTCTGCTGTCTGTGTACTTCAGAGAAAGCTGCTCCTACACAGAGTTCCTCAGCCTCTAGGTTCACATACCAAGCTCACCTTAATCACTCAGAAAGCACATAGTAACTTACTGCTTAAAAAATAATGTTGAATTTTGGGGATCCCCCCATTCTTTAATCAAGGGAATGTTACTTTTTAATTTATGAGGCAGTTCCATACAAATGATTGGGATTAAGTATTGGCTTGATTGAAGTCTTGGTTTTGGCTCACTCAGAGGTGATGCAACCCAAATCCAGTTATTTTCCCTCTCCAAGTCTGTTTCCTGGTACAAAAAATTAATAATATTTACTTTCTGGACTATTGAGAGAATTAAGTTGAGAATTCAAATTAGGCGGCTTGTCCCAGGAGAAGTACCATTAAGTAATTAAGAAGACATATTTTCTCCACAGTTCAACCTTATCCACAGTCCAAGTCCGTTTTGGTACCACTGACCATCTTACTGGTCTCAGTTCGGTCCTTGGAGACTATGCAAAGCAGGCTGAAATCCTCTTTCCACTTGGCTGTCTTTCAAGTATTTCTATTTGACCACAGTTCCATACATGGCAAAGGACCTCACCAGAGAAATTGAGTTTGGAAAAAAGTGTATTCAGGGCTTCACCACAAACTGGAAGGAGAACCAAGGAATTCTGACTTCTGCCCTAGAGTGACTGACCACTTCACACCTACCTCGAAGAACAGAGGGGTCAGTCAGAGCTCTTGGAAAATGCCACTGTGGTAATGCATGGCACCGAAGTGCTGACACGTGGCTCTTTGATGTGGCCCTAGCTCATGATGTTGCTTTATTTCCTTAAGTTGGGAGATAAGCATGGCCACTAGAACCACTTCAGGAAGGAGCACAGGGCACTGCCCCACAGGCTTTTAGGAATTTTCCCACAGAAGTATTGCAGCTGATTGTGCAAACTTGAAAATGTTTTCATGCCAATCTATTTTGCAAATACGAACAATCTTTTTCTGAATTGTTTTCATAACCCCACTTCTCCATACTATCGAAATTCTTAGATAACTGGTTTCTTCTTTCAGGTAGAAGCAATTTCTGAAGCAAGAGAGGGTTTGACTAAATAACCTAAGACTTGAACAAACTGTTCTGTGTTAAATAGGCACTGTAAGGAACAGATTTGCTACCTTTCTGCCTACTTGGGATGTAAGCACTCTGTGATCACTTCTTGTTTTTTTATTTTGTGGTTGTTTTCGAGACAGGGTTTCTCTGTGTAGCCCTGGCTGTCCTGGTACTCACTGTGTAGACCAGGCTGGCCTCAAACTCAGAAATCCACCTGCCTCTGCCTCCCAAGTGCTGGGATTAAAGGTGTGCGCCACCACTGCCCAGCTTGTGATCCCTTCTTTAGAAGTGTGACTGACACAATTGGAAAATCCCTTTCTCTTTATGTGGTCCTGTAACTTGTCCCACAGGGAGCCTTCTTAGCTCTAGATGATCTTGAAGCTTGACCTCCTAGCAGGAGTCAGTAGCTTATCCGAGGCACCATGGCAAGATTCTTTCACTAGGATACTGAGTAGGTTCCAAATTTTTCAAGGTTCCTTTGAAACCAAGAAGTACTATTTTCTCACCTATATTTATTCTACTGGTGAAAGAGCTTCTGGTGAGGATTTCATTAAACACTACACTGGTGGCTGCTGTTCACTGTTATGTCTTGGTCACAATTTCAGGGGTTTATTATGCTTTTTCCTGTGTGAGACTGGAGAAACCTTGCCTCCATGACTGACAGCCTAGTGAAGGTAGGACCAGCCAAGGATTTCATTTTGACCTCCTGTCAGTCTCAGGGCAGGGCCCAGTCCATTACCATGATGACTCCATCAGAAAGTTGACCTTATTATTCATCCTTCTCTACCTATAGACAATTCCAGGCAATGTTTACGACGTGACTTCTAAGAGACCGAGAGTCTATCCATTCCATTTTCTGTACCGGAAGCAGCTAGGTTCAGAGCCCTTTGTCTCCAGTGATAAGTAGTCTTCTCCGCCTGCCCCAGGACAATAACGCTCTGACTTGATCTGTGCACTGGAAAGCACCGAGCTCCACAGTGAATGTTAAGGTTTTCAAAATATACAATGTTACTTTTAAATGATGGGGACAATAAAAACTAGCCAGCTTGTGGTTGTGCCAATTTTGTCCTTAAAGTCATACGTACGTGTAGAACCCCTTCCTTGTGAACTGGTGCCATTACTCTGCCTGTCTTCATTTCTCCATCTAGAGAAGAGAATCTGTAACTTAGGCAAATCACAAGTACTCTCCCTGGAATCTGGGTGAAAGGCTTTGACTGCTCTGCCCCAACCTCTAACTGCCTGAAAATAGAGTCTACCTCAGATCCTACCCATTCAGCTCAGATATGATTTCTTCCAATAAGCTTAATCTGACTCTTCACATTCCACCAGCCAAGCTGGAAATGGAATTGCTCTATTTTCCAAATTGCCTTTTCTTACACCCAAGAGCAGTTTCTGAATCCTGGTAAGTCCTGTGTGAATAGATTTCTAGAGAGTGGCACTGGGGTGGGGGTGGGGTTCTTGATTATGTGTTGCTCTTGATATCCCTTTAAAGCACTTCTGGCGGGATGAGCTGGATGTGAAAGTAAACTGGGAGATGAAAGACAACTAGCTGGATACTTTCCTTTCTGGCCACAACACGCTTATAATTTCATTGCGTTGGAAACTTGAGTTCCTCGGGAGGGATTTTTGGGAACGCTCTCTTGGGAGCTTTTAGAAAATCTGAAAATCCATGGCAGGTTATTTTATAATGTCAATAACACAATCTACAAAAACAGTGAGAGCACGCGTCAAGCGTTAGATGCTCCCGTCAGACGAGCGAAAATGAAAACCAATTGGGAACATTTACAGATTAAAGTAGAAAAACCCTTTGCTTAGAAAACCGAATACTTGGAAGAGTTGAGGTTAAATTGGTTAGCAGTGTTTTGAATGGACACTTTTTTTTTTTAATTTGTTTTAAAAACAGTATGGAAGAGTCATAAGACGTCTGGGCACAGTGCCCCAGTCAACTCGTCAATGGGATTCTGGCACTCAAGCAAAGGTTACATGGTGTAACAACATACAGAGCAAAATGCACAAGGATCTTCACGGAATCAGAATCTTTAAAAGGCAAACACCTCCCTCCGAAGGAGAACACGAGACAACACTGAAGGTCTCAAAGTGGGAGCCTGGTTTTATTAGTTAGAGAACATCATGCAAATTATATTATCTAGGCATTATAATGCAAACTTTAAAAGGAAATGCTCATTATGTAATGTTAAGTGAAAAAAAAACAGGCCATAAAATGAAATGTGCATTATGCATGCATATGATGAAAAGACAAGAAATAGATAAGAATATGCAGAAATACAAATAGTTGGCTGTGGTGTGGGATTCTGGCTTGTTTTCTGTTTTAAAGCCATTACATCATCTTTCCAATGACAAACTACATTTTAAGTTATTGAAAACAAAGTCTCATTAGCCTTGTCCTTGCATAAATTCCCAGAGAACACATTATTCTTGTTCCCTTCCACCTCTGCTACTTGTCTTTGATTTGGACCTGCTCCACCTCCTCTTACTTTTCAGTCCTGAACTAGATGGGAAAAAGAAATAGACCCTCACAAAACAAGGAAGCAAAAGCACCCAACTGTGTGGAAGCTATGCACTCAAGCTGGAAACTAGTGGAGTGGCTTCAATACCTTGACTTATCCCCATTGTTGCAAAGGCAGACCCAGATTCTTGAATGACCACAAGTGGCCTCGGTTTATTTAACAAGCCTTGCCAATGAGGCACAATGTTCCCGTTCTCAGAAATAGAGCCCAGCAGAGCTTCCAAGGACCCATAAAAGTCTGCACTTTTGGGAAGACGTGACAACCCTGGCAACAAACACAGATTCGTCATTCTCTATATTAAGAGAACGTTTGGTTGCATCAGGCTTTTGAGCTGGGCCAACACTTAGTAAAAATTTGAAGCTGGCAAAGTCAATTTTCATCTCTAGCCGGAGACTCCTTTCCCTGCAGATGATCAATAAAAAGTCACTGTGAACAGTTGACAAAGTCCTTCCACACTGCGTTCTCATTCAATTCTTATCAGCCCAATTATGTGGGTGCTTTTACTAATCTGACATTTCAGAAGTGAGCACTGAGGCTCCAGTGAGTAGGGTGACTTGTCTAAGGCCACCCAGGTAGTCAGTGTGAGAGAGAGAGTGGCAGGAGAGTGGGGGCCTCTGATGTACTTGTGCTCTGTCACCCACCCTCTCTTCCAAAGGAAGAGTTGACCTCGTATATTTCTCACATGAGTACTTGGTACCTGGCCCATCCCCAAAACACCTATGTTTTAAAGGATGGCAAATGGGAGAAGGGCATTAGACACTGTATAGGCAGACTGAAGAAAAAGCCAAGTGGGAGTCTTAAGATGATGAACTAGCCTGACCTGTTGGTTCAAAGAATGACAGAGGGGAAAAGCATTACAATTTTTATTTTATTTACTTACTTTTGACTGTGGAGCATATGTACCTGGAATGACCTCATCTTAAAGCAGTAAGGATTCAAGCTGCTGTGGCAAAGCATAACAAGAAAGGGGTCATGGCTTCTCCACGTCTTCATCTCACTTCCTTCTCACTTTGCCTTGGAACCTTCAGATTCGAAGGCAGGGTGATGCTGAGGCCCAGAACCTGACACAGTTAAGGGTTCCTATTAGTAATATAAATGGAGGCACAGAAAGAATCAAATCAGATAAAAACTCTGATAATTGGGGGCTGGAAACAAGTTAAGTGGTTGAGAGCCAGTACTACTCTTGCAAAGTACCCAGTTCAGTTCCCAGCACCCAGGTTATAACTGCTTATTACTCCAGCTTCAGGGTATTCAGTTTCTTCTTCTGGCCTCTGGGGGCAGCCACATGGTGTGCTCATACTCACACATCATTATAAATAAGAGAACGTAGGTCATGATGGTTACCTCATTAGTGCAATGGGATAGCAAACTGAGAGAGTAGCTTGAGGAAATCATTTTAATAGTGGAAAATATGAAGTTGTTGTGTAGCAATTTCTGCCAAGTTTGAAACATTACATCCTGAAGGGAAGCTCTTTCAGCTTGAAGACAATCAATTCAAAATAGCTGCAGGAAGTTCCTGAAACTGATCAATTTCACTAGGCTCCTACTTCCCAAGAGTAAATACTAAAGACTGCCAAGAGTCACTCTCAGAAAAGCCAAGCTGCAAATAAGATGTTAGAATCAGACCAGCTGCTTGGAAGAAACAGAAACCAGCCAAGCTTCCTGGAAGAGGTTTAGACCAACTGAGTCATTTGGAAAAGACACTCCCCAACTTGATGAGCTGCCTGCAGGCTGTGAAGTGTGCTTCAGGTTCCCAGTTTTTGTGAGTTGTCACCCATGCTGGGGCTGGCTTTGGTGGTGCAACTGCCTTTGAGTCATTTCTGCTCCTGTAAACAACCCCTCACCCATATTCCTGTAAATAACTCTAATAAACTCAATGGCCCACCAAGTTGGAGTTTGATGGTATATGTTATGGGCTCTCTATCTGGGGTGAGTAGATGTGTGTACTGCTTGTCACACAACAAATAGTCAATAGAGAAAAGTGAAAGATAGTCCTAGAAAGAAAAAGGTTAAAGTAGAGAAGAGGAGATATTTGAGAGAATAATGGGAGATAATAATCAAAGGCAAAAGATCGAAGATTGAAAAAAAAGACCATGGATGAAAATAAAATAAAAATGTTTGGATACAAATTATATTGAAAATTTAAACACTAAAGAAAACAAAAGGTTGTAAAAACTTTCATGGAGAAACAGTGAGGTCAAGACAGAGACAAGAAATTGGAGAAAGATATCAACTACAAAGATACCAACTTGCCACTGGTGCCATAGTGACAAGACTAGTTTATGTTGTAAGCAACATCTCTTTTGATTGCTTTTGAGGTTTGATCCCAGGATGAAATTTATGCATGGAACTGCAAACATAGTTAAAAAAACCATGGCTAGAGAGCTCATAGTCTCTACCAGAGAATGTACTGTTATTTGTTTTGTAAATTATCATGTTGTCGAACTGCTTTCTAAATATTTGCTTATATTTATACATTTTTTTCTGCTCTAAATTTTTGTCAGAGAAACTTCTTACTGCAGTCTTAGTGCAGAGACTTGTCACTGTTCAGAAGTGGAAAGAATGTCAGAGAGAGAGGGTAGAGAGGAGCCCTGTGAAATGTATCTGACGGCTGCACATGGGAACTCTGAGCAGCTGTGCTCACCTGTTCAAGACCAGCACAAGACTACTCCAGTTGAGAAATTCCATTATAAAGGAGAGATTTACTCCTGAGACCCAGTTCCCAGCTAAGAAGCTATTGGCAGTTCATAGCTGCGGAGGGAAGGAGAGTCACTTTTCTTTGTGTTGTATCATTGGTTGGTTCCCCATGCCTAAGTGAATGACCCTACACCTATGTGCAGATAGACAGCATTGTTTGACTCAGTGTGTAAAGGAAAAATCCTTGAATTTTAAAGGAGGCATAAAGTTGGGAGGGAGACCTGATGGTGAGCTTCTGAAGGGACTTGAAAGAGGAGCAAGGGGTGGCAACGATCAAGGTACACTGTATGTATACATGTGTAAACATTAATAAACACAAGAGAAACAGCAATGATATTGATGTTCTCAGCAACACGTGAGGATGTAAGAAGACCATGGAGATATGTTATCACCTTTTTGAAGACTCAGAATTTGGTATCCAGTCAAACATTGTTCAGATGGAAAGGCATGTTAAAATACTCTAAAGCATGCAATTTTGAAAGCTGGACACACTGTATGCAGATTATAAGCTATAAGATTTTGAAGTGTGTAAAACATTTTCAGGTCACCTGTTTTGTTGTTATTACTATGCTTTGTTTTTTTGAACATAGCAATCACATACTTTCTACTCCTAATTCATTAACTCCAGAATGCAATTCACTTCCAAGGCTAACATTCCACTTGTTTGTTTGTTTGTTTGTTTGTTTGTTTGTTTATCCCCGTCTTAGTTTGCAATTACTTAGTCATTATTGTCAACGTGTTTTTTAAGTTTTGATGTAATACTGAACATTGTATATGTAAACATTAGAAACTTTGGGAGATCTTAGTTTTATAGACAGAAAATGAAACTTGCTTCTGCCAGGCGGATAGGTGAGCAATGGGCACTCTTGACCCTGACAAGAGCTCAAGAGTGGTTTTAGATGTCACTAGACCCTGTTCCTTTCAATCGTCTTCCCTATTGCCAAGGTTCTCATCTCATACTTGTCAAGTTCCTCCCTGGGCTGTGGCTCACTAGAGTCCTTTCACTATGTTAGAACTTACACACCACAGTCTTCTGGGCCTGAAACCCCTCCTGGTACCAACAGCTCGACAGCTCGGGTCGGGTCTGCTGTTACCTTTGCAGCTGAGAGGATTCCTTCACATGTGTATCTCAGGAGCTGAGCAGGGGGAAAAGAGAAACTTCAGGCAGATGTCTAGGAATTGCTTCTCTTCTCCGGATTCCACCTGCTGGGCTACCTAGCTCTTTGGAACTTGTCCCTCTGTTCCTCAGCCCAGCAAGCCCTTCCTTGCACTTTTGGATACAATTTGCCTCAACCTAAGGTGGAAAAGAAAAAGAAGAAAGTGGAGTGGCCACCCTGTGAGCTTCCCACAATGAGTGCACAGTAAGGCCTCAACTTCTGCCTGATTTGGCTTCTTTCCACACTGTCAAACTGTTATCTCATAGACTTTGACCAAGTTTAAAAGTTGGTTTTGATAAGGGGGGTAGTCACAGCGAGAACTGGAAGTTTGTGAAATGACAAAGAAAAATAACTTGATATTATCCTATAAAAGTGAGCACTTCTGGACGTTACGAATTCTCCTCATATAACTGTGCTTTAAAGAACTCTTTACATGTGTAGACCAGAAATAGGGATGTGAACATCCGTAGAACATGTCAATAAGCTTTTAAAAATTCACCCAATGGGAGAATTGATGAATAAGCTATTGGATAGTCTCACAAAACAACAGCTAAATGAACTGTAAGAAGCAATATAGGTAAAACTTCATGATACAATCTTGTTAAAAGGTGAAATCTTTAACAGCCAATTACACATGAGGTCCTTTATATAATGTCAAGAACAACATTGATAAAACATGCATTAAAATAAATACATAGAGATAAAAAATCCATATAGAAAAGGCAAGCAAGAGATGAGCAATCTATGATGCAGAACAGCAGCTTCTTTGGGCAGAAATGGAATGGATGAACACACAGATTTATATGGTCAATGCCCTAATATTCACACAGAAAGATGTTTTATGAATGTTTATTAAATCAAATTAGTTAAGGAAATTAAAGGCTAGATATGCAAGATTCATCACTAAGTCGTAAGTTCCTGAAAGCCATATATGTTTCTGTGTATTCCCATATATATTTATTAATATACATATATATTAAATGCATATTTCAAATGGAAGATCTCAAGCACTGAGGCCCTGAAAGGGGAGGTATTTTGTAGTAGAACTATCTAAGTCAGAATAATTTTATGACATTTGTTTCATTGCCTCTGGAGGCCTGCATAGTTCCTGAAATGTGTTTTAAAGACCGTGGGCAAAATCCCTGATTGCTCTGGTCAGACACTTTAACATTAACCAGAGTCAGCCATGCAGCTTCTCCTACAGTAGTACTTGACCAACCAACTCCTCAACCTCACCCTTCCTTATAGTCTTCCACCTAAGCTTTCCAGAGCACTAAGAAGATAGTGTTTGCTGTATCACTTCCTCCAGCCTCAGGTCTTTGGATGACCTCTGTGTTTCATCTGCAGAAACTATGAGTAGCTTTACACTATGACTAAACCATGACCATGCACATTCGTAACTTGCAGATCAACCCTTTCCCTGACCTTTTGTATATAACATTCTATCTACAATGATCTTATTCCCATTTTATTGACATTTTACTCATTTTCAAGTCTTAGTTCACCTTTCGCCTATTTTCTATTCCCCCTCCTGCATGCTCGCGTGCACGTGTGTGCATTAATGATGTGTGTAAGATAATCTTCAAATGTGTGCATGCGGGCACATGTGTGCAATGGTGTAAGCATGGAGATGGGAAGATGACCTTGGGCGTTGTTCTTTGCCCTTTTTTTTGTTCCTTGCCTTGTTTTTGACACAGTGTGTTCCGGGATAGCTGGCTAGGGATTCTTCCATCTCTTTTTCTCATCTTTTTTTAGGAACACATGGATCACAGGCGTGTGTGCGTGCAGCTTTCCCGTGGCATCTCAAGATGCAAACTCATCAGGCTTTCACCAGAAGCGCTGAGCCATCCCCTCGTTTCTCTGTGGACATTTCTTTGACTACATGGGAAGAAGGAACAGGGGTTTGGCTATGAAATATGCCCTGCAGCCTCAAGCACTGGGGACTTGGCTGCTAACTGGTGAGAAGAGGTTTGTTTCCGCATGCTCTGATTAAATCACTGGATGCATTCCTTGATGGATTCATAAAATCTTGGCATTATGGGAATACAAAAAGGTGGAGCCTATTTGGCGGAACTAGACCCCTGAGGGCAGGCTGTGGAAAAGGTGTCTTGTTCCTAGTTCCTCCTCTTCCTCCTCCTCCTCCTTCTCCTTCTCCTTCTCCTTCTCCTTCTCCTTCTCCTTCTCCTTCTCCTTCTCCTTCTCCTTCTCCTTCTCCTTCTCCTTCTCCTTCTCCTTCTCCTTCTCCTTCTCCTTCTCCTTCTCCTTCTCCTCCTCCTCCTCCTCCTCCTCCTCCTCCTCCTCCTCCTCCTCCTCCTCCTCCTCCTCCTCCTCCCCACCACCACCACCAAGTGTGCTTCCTGGCTTTAAAGAGTTAAGCAGCATGCTCTACCACCCACTCCTGACACCATGTGTTCTGCCTCAATTTAAATGTACAGCATTAGGGTACGTGAACCAGGAATGAAACCTCTGGAACAAGACAAAATAAATCTTTGCTCCTTGAAATAGTTTTCCTTATGTGTTCTTAACAGTGATGAAATACCTGTCTGACACAAACATGGAGAACTAAGCCAGGCATGGAGCTTGCAAATTTCCTCTCAGGAGTAGGCTTCCTTATGAAGGCACCCCTATGGATCAGAGGAACCAAGCTAAGGCATGCTAAACCTCTGCCCTCGGCCCCAGCCTCCCAGACATGGTTTCTAGGCAGCAAGATATAGACAGACCCTGGGCTATGGAATTAAACCATTCTAGGTTAAATTCTTGATCCATCCTTCCCAATGTATCAAAATTGCTGAGAGTTAAAGTATTAGCTTCTTGAAAAAATGAGAGAACCATTTACAATCAGTACAGATGGTTCTGTCTGCTATTTCATGAGGTTAGTAGATGCAATTCAGCAGCCAGGAGATGACACACCAGGCCTGTGGCTTACACAGAAACACACATTCTGCACTTCAGTGACAAACTGAAAGATGGCCAAGGCACTTTTGAATATGAACAACATTTCCTTTACTTATTTTAAAAGTTAACCCTTGAGTGAAAGGCTACTCAAACATGCTAGCTGTGTGACTGAGAAGCATTTTCCTAACCTCTCTGAGCTTTGACTTCCTCATTCTTAAATACACTTGGAAAGAATGCATTATCCAAGCAAGGAGCTGGTATTTCCTATTGTCACAGTTCATTTTCTGTTGCTATAACAGAACATCACAGATCAGGTAGTTTACAAAGAAAAGAAGTTTAAGTATAGCCCACAAAGATTCTTTCCCATTCGGTAAACTGTTCACCCTGCTGATAGTTTCCTTTGCTGTGCCAAAGGTTTTAATTTCATATAATCCCATTTGTCGATTCTTGGACTATTTCCTGGGCTATTAAGGTTCTGTTTAAAGTCCCTGCCTACACTGTGTCTTGAAGTGTATTCTGCTTTCCTCTAGTGGTTTTATTGTTTCTGGTTTTAAATTAAGGTTGTTAATCTCCTTTAATTGATATGCATGCAGGGGGAGAGCTATAGATGTACTTTCATGCTTTCACATAAATATATTCAGATTTACCAGCACCATTTTATTAAATAGGCTTTTTATATCAGGGCATATCTCTTAAACATTTATTTATGACATGGATGTGGAGATCAAAGGACAACTTGCAAGAGTTGATTCTGTCCTAACACAAAGTGGAATCTGGGATTTGAACTCAGGGTGTAAGACTTGATGGCAAGCACCTTTACCTGATGAGAGACCTTGCTAGCTCCAGGGTGTTTTGATGCTTTTGTATAAAAGTATATGGTAAGAGCTGTATAGGTTTGTTTCTGGACCCTCTCCAGTTGTTCTATGTGTTTGTTTTTGTGCCATACTCTTTGGCTTTGGCCACTATGGCTCTGTAGTGTAGTTTAAGACCAGACATTATAGTCCTTTCATTGTGTTCTAAGTAATAAATTATAAAAACAATCTCTTAAAGTGTGCTGTGTTCTTTCTACTTAGGGTTTCTTTGGCTACCCATGGTTCTTGTCTTTTCATGTGGATTTTATATTCTTTTATTCTAGTTCTGTGAAGAATGTCATTGGAATATGGATAGGAATTGCATTTAATTAAATTACTTTAGGTAGTTTATCCATTAACACAATATTAATTCTGCCAGTACAGGAATGTGGAAAGTCTTTAAATCACTAGTGTCTTCTTCAATTTCTCTCTGCAATGTCTTATAATTTTCTTTGTAGAGGTCTTTCACCTTCTTATGTAGATTTGTTTACAGATATTTTATTTTTTAGCAAGTTCATTATTGATATATAAAAAAGCTGCTGTCACATGGCAATTTTGTATCCTGTAATTTTACTGAAGCTGTTTATTAGATCTAAAAGTTTTTCTAATGAATAAAGCTATGTCATCTGCAAATGAAAAGAAATTAGCTTCATTTCCAATTTTAAAAATCTCTTTTATGTCTCTCTTGTCTTATTGATAAAGCTACAACTTTGAGAACTATATTGAATTATCAAGGAGACTATGAGTGGTCATCCTTGTCTATTCAAGGTTTTCTTTCATTCAAGAGGAAATGGCCTAACCTCTCCCCTTTTAGTATAAATAATGTTGGCTATATGTTGTCATATACAGCCCTCATTATGCTGAGTTACTTTCGTTATATTCAAAGCTTTTCAAGACATCTATCAGGAAGCCATGCTGGACTTTTCCAAATGTCTTTTCTGACTCTATGAAGATGCCCATGCATTTTCTGGTCTTTAACTACGATTGATATTATGCATCACATATACTGGTTTTTATGTTGAATCAACCTTGCATCACTGAAATGAAACCAACTTGGCTATACTGCATGCTTTTCTTAATGTGTTCTTAAATTTTATTTGCAAGCATTTTGTCATTAGTTTTTATGTCTCTGTTCATCAGAGAAATTAGTCTGTCATTTGCTTTTTGGTGCTGCCATTTTGGTATAAGGGCAATTCTGGATTTCTAGGACAAATTTCATAGTTTCCCTTTCTTTTCTTTTTTGTGGAAGAGTTTGAAAGTGCTGGTGCTGAATATTTCTTAAAATTTTTGTCACATCTAGAATATAGAAATATCTTCAAAAATAAAAATATACACACATAGATAGATAGATAGATAGATAGATAGATAGATAGATAGATAGATAGATTGGCAGATAGATAGATACCATCAATCAATAAATAGACCAGTAAACTCAACAGAAACCAGGAGAACAATGACAGCATATGCTAGTAAAGATGTAAAAGAAAGGGGTCTGTTTTGTAGAAGTGAGTGCCGTCACCATGGAAGCCAGTGTGGAATTAACTCAAAAATAAAAACCAGAACAAAACCCAATTAAAGTAGGTCTACCTTGTGAGCAATGATACCACTTGATGGCACGTTTGAAAGGGCTCTATGTCCAAACAGAGTACTTGCATGTCCATTTGTCACCACTCCAGTCACAATAGCAAAGATGTTGAGGCAGCCTAGAGGTCTATAACTTGATGAGTGGGTAATGAAAGTGTGCATCTTTTAGGCCTCCATGAAGGAATGGAAAGTTTGCAAGAAAATAGAACTGGAAAATATTATATTAATTAATATAACTTTGACTTATAAAACCAAACCCTACATGTTCTCTCTATATGCAGACCCTAGCTTCCAAGTTTTATATTATATCTGCATGTTTATGAGAAAGTGTGAAAGTGGATATTGACAGAGGTTATGAAACTAGAAAGGGGCCTACAAGGGAAGAAAAAGATGTCTTCAAGGAAGGGATGAGGAAGGTAATAGAAAGCAGAAAGCAGCAGGGGGAGATACGGAAGGTGGAGGAGTAGGGGTAGCAGAGGTGGGGAGTGCTCTGTGGGAGACAGAGCAATAAGATGGGGGAGAGGCGTAATGATGGGAAAGCATTGGCCCAAACTAAGGGTTACTAAATGCCATAAGGTCATGTGTCACTACACTAACTAGGACTTTCAGGGACAGAATGCCTGCATCGGTAGAGGGCTATCAGACTGCATCATCACACGGCAGAATGCAAAACTCACATGCATGTAAAGTAGGCTGTGAAAGCCAGCTGAAATCACTCTTTTTTTAAAAATTATTTTAATTTTTATTTTTTGATACTTTATTTATATTTCCAACGTTTTCCCCTTTCCAGGTCTCCTTTTTGGAAACCACCTATCCCCTCCCCCTCTCCCGCCTCTATGAGGGTATTCCACCTCCCACCCACCAGCCCACCCACACCCATATTCCCACCTTGACATTCCCCTTTACTGGGGCCTGTAACACCCTTAGGCTCAAGGACCTCTCCTCCCCCTGATGGCCAACAAGGTCCTCCGCTGCCACATATGTGATCCGAACCATGGGTCCCTCAATGTATATTCTTTGGTTGGTGGTCCAGCCTCCAGGAGGACCGGGGGTGGGAGTCAGGCCAGTTGACACTGTTGCTCCCTCCATGGGGCTACAGACTCCCTCAGCTCCTTCAGTCCCTTCTCCATCTGGGACCTCACTCTCAGTCCAGCGGTTACTGTTAAGTGAAACTTGGGCATTCTGTACTTTTGGGCTAATATCCGCTTATCAGTGAGTACATACCATGTTCGTTCTTTTGTGACTGAGTTACCTCGCTCAGGATGATATTTTGAAGTTCCATCCATTTGCCTGCAAATTTCATTAAGTCATTGTTTTTAATAGCTGAGTAGTACTCCATTGTGTAAATGTACCACATTTTCTGTATCCATTCCTCTGACGAGGGACATCTGGGTTGTTTCCAGCTTCTGGCTATTATAAATATGGCTGCTATGAACATAGTGGATCATGTGTCTTTATTACATGTTGGAGCATCTTCTGGGTATATACCCAGGAGAGGTATAGCTGGGTCCTCAGATAGTATTATGTCCATTTTTCTGAGGGTCCGCCAAACTGATTTCCAGAGTGGTTGTAGAACAATTCACTCCGAGAGCAGGCTTGCTTCTGCAATAATGGTGTTGGTCCATTCCCAAGGACTCTAACTCTGTAACCAAATCACCTCTGAAAGGCCTATCCTTCACAACTGTTTTATTGGCAATTAAAATGTGAACTTCTGGAGGCCATGTTCCAATCACTGGACTTGCTATCTCTTTGCTTTCTTCCTGGTCAGCAGTGGGATTGGCATTCCTGCCCCTGCAGTGTAGGTGAAGGCAGGACTTGTTTGTCATCAATTCAGTACACAGCACAGAATACCAAGGACAGGGCTTCAGTGCTAGGTCAAAAGGTCACCTCAGCACTGTCCTTGGAGGTAGGGCATTAGACATCTGAGCTTGCATTATATGCAAGAAACAAATCACCCTAATGCCACCATGCTGTACTGCTCAAGCGATAGGGAGAGGTGCCTAACGAACACTCTAGTCTAAGCAAAGAAGTAACATGAACTTCTGTGACTGAACGCTTCTAGATGATTCTGATCTACAGCTGCAAACCTCCAACCTGTGCATCATGAAGTAGAGGCCCAGACATCCTGAAGTAGAAGCAAACTAACCCTTTTATGGGCTTTTGAATCCTTGGCCCAGAGAATCCACTTTACTGGTATAATCATCTTGTGTCTCTGAGTTTTTCAAGTGTCACTAGAAGTTGAGACTAGGAAGTCTGATCAATGAACAGAATATATTTGCTGTGCCAGGTACAGAGCTCGGAGAGTGGAGGCTGCTCCAGCGATGTGTCTAGTGCCTAGCCTTGTGGTCTTAGAGCAGCCTTTGTTTTACCAGTCTAAAATTTCTCGTTAGAAATACCTGCCTAAGTCACTCAGAGGGTTATTGTGAACGTCCGTTGGAAACTGGAATGCTCTATACAAATCAAAGGTTATCACATGCATATGATGCCTGCTCATGAAGGGCTCTGGTTGGGGAGCATTCTAATAAAGATTCTGTAGCAGTTAGTCCCTGAACCCCTAAAACCAAAGGCTCTTGGCTTGAGACCCCAACTTAATTCCTCATTAGAGATCATTAAATCTAACCATTCATCAAACAAGACTTTATTACACCTATTATAAGAAAAAAAAAAAACAGTTGAATGCAGTATGTTTTCAGGAAAAAAGAAAAAAGAAAGGAGCAAAATAAAAAAAGAAACTTAGGGCAATTGGTCTAATCTTCAAAACAAGCCCTGTTATGTTTGGATGCCAAAAAACGGACAGGATGATAGAGTACCGGGAGGCGGTTTTCTGTAAGCCGTTTCCAGAACCCCCTGGAAAGAGGGTAAAAAGAGAAAGAGAATTTACATGTGGTCAGAACCTATAGTGTGCTGGGCACTGTGCCAGATTCTTTATATGCCAGCTTGCTCGACCCTCACAGTAACTCTTCAGGATGACTTTATATTGTCTACCTTCCCCAGGGAGGAAGCAGCCATTTGTGTAGATCGTCTTGGCCAAGTTCACATCTGTAGCAAGTAAGCGCCAAAGGCCAGGGTTTGTGATACTGCACCACGCTGTGAACCCCGAGTATATTTTCTCACTTGAATCCCTTTCCCTACTGAAAAACTAACCAAGAAACAGAAAACAAATCAGCCTCTTCTGATCAGGTATTTACTGTAGGTTCATAGCATCCTTAGTGTATCAACCCCTTCTAAAATCTCATAGCAGAAAGACTAAGGGTAAGATCTCATTTGTGCGGGACTTCATTGTTTACAAAGTGTGTTCATAATGTTTCACTTCTCGATCTGTAACAGTCCTGTCAGGAAGGCACGTGTGGCAGTGAGCATCAGACAGATGTTCAGAGAAGGGTTTGTGCCTTGTTTACTGCCACACAAAGGCTTCCCATCGGGTTCAGAGTGTCTGGCACCCAACCTCTTCACACCATTGGCTACATTGTAACAAAACATGCACCTTTGTGAGAAAGAGTGGCTATAAATCTATTTTCAGACTCACTACTGGATAGTTTCGTTGTGGTTGCTACTGGTTGAATAGGTAATACTTTTTTCCCTTGTAATGTGTCTAACAGAAGAAAGATTTCTCACTCACTATGTGAAGGATGGCTTTGAACTTCTGATGCTCCTGCCCCTTCCTACTTCCCCTATCTACCTTCTGGAATTGCAAGTACCAGGTATGAGTACAGGACACCACACCTGGTTTACGTGGTGCAGGGTGCTGGACCCAGGGATGCAAGAATACTTGACAAGTACTATAGCAACTGAGCTACCTCCTCAGCCAGAGAAAGTTCTAGTCGATGCAGAATGGGCAGCTCAGCCCTTTCCTAGTTGCCTGAGTCTCCTTGTGGCATAGCTATTATCTTCAAGCTGCTGGCTGTACAAATCCTTCATGGTAGAAATCGTTTTACCACCTTGAAGCCCATTTTGAAAAGATAATACAGGATAACACAAACTGCAGATCCACTTGATGGGGCTCCTCTTCACAATACACCGAGAGACAACACAAGAATAAATGTGGGGGGTGTACATTTGCAATCTCAGCATTCAGGAGGCAGGGGCAGGATGGTGGTCTCAAGTTCAAAGCCATCCTGGTCCATGTTGTTAAGTTGTAGGTCATCCAGGCTAGCCAGGGCAACACTGTGAGACCTTGTCTCAAACAAACAAGCCAAAACAACAACAAAAGAGTAAATGTGGATTGCCACAGCCTTCAATTCCCATTCTCCCAGTGAGCTAAGATATTACAAAATATGCGTGCATATAGGCTGGCAGAGTTTTCTTTATTTGTAAGATGTAGAACATAAATCGAACTTCTTGGTGGACATGAATATAAATCTCGGTGGGGGTGGGGGAAAGCAAGCATACACACAGAGTACATGTAAATACGTGGGAACTCAAGTCCTGTTGCTTGCACAAGTGTTGGTTTCCCAGGTTTGATTTTAGACTGGGGTTGGAGAAAATCAAGTGAAGAGGGCCATGAAACCCCGTTCTTTTGACTTGGTAACTTCCTGTGCATCTTCAGCCATTTAAGAAACCATGTAACCAGGCAATCTAATGCTCTTGAGAGTCACTTGCTGCCCCTCTAAGAGATCATGGCCACAGTCACCGTGAGACCTAGGTTCAGTCTCTCATATGTAAAATGGATAGCTATTCAGTTCTAAAGTCCTGGGGTTGTTTATGCACACTTTTGAGTAGGAAATATAACTGTGTCTTAGTCTGTGGTTGGCTGTGTTCATCCTTTTCATACATGGTTCTCTCTTTCCTGGAGAGTAGACTTGAAGTCCTTCACCTTTCACCACAGGATCCTTGAAAGGGGTTCCCTGCTAAGAAAAGCAGAATATATGAAAACAATACACTTTAAGATTTATTTTATTTCTCTGCATGTGTTTATGTACATGTGTGTGTTCAGGTCCCCCCTCCCCCAGAGATCAGGAGAGGGGTGTTGGATACCTTGGAGCTGGAATCACAGGCATTTGTGACATGGGCAGTGGGCTATGAACCCCAGTCGGCTCTGAACCCCAGTTAGCAATGCATGCTCTGAACCGGCCTGGAGATGAGCAGGTCATGTCCAGCCCTGACAGAGCTTTTATCAAGCATTTTGCATACAGCATCACAGACAGTGAGTAGGGGGCAGAGGTGACATTACCTGCTGACTAATAACCTCAGCTGGGCCATGCAAACCCAGACTATGTGCTGACTATTGTCTGTTCCCACGACATCCCCAGGCTGCACAGATGCTAGCTGTGTAGGCAATAGCTCTTCAGCTGCCTACATGATAAGAGTTTGTAAAGGGATTTGTGTGAGGCTCAGAGCCTGCTTAAAGTTGTAATGTCTCTCTGACATGGAAAGGGAAAGTTGTCCTCAGACACATAGCAATTAAAAGCATAGAAAACTGGAGGAGGGGAAGGTTATACCTTTCCATATTTGTGTACAGCTCCTGAACCCTGGAAACTGCTCAGTTGGGAATAAATATTTATCTAGGATACGAGAACAAGAATGATCCTTACAATGGCTGCTAAGGTAGCAAGGGCAGTGCAGTATTTCAACTATGTACCTTTCTGTGACCGGTTTCTCTGCATTTATCCACAGAAATAAGCCCATGGTGATAAAGAGATGGATAGAAATGTTCCCTTACTGCGGCAGTGCTTGGATGGGAGACTCTGGAACAGTTACAATGTCCATCCGGAGGGTATTAGCTAAAGCAGTGGTTTTCGATTTTAGAGAAATTGATGTAAAGACGACATCTTTTCTTTTGTGAAATAAACATTACAAATGCTATAAGGCAGCAATGATACTGCTTCATGAAAAGGCATAACAGGAGAGTGAAGGCAGATCGCTTACACCAGAACCTCCGGAAATTCTGTGAGCACGCTGGCAGGAGAAAGGTTCTTATTGGATCAAATGACGACACCTGTAAGAAGGCTTATAGAATAACATTAATATTTTATCAACCTTAATTTCCCGGTTCCTGGTTTTACTAAATACTGAGAGAGTCCTCACAAACAATCTATATTTACAACTCTTTTGTAAGCCTGAAATTATTTTGTAATACAGAGTTTAGAATATATCTGTCCCCTGCTCAATAAGAGGAAAATCATGCCTGGTACTGGAAACCTAGCTAAATATCCAGGGCTATAGTGAAGTCGTGGATCTTGGGGAAGAATCTACGGTCACTGCTTTACTACACCAGTGTAATTCCTAACTACCTTCTGAATACTTGACCTTATATTCACAGGTAAATATAGGTCTCACCGCTCAACAAGAAAACTTCTTTTGGCTACAGACGGAGACCATTACAGAAAAGCATAATCAATTAAGACACAGAGTTGTGGATCTGAGTCCCAAAGGATATATCTACAAACCAACGCTGGGAACCAAGGCTCCGGGATTTTTTTCAGAAGAGAGGGTAAGAAAATTGTAAGAGCCAGCAGAACAGGGAGTTTGTGTGAGACTGTGTCTCCAAGGAATGTCAGGAACTACACCCATAGATTCTCACTAACATGACTGTCTAAGCAGGAACTGAACAAGGACAACAACAGACTTGCCAGAGTGGATGGGGAAAGCCCAGGAGGCCTTGCAAAGAACTAAAGACAGCTAAGAAATGCAGGGAAGAGCACATCATTTGGTTATACAACACCAAATGGTCAGCCCTGAAAATGTATGTACACGCAACATTATATATAACGAACAGATTCCATTTATGAATTTAGGAATGCATAACTGCATACGTGTATAAGTATGTATGCATGTAATAACAATGGAAAAGAGGCTGTAAATTTGAAAAGAGCTAGGAGGAGTATATGGGAGGTTGGAGAGGGAAAAGGGACGGGGTAAGCACTGGGATTATATTTATAATCTCAAAACATACAAAATCATTTCTTAAAAATTGTATCCGTTATTTACAGTAAAGCAGTTTATAGCGTTGAGTGCTGTCCAACGCTGTGTGAGGCTTCTCTTGGGATGAAACTACTCACAACACAATACTGGGTCACTTAAATCATCCAGTTAGGGCTGGCCCTTTTCTTTCTCTAAGTTGAAAGTTGAAGAAATGGAAGCAGGATGAGACCAGGCAGGGAAAGGCTTCCCCATCATGGATGGTGCCTGCTCTGCCTTCCTGCCTGGAGCCCACTTTCTCAATATGAAACAAGAAGTTCCTTGAAGTTACTTGGGATGAAGCCAGGCCCCAACACACACACACACACACACACACACACACACACACACACACTGAATTGGGGCAAGCGTGGGCAGTGAAGCCTTGGGTAGCTAAGTGGATGTATTTGCTTCTGGCTATGAACCTGCACATCACTTATGATATATATGTGTGTATATATATACATATATATCATATATATATACACATACACACATATACACATATACATATTATGTGTGTGTATATATACACATACATATATATACATACACATACATATATAGATAAGATTTTCTTTTATTGCTGCTACACTTGACAAAAGGTCCAGGTTAATCTTTCTGAAACATTTCCTGGTCCTAAACTACACAGTCTAATTCAAACAAACAAAGACGGGCTCTTAAGCACAACAGTTAAGGCCTCATGCCGTGTTAACGTGCCTCTCTTCTGCCTAAGTTTGTCTTTTTCTCCTGAACAGCCTCCCATTCCAAGTAAGTCTACTCCAGTCATCCCCTTCCAATCAGCAAATTTCAACGAATTTTCTTCCGGGAGATTGCTGTGGTTGAGATGTGTGTTGAATGTGTCTCCCCTCAGTTCCCATGTCAGCGTTTAAGCCTGATGGTGACATTTTCAGGAAACAGACTCTGAGCCTGACTGTTGTGCTGTGCTTAGTGGCAGGGCCTCTGGGAGATGAACACGCTTAGATCAGATTACTAGGGTGGAGTCTCCACGAATGAGAAACACTGGTGTTGTACAAAAATGTTCTCTCTCTCTCTCTCCCTCTCTCTCTCTCTCTCTCTCTCTCTTCCTCACTCACTCTTGCTCTACTCTGTCTGCTCTGCCTGCTCTGACTTGGGGCTCTTGCAGGAAAAAAGGTTGTAGTCATATGCAGACATTTGAGCATCTAGAACTGTGAGCTAAATGAATGCCTTTTCTTCATAACATAACTCGTCTTTAGGTTAATTCTTCAGATTACTGGGGTAACTCGGAAATATACCCAGCATAGTTTAGTATTTAAGATTTGTAGCTAAGGCTAGAGGCAATTCAGTGGTAGAGTCTAGGGTATACAAAGCTTTGAGATCAATCTCATATACTCTCTCTATTCTCTCTCTCTCTCTCTCTCTCTCTCTCTCTCTCTCTCTCTCTCTCTCTCTCATACACATGCACACAGAAATAGAGACAGAGTAAATAAAGCAAAAATAGTAAAGAAATGGAATATGTTCATCAGATGTCATATGTATACACAATTGCATACACAACGTATATACAAGGGCATGTGCAGAGGACTTAGGGTTCTTTCCAAGCACCCACGTGATGACTTAAACCATGGGGATCTCTAGCTCAGGGGACCTGAATCCCTCTTCCAACCTCTCTAGGCAACAGGCATGCTTGTGGTACACATTCACACAGGCAGGCAAACTACTCAAAGACAGAAAATAAAAATAAGTGCATTTTTCAAAATGAAAACTAAAACTTGTTAAATTTGCAGGCGGGTGAGTGGAACTAGGAAGTGTTAGGTAAGGCAGCCAAGGTTCAGGAAGACAAACAGTGCAGCCGCTCTCCCTTGTATGGAGAGCCTGCTTCTGTGTTTTATAAAGGGATACACGAGAGAGGAAAGAGTAGGGGTGCACATGCAATGCGGAACAGAAGAGAGAAGAACAAAGAAAGAGCAGTCCTATCGGAATCCACACAGACTAACTGCGGGCAGAGACAGTTATTTATTTGACAACATCGCAGTATCGTTTGCCTTGTAAGTTCTTCAACACAGCACTCTGCCCATCTTCATCCTCCCTGTCAAAAAGATTATTGGAATGAAAGGAAAATCCAGTTCTCCCTATGGGGCAGAGCTGATTGCCCAATCCAGGATTTTGAGGCAGGTGGATTCAATCTCAGTCCATCTCTCTTTTTCTTTTTTCTTTTGGTTCATCTGCAAAGGGAGCAGGTGGTAAAAGACTAGCATCCTGGACTAGTGAAAGTAAAGATACCACTTTGCTCATAGTGAAACATCCAGTAGAAAAGAGAAGTGAAGGCTCTCGGCCCCACGGTGACAGTGTTTGGTCCTTGAGGTCTGAGGGATTGTGTTTGCCTTGCTCAGTAAATATTGAATTAGTAAACAGAGCCTGAGTGGACTCTAGAATAAGCTTCTCTGTCGCTCCGGAGCCCGTGCATTTTCAAATGATCAGCGTCTTCCACTTCCTTAAGCACGTGTGAGTCCGCAGACCCTGCATCTCTTTACTCCTGTTTCTCTTTCTCCCTGTACGTGTGGATACAGGTATTTCATGAGCTACGCATAGTAACCAGGGCTTGTGGGGTGGATGGGTCAGCAGTTACGAGCACTGGCTTCCCCTCTAGAGATTCATAGTAAGGTTGCAGCCAAATAACAATAAAATAAACAAATACCTGTAATAAAGTTTAAAGAGACTTCTCGGCTTATTTGTTGGTGAATTTTTCATTACAAAAACTATTCTGATTGCTTATCTGTAAGGATATCAGGACTACACAATACTACGAATGTTGGCGCCAGTGTTTTGTCCCGTGGCATCTCTTGTGACTGTCTCGGAAGGAGTGAGTAGTATCTCCAGTGTGCCCTGTCATCATTTGTTTCTCTATTACATCTTGTGAACAATCAAATATTTAGATGGCAGTCCCAGCCTGTAGAGAGAATATATGTACAGACATTCAGTTTTCAGAGCAAGCTCTGCACCCTTAGCATTGTGCTGAGGAACTGAACGTGGACCAGATATACTAATCATGATATACCAGCAGTTGAATAAATGATCAAACAGCTTTGAAGTGGAATATTTTAGCTTGGGAATACCTTGAAATGTTCACCTAGAAGACTTTGGTTGGTGGTGACCCTGCTTTGGGCTGGAAAACCTGATGCATGAGGCCAAGAAAGCTTGTGTTGTTTGTTGTAGTTACAGGCTGTTCCCTAAGCCGTCCACGTTGCTTGGTGCGTTGTCACTATGAAAGTATGAAGTCAGAGTTGAGATTTCCTCTGGTATTTACTTGCTTCTCTCCTCGTATCTCACACTTCTCTTTCATTAAACCATTGGTAAGCCAGCATGTAAGTTCAAGCTTCAAAAGCTAAGCTTTTCTTGATTTCTGAAAGAGGCCTCATACAGCTAAATATTTCACCCACCAAACTCCTCAAAATCACAGGTTGTACCCCCCTGGGTAAAATAAAGTTAAGAAATCATCAATAAAAATTATTTAGTGAAATTACTGTGAATGATTCATGACAGATCTCCCAATTCCAGCTTGATATGCCAATTACCATATTTCTGATGGCATTTTTAGTTTGGTTTCTCTTGCCTTAGTTACATAGATAAAATAAATGTTAATTCAGGCAACATTAAAAATCTGGCAGAATTTCACTGGAAAATGAGAAGATTCAAAAGTGCCGTGACTGCTTTCTTCAAATGTGCAGGTCGAATATGGATGTGTGGACCTGCAAAGGCCCCTATTATTAACACAAAGAGAGACTGGTGAGATATCATCAAGACCTGGCTTCATTACAAAGAAGAGTTTTGAGCTTGGAGTAGTGGAACACAGCTGACATCTTAGCACTTAAGAGATGGAATCTGTAGGCTCCGGCATTTATATTTATACTTATCTACATTGTAAGTTCAAGACCAGTCTGGAGAGAGTGGGGGGGGAGAAGGAAAAGAGAAAGAGGAGGAGGGGAGGAAGAGGAAGAAGAGAGAAGAGGAGGAGGGAAAGGAGGAGGGGGAGAAGAAGAAGAAGAAGAGGAAGAAAGAGGAGGAGGAGGAGGAGGAGGAGGAGGAGGAGGAGGAGGAGGAGGAGGAGGAGGAGGAGGAGGAGAAGAAGAAGAAGAAGAAGAAGAAGAAGAAGAAGAAGAAGAAGAAGAAGAAGAAGAAGAAGAAGAAGAAGAGGAAGACTTTGTTAGAACAGTTTATAAATGACAAATGGAACTTCAGGAGCTAGTGAGTCACTGTCAGCTAAAAAATATTTATTGGGTACTTGGTACAAGCTAGGCACTGTTTAAAGAAATGAAGTTACAAGGAATGAAGACAGCGTAATTATTGATCTTAAGCAAGCACAGAGCAGCAGAGGAAACAACAAGAGTAAGTGACAGCATGCTTGGACACTGCTCCAGCAGAGGTGGAGATGACATACAGGGGCGCAAGACGGGCTTTTAAAAAGTCTCTGATTAAGAAGGGCTTCAGAGACAAGATGAGGTTTGGATGGAATCTCAGAAAGTAAGTCGGACATTGTAGAATATTAGAAATACTTAGGCTTCGAGGGGGTGGGAAAAGAGTAGCCCTGGGAGGGATTTGTTGGAGAACAGGATGAACTGTATTTCTAGTCTTTTTTATCCTAAAGAGTCTGTCACTCTATTGGCTCAAATATACCTCAAAAATTTCAGTTTTGAGGGTAGAAGGTGGGAGAGTTGTCTATTTATATTTTAGTTAGAAATAATACATTAAAACTTTAACATTTAGTTTGTCCCCCAACCCAAGAATACAGAAGAGTTATAACTAGAGTGTTTTCTAGACTCTGCCCATAGGAAGACCACTCAGGACAAGGATGCTGACACTCACTGTTAATAGGATGGCGGCATGGTCAGCTGCTTGCATGCAGAACAAGCTCTGAGAAGAGCAGGTCTCTACACTCATGCGACTCTGTCACATTTGTCATTTGCCATGTTCCCAGAAAACGTGGTCCTGGTAGATGGCATCAGGGCAAGTTTTATTCTGTTGGGATAATGCATGGGTTACCATGTGGGATTCAGCTCTCAGAAGTTCCTTCCAGAATCTCATTCTCCAGCCTACAAACACAACTTCCACCAGACAAAGATGTTTCCTTTGTATGATCACTTGTTACTTGGACAACAGTTCATTTAAAATGCATTCAACAGGCTCTAGAGAATGGTTTATGCTTGAGCTCTTTGGTGACGAAAATGTTTGGTGATGAAACCTTTTGGCTCTGGATGTTTTGCTGCATCAGCTATAATCTTCCTGACTGGCCACCATGATGATTCACGGAGAAAAATACCGAGGATTGCTGTTGAACTGCCTAGGCTCTTGTTTGTTTGTTTGTTTTAATTTATTTTTGATTCTTTATTTACATTTCCAATGTTTCCCCTTTTCTGGGTCTCCTCTTTGGAAACCCCCTATCCCCTCCCCATCCCCACCTCTATGACGGAATTCCACCTCTCACCCACCCGCCCACCCATCCCCATATTCCCACCTTGACATTCCCCTTT
>CM052713.1:16492681-16568850 GCA_028551405.1 Uromys caudimaculatus
GACTACTGTGAGGTGGAATCTCAGACTTGTTTTGATTTGCATTTCCCTGATGACTAGGGATGTTGAGCATTTCTTTAGGTGCTTCTCAGCCCTGCAAATTTCCTCAGTTGAGAATTCTCGGTTTAGCTCTGTTCCCCATTTTTTGATGGGGTTATTTGGTTTTTTGGAGTCTAACTTCTTAAGTTCTTTGTATATATTGGATATTAGCCCTCTATCGGACATAGGATTGGTTAAGATCTTTTCCCAATCTGTTGGTTGCCATTTTGTCCTATTGACAGTGTCCTTTGCCTTACAGAAGCTTTGCAATTTCATGAGGTCCCATTTGTCTATTCTTGATCTTAGAGCATAAGCCACTGGTGTTCCGTTCAGGAACTTTTCCCCCGTACCCAGGTGATCAAGAATTTTCCCTACTTTCTCTTCTATTAGATTCAGTGTAACTGGTTTTATGTGGAGGTCCTCGATCCACTTGGACTTGAGCTTTGTACAAGGAGATAGGAATGTTTATTTTTTCCTGCTGGGTTTCTGCCTCCCGAAGAAAGTCTCTGATACTTAAGCCAGTGAGTTGATCTCAGTTGCTAACTTAATGTCCCTTATTAGTAAAATTGACTCAAAAGGAATTGATTTTCCTAATCCTGCAGTGACAGTCATTACATCACCTAAATGCAGATTATAACAAGAGCAGGCACACAGCTTAAGCTGAGACTATTCATCTGCCTTCCTGGACCATTTCTCCTACCTTCCCTCTAGTGAAACCACTTCTTAATCCATGTTCACATAAATTCCCAGAAAGCGATGTGTATAAAATTGTATTCATAAACTTGATGATACCATTGGTGCATGCCTTTAATCCCAGTACCCAGCAGAGAGAGGCAGGAGAATCTCTGATTTCAAGGCCAGCCTGATCTATAGAGTGAATTCCAGATGGCCAGGGCTATGCAGAGAAACCCTGTCTCAACCAAACCAAACCAAACCAAACCAAACCAAACCAAACCAAACCAAACCAAACCAAAACCAAACCAAACCAAACCAAACAACCAAACCAAACCAAACCAAACCAAACCAAACAAAAATCATGATCACCTAACACTGGAAACAACACATACACATCCATAGATTAGTAGAAATGACCACAAAATCCAATGAACTTCTCTTCAGCAATTAAAAAAAAAATCTATTACTATGAATTTTCAGTGCATTATAAGTCAAGGAAACAATTCTGAAAAGTGATTTCTTTAGTTCATTTCACTTATGTGGCATTCTTAAAAAGAAAAAATATACTGCTTTGGCTACCAGGCTATTGGAATAGACTAGGCATTGACTATGAAGGTCTAAAAATAATTTTTCTTTTCATGAAGCTTATCAATATGCTTTGACTATGATATTATCTAAACAACTATATGCATTTGTCAAAACTCACAGAATTAGATGATAAAATGGGAGGAATTATTGCAGATAATTTATATCTACATAAACCCAATTCTGAAGAGCACTTGGACCCCCTAGTCCCACATCCACCTTACACACACACACACACACACACACACACACACACACACATCACACTTACACACACAACCTAAACACACCCTACACACAGACCCTACACACACACACACCCTTCACACACACCCTACACACACACATCCTAAACACACACATCACACTTACACACACAACCTAAACACACCCTAAACACACCCTACACACAGACCCTACACACACACACCCTACACACACATCACACATACACACATTCACACCCTACACACACACATCACAGACACACCTTATACAGACACCCACACCATACATACACACACATTCACACACAGAGAGACACACACACACACACAAACACAAACAAACACATACACACACACTTGTGATCCATCCTATCGGCCAGGTCCGACTTCCATTTTCTGTGGCTCTGGCTTCGTTTTACAGCTCAGTGGACTTACGTAGTAGTGTCTGTGTACTCTGCTCAGTATCTTCTCCATCCTTAGCAAACTGCCTAGGTCAAGACCTTCCATCAAGTATCCCTCCCCTCAGGAGGAGCCTCTGTTTTCTTTTGTGAGCAGGGTTCATGTCCTCTGAGATTCCTCAACACTCATTCAGAAGTGATAATCCACACTGACACCTTTGTAACTCTTGTGTGTTAATCTGGACAGAGGAGCAAGCTCGTCACATTCTTTTTTTTTTTTTTTTTTAAAGAAAATGCTTATTATCTCTTATTTACAATAATAATAAACTCATTACATGTTAAAACAGCATATTTAAAAACAAACAAATAAACAAAACCCCAGTTATTTTCTTCACCAAAACTGACCCAAGGAGAAGACAATGACTGTCTAACTTTTTTTTTTCTTTTTTTCAAAGTCTCTCTAGCATCTTGCCTAACTGGGGACAGCTGAGCTGCCCTAGCTGCTGCCACATGCCCTCTGTTGCAATATCACATGTCATGTTGCCTCTGGGAAACTCCATCCACATTCATGATTGAACGAGTGTGAGAGAAACAACTAGTGTACTGTGCTAGGGTCATTATGAAATCGCTGTTGAGAAAGAAGCTCTCCCCTGTAGGGCTCCAGAGAGCCACGGGGGCTCCAGGAGAATACAGAGCCACCTCTTTTTGTGTTACTTGATTTTGTTGTTGCTGTGAGCTTTACTTTTACAGCAGTTTTAGGAAGAAGAACACTCTCTCTACACAGTCACAAGCGCCCCCACTATTGATGTCCCACACCCCAGAAAAACATAATAGTGAGTGACTCTCCAATGAGTGACACGGAATTATCACTCTCATCTTGTGTCAGGGTTCACTGTAGGAGCTGTGTGTTCTATGGGTTTGGACAAAGAGACGATGCCAAGTACCCACCATGGTTATACATGCTCATGAATGGGTATTGGCTTTTGTCAAATACCTTTTCTGTATTATGAATAGTCCTGTGTGATGTTTGCTCTTGAACCTGTCATTACATTGTTACATGAATTGATGTGTGACTATAGAACCACCTTTTTTTTTTTTTTTTTTTTTTTTCACACATAGGATGAGTCCCACTTGGTTGTGGCTCATAAATTTTGTTTTTTATCTGATTGATTGATATTGATTGATTGATTGATTGATTGGCTGACTGGCTGATTCTGTATGTGTGTGCGCATGCTTGGGTATATACACATACGCAATTATACATGACTTTGTGCATACTTGTGGAGGCCGGAAGTGGGTGTCAGCTGGTTTCCTCCATTGCTCTCCACCATACTCCCTTGAGACAGAATCTCTTACTGAACCCTTATCTCACTTTTCCTATCCAGGAAGACTGGCCAGTGAGCTCCCAGTCTCTACCTTCCAATGCTAATGACAGTCTTATGCAGCCATGTCTGGTGAGGCTATGTCATGGGTGCTGGGGATTCAGACTCAGGTCCTCATGCTTCAAGAGCAGATGTCCACACTCACAGAGCAATCTCCCCTGCTCCATATGTGTAATTCTTTTGAAGCACTATTGGATTCAATTGTATTATTTCGCTCAAGAGCGCTGCCTCTCTGCTCCTACAGATAGCAGGTAACTGCAGAATTTGTCTTTAAGTGTACTGACTATCTGATTTTTGTAGCACGGTAATGGTGGCCTTGCTGAATGCATTTGGAAAGTATTTTCTGTTACACTGTCTTCTGAAAGAGAACTGGTGTCATTATTTCCTGTAAAAGTTCACTAGTGAACTCAGCTGGTCTTCCTCTCTTAGAGAAAAATGTTTCATAGTAACTAGAGCCTTAATGCAGATGTAAGTGGAAACAGAGGAGAATCTCAAGTATCCTCTACCTATCTGTGGTTGCGTAGTGTTATAGCACAATCAAAGTCTTGGTATGTGGCCCAGACTAACATCAAATTCACTGTGTAGCCTAAGATAACCTCAGATTGACAGCAATCTTCCTTTTTATCTTCCTGGGTGCTGGAATTAAAAGGTGTGTTCCACCATGCCTGGATGACGCAACCTATGTTCTGCAGATTTCCGCATTTTACTCATTGTGTCTCTTTTTGGTTCTATGACTATTTATAAGTATTGGCATGTTATCTGTAACCAAGAATCCAGATAGAGACAAAAATGTAGATTCTTTTGAATCTTTACTGTCACAATCTGGACAGATCTTTGTTGTGATGCTTGACATTGATTGTCAACCTGACAGGACGTAAGATCACCTAGGAGACAAGCCTCCAGCCAAGCCTATGAGGAAGAGTCTAGATTAGGTTAATTGAGCTAGTTATGTGAATCTTGACCGTGGGCAGCACCATTTCATGCTCTGAGACTCTGGACTGAATAAAATGAGAACACAAACTGAACGCCGGCATTCCTCTTCCTGTTTCCTGATTGTGGATGAAATGGGACCAGCTCCAACACATTCCTCCATCTACAACTTTCACACCATGATGGACTGCTCCCTCGAACTGTAAGCCAAAATCAACTCTTCCCTCCTTAAGTTGTTCTTGTTAGGTGTTTTTATTGCAACAACGAGAAAAGTAACTAATAGTTGTTAGCACATTTTTTCAGGGGATATTCAGGAACGATTCCTGGGATTTTGTTGTCTTGTTATCTGTAGGAATGGTCTCATGGGCCATTACAAAGAACTGGGGTTGATGAGCTTATTTCTGTATCAGTTACTGAATTCAGTGTCATGTTCATGTCACACATACGTCCCATTTTAGCTATTAGAAGCTGATGACCACAGCACGTCCTTCCCCAGGTGAGAGATAACCTATCTACAGTTTCAGAGCCGAGGGACAGCCTTTCACGTCTGTGACGGTCAACAAAAGAAGTGTCATGTTCAACCTGCCTCCCGGAAGTGTGTGTGATAAGGTTGTGTCAACCCAACATACTGATAGTTTGGAAGGAAATGCCTCTAATATAACCCATTTTTCATCCATCAGTTTTGAGAGAGGCCTTTCACATCATTCCTAATAAGGAACCAAAGATGATTTGAACTAATATCTCTATAAGTAAAAATAACATACTAGCAAAGAAAACATAACATTTACATATAATGGGTCTTCTGCAATATAACCTTTTCAGAGCACTGTGCCCAGCCTGGGAAACACCCGTTCACTAGACCTCACATGGTATCCTGTTCTCCACTCTTGTCCATGTTGTTTTCCCCTCACTATGAATACTTTCTTAATATCCCATGCAGGCTCTCTCTTTCCCTTCTAAGAAACTGGTCAAGGCTGTGAAATGCCACATATTTTAAGTTACTTATGTACATGTCTGAACTCCCTGATAGATAAATCCTCAGCTCTTAGGATCTAATTCTCGGAAGCTGAGGCTCTAATCATGCCTCCCGCCAACATTGGCAAATGCAGTAACCTTCTGATAAAGCCCAGCTAGCTTATAAAGCAGGGATCAGCTCTGCCTATCTGTATCCCTACCAATAAGAATTAAGATACAGCTAGGCTGTGGGCATTTGATGTGGGGCTTAGAAAACACGAGAAAAAAGCAAAGGATCATAAAATATTCTCAAATTTGTCTTGTAATCCCAAAGTTTACAAGCATTCCTCGGTTTCCCATGGTAAAGAACTTCGTCCTAGGTTCTAACTACGAATCCCCCAGGAATAGAAAGATTAGGAAACACACTGCAACAGAACACCACAGCTGAACAGTGCCTTAGGGATCAGCAGTTAACAAACTTGTTTTCAGTAGAAGGAAACTGAAGTTCAGTAGAGAACGGGGTTTCTTCAAGGTTATAGTGTCAACTTGCCAAGCCGATCCTATCATTGCCCAATAGCCTGTCTAAAGCTTTGCCTGACTTGACCCTGGGTGGCCACACACACAATACAGCATGTCCTCCACGAGCCTGGAAGTACAGATTATTTGTCCAGGTTTATGTGAGGTTGACAAACTGTATAGAAGTAAGAAGCTATGTACAGTATGCCATCAAGAGTACCAAAGGGAGCCTTTAGTGACCAATCAAAGAATGAGTCCGTAGCTGAAGCTGGGAGGGAGGCCATCTTAAGATTACAAAGCTCTTGGACTTGGAAGAACCTTGGAGACCATCTAGAAGAGAAACCAGAACTTGAGTACTAGGGGAGACATATCAGGTTGTAGACATGACAGTGGACAAGTGCCCATCTCTGGCACTTAGTTTCCAAATGCATCAAATAAGTAAGTGCTAAATGATACCAAAGGTGCTTTTCAAATGGAAACTTGATTTTTCTTCTACAGAGCATCCAATTTCCTGTTTTGACAGGTGAGGAAAGAGACATACCCTTGGGAAGTGAGTTGGGAGCCTAGCTATGATTAGACCCAAGGTAAGCTTTTCATCCACTGTCTGTGTGGTTGTATTCATCTCTTCCACGTTGTCCTGGAGCCTTGGGAGGATTTCTGCAATTGCTGTCCTCAGGCTGTTACTCTTGACCTCTTTTTACCTCTGGGACGATTGGCAGCATTGGAGTCTGAACACATTCTGAAAGTGGTACACGGGTCAGAGAGCTGTCTTCCCTTTCGCTGTTAAAATGAAACCAAAACAGATTTGATCAGTGACTTGCTCAGCCATCAACAGAGAACCTTCCTACCTCAGCACATGGGAACAAATACAGAGATCCATAGCCAGACATTATGCAGAGAGTAAGAGACTTTGGAATAGTCGGTGCAGAGCTGGATATCTCCATCAAATCCCTCCCTCAGGGTTCAGAGGAAGCCATAGAAGATGAGGCAGAGAGAGTGTAAGAGCCGAGGGAGATGAAGGACCCAAGGAAACAAGGCCGTCTAAATCAACAAGATGGATGCACAGGTGAACTTACAGAGACTGCGGTCGCATGCATAGGGCCTTCAAAGTGGGCACACGATGGGGTTTAAGTGCTGAAAGGAGAAGTGGACACATGCCCCCTTCCCTAACCTAGAAGCTATCTCCCACTGATGACCACTTTCAAATAATATTTTTTTCTAAAGGAGTCTCACTGGAGAAGCAAACTGCTCTTGAGCGTAGGCCGCATACCCAGCAGCAGATGCCAACAGTCACTGAACGCAGCAGCATCAGTGGAGGGTCCTGTCTCAGAATGTCACGTCAGGGCCTTTTCCTTCTTCTTTTCTTCTCTTGTTAAAATAAATGTATCTTTTTAAACATGTTTTTATATTTATAATAAAGGATCTACAGGTCCTTTGCATATATATTATGGATTCCAGTTTGGGGTTTTTATGGACTGTCTGAGCATACAAATGAGTGGGTATTATACCTTTTCTTGGGCTCTTTTCCTTCTGTTTGTTTGTATTGTCCTATTCTGATGTGTTTCTGTGTTATCATATCATATTGTATCCTATTATATTATACTATATTTTATTATATTCCCTTATACACAAGGAGACAGAAGACAGATCAGGGTGGGAGGGGGATAGGCAGGAACTGGGAGGACTAGGATGAGAGAAACTGTAAACAAGATATGTTGTATGCAAAATCCACTTTCAATAAAAGAAAAAATCATAAACTATGTATACACTCATTTTTAAGGTTGACTAAGTATTAGAATTAACTTCACTCACAGGCCAAGCAAACAATAGTCTACATGATACAATTCCCCACCTCACGAACACATGCTGCCGCCTCAAAGCACTGAGGCATATTTTCTGGAATACCATAAGATGGTATTCACCACACTAGTTTAAAGAGACTAACTCTGGATGGGTCCACAATATTTTTAACATTTTAATTCCTCAGAGAAAATGCACTGATCAGGAGATTAAAATTACAAGGAATTTTTTTTAAATTAAAATATCAAGACTTTCGGGGATTTTCCATTTAGAATAAATATTTTATGTCTCCTAATACTATTCTTATATTAAATGTCTTTACTTCATTTAATAGTCTCCCTAAAATATTGTAGTTTAGACAATTTTAAAAAATAAATAGGAAAATTTTCAGTGTTAAGTAACTAGTGGAGATAAACATTTACAACAGAAGACGGGCCGGGCAGTGGTGGCGCACGCCTTTAATCCCAGCACTTGGGAGGCAGAGGCAGGTGGATTTCTGAGTTCGAGGCCAGCCTGGTCTACAGAGTGAGTTCCAGGACAGCCAGGGCTACACAGAGAAACTCTTTCTCGAAAAAAAAAGCAAAAGCAAAAACAAACATACAACAGAAGACAGTGCACAGCCGTATCCACTGGAAGCGGTGAAAGTCGTGAAGCCCGCGCAGCTGCTGGACAGTTTCAGCCAAGTGTCCTTCACTTTTGGGTTTTGGTCTCTTGGTGTCCCATTCTCGGGGACTTTCTGCATTGTGATTCATCTATGTCTTTTCCTGAGAAAGTCATACCGGAGTCATTTTAGGAAAGTCCTAAACTTACTATCCCTTCTGCTTTTAGAGAAATAACTTTATTTGGTCTTATTTGAAGGTCTTCTCTATGCGCTGGAGATTGTGATATACACAAAGGTGCTAGAAATTTCTTCCTGAGTCATGACTCCAGGGATCTTCTTGGGGTGGCCACACCTAAGCAAGCTCAATCAGTAGAACTGGAACAGGGTAAACTCAGAAATAGTTGACAAACTCCAATTGGCCCGGAAAACTGGTAACAGATCAAAAGCCTCTTTGTACAATACACTTAGAGACCTCCGAAAATGTTGTTTAGAGCTCAGTAATAAGAGATTGACCAAAATAACTTTTCCTACTAAACAGCATAGACAATGACGGGATACGTAAGGGGAGCTGGGTTTTAGTATTTGCTATTCATAAAGAGACTGGTTCGGATATTTTCTATTTGTCTGGAGCACTCTACAACTTAAATACTGCCAACCTAAAAGCAGGCTGTCATAGAACAAATGCGTTTGCTTTGGCGGAGAGATTCTTTAGATCCTTTGAGTTGGAGTTATGGGGCTGACAATAACAGTGAAATCTGTTCTGTTTGCACTTTCTAATTGTGGCTGAACCTGTAACCCTGGGCATGTAATGAAAAATCGAACACATAATCTGTAATTCTTGGAAAATCATGAGCCTATCTTTGTTCTGTGAAATCTGTATAAAGAAAGAAGCAACCTGACTGCTGGTCAGTCAGAGCTGAACGATCCCCTGACCACTGACCACTGTGACTGACCCACTCCTCCCCCTGACTGCCTAGCTTTTCTTGGGAACCTGTTAGCTGCTGGAGACTGGCCCCTGGCAGGGAAGAAAGAGAAAAGGAGAAAAAGGCAGGGTGTTTATTATTTCATATTCTTAAAAACAGAATGTCCGATACACTCAAATCCGAAGCTCAAATATGTACGTATGAATGCATATGACCTCACTTCTTAAACTGGAAAATAAAATAGGCATGAATCAAAAAGTATTTAACCTTCTTATACTTAATAATAATAATAATAACAATAACAATAATAATAATAACAATAACAATAACAATAGTCACATTTTTTCTTTAGAAAATGAAGTTTCTCAAAGTAGGTGTGAAGATGGAGAGGCAGGACCAGAGCTGGCCCTCAGCCCCACATCTATAGACCTTTTCTTTCCCAGCAGAATTGGTGGACCTGCCTGAATTCTGCAGAGTAAAGTCAGACAAGTTAAGGCCTGGGAGAGAGAATGTGACTGAGGAGAATCAGTGCTAAGGCCACGGAGCAAAGGCTGCATCTAGCATTGCTGGAACAGTGACTTCCTGTAGGACTTTAAAACAGAAAAGCCATTTGAAACAGTATTTGAAAAGGCCCATCCATGGACCATGAAAAGGATTTCCCAAGCATTACTAGAAGTATGATGATGCTCTTATCTTAGTCATATGTTACCTCAAAGGCCACATGACTCCATACACCCTTGGGCCGAGTTAGTCCTTCTTGGTAGTGCCCCGTTTTGAGGTGACTTTCCCTCACATGGAAGCATCACACCGAAGGGCAGCATCAAAGACAAGATCATACAGATCGCCTGCTTCCCAGGCCCCATTCTCTGTTGTTAGAGGCATAGAATGAGCGTAAGGAAAGGAAGCAATCTCCAGAGAGATATAGTAACAATTTCTAAGCTGGTTAATAAGATTCAGATAGCCACATGTCTGAGGTCAGAGGAGAACTTCAGGGCAACAGGAGTTACACCAAGATTGCGCCCAGATCCCCAGGAGAATTCTGTCCTGCTAGCAGTCAGAGGCATCAATGGCAGCCCAGGCCAGCCCTGTGCTTTTGGAATGGGTTAAGAACCCAGGCCCCTCTGATCCAAACTGTGCAAAGATCTGGCCAGCAAGCAGGAACCAGACTGGAACACATGCTTTTCATCAGAGACCTTGAGACCCAGAGGGGGCCTTAAACATAATTTAATTCAGTCTTCTGAGCTTGCAAGCACAGAAATTAAAGCCCAGAGCAAAGGACTGGGCACAGAAGGCTCATACAAGGTCCCTTGGCAATTTAGAAAGAGCACAGCAGGGTCAAAGGGGTGCCTTTGATGTGTGACTGTGCTCAAAACGCCCACGTTGCCACTTCCTGCTAAGAGCCACTGGGTGAGCCATTTGACTACTATGAATATTAATGCTGGAAGTGTGAAGTGGGGACCTAAGCACACTGCCCCCATCACAGAGCTGTTAATGACAATTAAGGTGCTTTTTACACCAGAAGTCATTCTTCATGCAATAGCTAATGTCGATGTTAACCAATAAGCTAGACATAATGGCCCACTCAGATGTTTCCAAGTAGAGAGGAACTTGTGAGGGGATATCACCTACTTGAGCTCACTAGTAAATAAATTAAAGCAAAATAAACTAAAAATATTAATCTGTCCTCTTCACCCCAATAATAACAACAACATGCTTTTCTGAGCACCCACCATGTGGCAAGTACATATATATGTATTTGTGAATGTGTGTGTGTGTGTGTGTGTGTGTGTGTGTGTGTGTGTGTGTATTTCATAGTGACTCATTCATATATAGACTCCAGGACTCTAATATCCAAATATTTGAAGCCAGTTCAGATACACAGCAGATTCACACATGACCTCTGTTTACTTAACATTTCTTTCATCCAGATTCCTGGGCCTTGGATTGTGTTTTCAGGCCACAGTTCACTCCCAACCTGAACTCACTCACTCCAGTCCTCTGGCAGCAGAGGTAGTCCCTGGTCCCCTGACATCTCTTTTCACCAGAAGACAGTGTGGTACTTGGCACAAAGTAAGCACTCAGCTGAAAAACATGAAAGTAGAGTAAAAGGTAACCTGAGAGATAAGTTACTATGTCTTGTTCCTGTTTAAAAATAGCCCTACTAAAGGATGGCTAGGTAGAAAGGGGTTTTGGATTTATTTGAAGGATTTATCGGCTTGTGGCAGGGGTGGGTCAGGGAGCACAAGGATACACCAAGATAATGAAGTTGTGTAGGGAACCCACGTTTTAAATTGTTTTACAGAAGCCAGATCAGTAAAGTGCCATTTCACAACTCATGACCAGATCTTTCTGCTGGCTTCTAGACACACAAAGCTGACAGACCTGCTCAGGTAGGAGTTTAGGCACTTCCTAGTACGCCTCCCCTTCCACTTTACCATGTTCCTTTGTTAGAGGGAGGATGCTGCCGAGGTTTGTTACAGCTTCGCCTCACAAGCAATCTCCTTTGTCAATATGAGACTCTGATAATAATTAAGTCTCTGGGTCATTATTTGGTGGCTGGTGGGTCCAAGAAGGTCCAGCAATAGAAAATTAACATCTTCAATAAGAAAAAAAACTGGGGCTGGGCAGTAGTGGTGCACGCCTTTAATCCCAGTGCTTGGGAGGCAGAGGCAGGCGGATTTCTGAGTTCGAGGCCAGCCTGGTCTACAAAGTGAGTTCCAGGCCAGCCAGGGCTACACAGAGAAACTCTGTCTTGAAAAAAACAAAAAAAAACAAACAAACAAAAAAAAAAAAAAACCTGGGGTCATCACAAGTTTTCAACCTCTTATGACTCCAGACTCTCCTCTGCGGAACAGATTGTTTCTCTGAAGAAGGCTACAATTTCTCCCACACCACCTGTTTGTCTAGAAAGTCGTGCTTCTCTAGTTGAAAGGTAGAAGCCTTGGTCTCTTTTGAGTGAATTAAGTCCCTGGGAATTCCATAAACGTAAGTGATCTTGTGTGGTTTCTGAAGGTGTGACGTGAAAGTGGTTGCCATTTCTTTCTTGTCCTCTAGGACACTTTTCACGGAGCTCAGAGCCACTAAATAAGCAGTCCACCCATGCTGAGACTCCATGCTGTGAGAAAACTCATGCCTGACCAGTACCCCCACACCCAGCTTCCAATACTCCATCACCAGCTCCACTGCTTCCCAGCACTGTGATCACTTGAGCTATGTGAGCCGGAAGTGCCCCTTAGTGTCCAACCCGACTGCTCAAGCTACTCTGTTCTGGGATGTTTTCTTTCCTAGCAGAACCACAGGAGCCCCCCACCGCCATTGCTACTTGTGGTTACAACATCACAGACACATGGCAGGGCATGGTGGTGTCCAGCCATAACCCTTTCTTCTTTTCTTTGTTAGTGACATTGTATCCTGGCTCTGTCATCTACTAGATAGAGTCCTTACAAAAGTGTCTGATACATTATTTTCCTCATCTACAAAAGAAGAACAAGAACTTGTTGCCTGGATGTAGACACAGTGATTGTAACTGAATTGAGGCAGTCTTGGCTTCATAATGAGTTTTGGCTCAGCCCAAGACCTTGCAAAATATTAATAATAATAATAATAATAATAATAATAATAATACAATTGCGGCTAATAGTACAGTCCGTGGAAACTCTAGAGAACATGATGACGGCTTCATTGTGCAATACATTGTCTTAGGAAAGTTCCTGTAATGATTCAGAGGTAAAATGTCATCTACAGGCTTATGTACTGAACCCTTGGTCACCAGCTGGTGGCTCTGTTTTGAGACATAGTGGGACCTTTTGGACACAGGGTCTAGCTGACCAACATAGGACTGCAGGGGCTGGGCACGAGGGGGAAAGGCCAGCCATAGCCCTGGCTGCAGCTCCCTGTGTTCCTGACCGGTGCACGCTGAACAAGCCACAGTCTCCTGATAGCAAACCATCCATGCTAAGATGAATTATACCCTGCACTGTGGATCTGTGCCCCTTAAGATGCTTCCGTCAAGTATTTGGTGAGAAGAATAAGAAAAGAAACCTGCCCGGTTCAAATTACCCTGTCTTTGTGTAGTTTTTCTGACAATGTTGTAGGGCAGCTGCAAAAGTTGGAAAATGACAGAGGTCAGTTGAATTGCTCGTGTAAGTACAAGGAACATTGATATCATCGATTTCCTGGACACAGAGTCTAAATCTTTTGCTTTCTCGACCCTGGATCGCAACTACACAATCATGAAGCATCAGAGAAAACTTGGCTTCTCTTCTTTAGCCTTTCTCTTTCCCTGTGATCCACTCTAGTTGTACCTTTTGTGCCCAACTACCTTCTTTCCTATCTCTTGGACTACCTACTTGGTAAATATGAATATTATCACAACCTCATTGTATCTCTCTGGGTCACCAAAAAAACACAAGGCTAGTAGTAAATGGAGCACAGATTTTAGATGACCAAAGCCAAAACATTTCAATGAGTAAAGACATTTAAGCGATCAAAGACATTTAGAGCCCCTCTTTACCAATCACGTGTATCCAAAGCTTTCAACCAAGTCAATCAACCTAATGCCCTGCAATGAGAAATGCAGACTCGGGCATCATCTAGGCCCCATTCCGGCTCACACATTGCACAGCGCAGAACAGCTAAGCAAGGTCCTGAGCTCCAGTACCTTGATTCGTTGATTCAAAGGCAAACTTTGTTTCCCTCCTTGCATTAGGCTGGGGAAGGTATTAGCAAAGTTTCTCTTCACGAATCTCAGCTAATGCTGGTCAGCACAAAAGAAACCTAGGCGAAGAGTCACAGGAAGGATTTCACTCCAAGGAAACCCAGGAGCTTTGCTTGGGAAGGCAGCCTACATGTGCCAAATGTGGATAAGTACAGATGGCCCCACTCTTCTGGTGGGCTTTCCTACATTTGCAAGAACATCAAGATCTTTAGGGATAATTTTGAAGAGCAGAGTCAAGACCGATTAATACCTTAATTTTAGAACCCAGGGACTCTAAGGCAAATAACATCCTTTTATTTCCCTTCTTTAGGCAAAAAAAAAAAAAATCAACTAAAAGTTTTCTATCAAGTCAGGTAGGGCACATGGTAGTCTTCTGGACACTAATGTCTCTGATATCAGCTTCCTTGTCTCTATAATAATGGTTAATAGCCAAAGATGGGGACCAGAGTAAGACTTAAGTCAGTAGCTAAGGATAAGGTTGAAACCCACCTAACATTGTTACTGGAACCAAACTCAGGTGCTTGGCAAGAGCAATAAGACTACCAATGGCGGGCCAGCCTTCTAGCCACTGTCGCCTCTGTTTTAAACAATTTTTAACTAAGTGATTGACGATGGTATGTTGCCAGCTGCCCTCCCCCCCAACAGCTCTTTCTCTACTCCTTTGACCAAACAAACAAAGGAATCGTTTTTCTGATCAGTGAAGTCAAAAAATACATGGGCTATTCTAAGAGTAGAGTTGAGTTTTAGGTAAATTATGGTTAAATGTGTGGGAGAGAATCTCAACCTGGTGAACTATCTATTTTCAAGGATGGGATATAGCAAGGACAGGCTTGCATGGACAGCTCTCCACGTCTGGCAATCGTGTGTCCAAAAAATATTTTAAGGCTCTTTATCGAATAAACTTGTTGCTCATCAGCGTGTGTCATTTCTGGGTTTTTGTTCCACAAGTGAAAACTGCCCTACTTTACTGCTTTCAAATAGGCAGCATTAAAAATACAATTTTTTTTTAATGACGGCATAAGCTTTGTATATTTGGGGGTGGGGGTGAACCATGTAATGTTCAAGCTCAAGGGCATTCCAGGTGTCTAAAATCCAGTGCTCCCCCCCGGAAAGTATCCTTAGAAAACATTTTCACTTGTTTAGAATCAGACCGTTTGCTGATTGTCACAGCCTTTTGGCTTCATACACACACACACACACACAGAGAGAGAGAGAGAGAGTGAGAGAGAGAGAGAGAGAGAGAGAGAGAGAGAGAGAGAGAGAGAGAGAAATAAGTACTTTAAAATGAAGGTAACAATAATGATGATAGCAGTAGTCCACACTTATACAAAATTGTACAGGTCACATAGCTTTCTTTGTTGTCATTTCTACTATGGCTCTGCCCTGTAAGATACACATAGAAACAACTGCTTATCTCCACATGACAGATGAGAAAATAAAGAGCCCAGGAGTTTCAATAACTCATCCAGAGGCATAAAGTCTCATTTCCTCGGCCTGAATGCACCACAAAGAGCTCTAGCAACTGGAAGAGCCAAACAGAAGAATCCGTTCAGTTAAAAATCCGAGTAACGAGTAACGTGGGTGCCCCGGAGAGCCAGCAAGATCAGCTCCATAGTAGTCTGCCAAAGAAGGGAGCCTGTGAAGAAGAGAGTGCACACCCCTTCAGTCTGTTTAGGAGCTGGATGTGAGTCAGAAAGAAGAAAACCAGAGCCAGGGTGTTTGGAACTGAGGGCGATGGGAAGGAGCTGCTATGTGAGTTTCTGATTACTGCTACGAGGAAGTACGCAATCTGTGTGGTTTAAAAGAACACAAATTATGTTCTTAAGGTTCTGGAAATTGCTGAAGTCTTAGTTAAATTGTCTGGGCTTAAGTCAAATCATTAGCAGGAAGGACTTCTTCCAGAGACTAGAAATGGATTCTTTTCCTTGTCTCTTCCACTTCTCTTCTTTGATTTGAGCATTTCTCAGTCTTTAAAGTCCACCACTCAAAGCTCTCTGGATCATCATCGGCCTCAATTTTCCCTTCATGCCCCTGTATAAACATCCTGGTGCTTATATGGTCCCTTCAAGATGATCTAGGATGAGTTTCCACCTCTCAACTCTCAGTTTAATCCTATCTGGGCAGGAAGATAGCAAGTATTCACAGCCCTGGGGGTTAGGCTGTGAGCACCTCTGAGGCCACCATTCAGCCTATCACAGGTGACAAGGTGACAGATGGATGGTGGCAGTTGTTTTGTGCTGGCAAGTGCACCGCTGGTTGTGTTTTCCTGTTGAAAGTCACTCTCCACTGCTGCCTGACATACCGCACCAAAATAGAACCACTATGTTCTGATTCAAAATTAAATGCTCTTTCAGGTACAGCACGCATTGCCTCTCAGCACTGGCACCCATTCTTGCAGACAGCCTATTCTCATATAGATAGTAATTAATATTTGCATAATACTTTAGCGTTTACAGTGTCCTTTTTATTTACATGAAATCATCAAACCCCTACAATAACCTTCTGAGATGGTTATTATTAACACAGTTTTACATATGAAGACACTAAAGTTCAGAGGAGTGAAATGGTTTGTCCGAGGTCACCCAGCTGGCAAGGGCGAGACCACAATGCAAAACTCTGAACTTGCACTATGCTCAGATCTAACTAATGAATCTGTACTTCGTTAACTTCACTAGATGTGTTGGTTACCTTTTGGCAAATACTCAAATGTTGACTTGGATCTCAGACATGATTTTGAGAGAAAATGAATTTATAAGAGTATTCAGTACTCTGTAGTATGTAGAATGACTTGTGACACATACCCATCATCTCTATCATCTCCACCACCACCATCACCACCACCATCACCACCACCACCACCACCACCACCTCTATCACCATCACCATCTGTTCTGGAGACTGAGAAAATTCAATAGGTAAAAACTCATTTCTTTTGGGAATATTGTGTCTGCTGTGTTCTTAGGAACAATGACGTTATAACACATCTTGGGGTTCTGTGGTTTGTTGGCCACCATGCAAGTGTGACTGTTGAGATAGCCAAGCTCTTGTGCCCTTGCAGATAAACAAGTTGGCTCACTTTTTGGTGAAGCAGGAGTCCTTAGGCACGTCACTTTATAGTGGCCCTTCCAGATGCATGGTGATGCTTGCTACCTTTTTATTCCCTTGTAGATACCTACTACTTGCTAGGTATCTCAAGTCCAAATACTTGGATGAAGAGGGAAGAATTAAGGTGGACAACATGTAGAACAGTGGGGACAGTGGGCAGGGTCAAGTCATGGCTGCCTTTTTCAGGTGGAACTCCACTTCACCACCCCTCCTGCGCTTCAGTCTTTTTTTTTTTTTTTTTTTTTTTTAGACTAGCCACCAGCATCTGAAATTTGCAACCTCAAAACCAAACTAGGGGTTCACTGGGAGGACTAGCCAAGCTGCCCTGCACATGTGGCGGAGCACTCAGCCGGCCCCCACTTCATTTGTGTGAGACCGCCAAAAGCCTTCACGTGGCACCTTGGCCACAGAAGTATAATTAGGAAGTGCTCCCTGCCCCTCACAAAGGCCACCTTCACGGAGCCAGGCAAAGGTAACAGATGCAGGCAGGTGCATTCAAATGGTCTTGATTTGACCAAGGGAAATGAAGTACTAAAACCTAACTCAGTCCCACAATGAGTCAGAATGGGGGTGGGGAAGGATCTCAAAGTCCTCTGGCCCCTGTTCTTAGGAACGCAATATGCTTCTGCTTGTTGCCTAAGGACTCATGGTTCTATCGCTCTATTGCTATGAGACAGCCACTAAATTGGTTTGGGCCCTTATTAATAATTCTAGTCGCTTTCAAACTCAGTTGTTTAATCACACAAGTTCCAGCCATCTGAAATGGTTCTCTAACCCCAATAACCCATGCCTCTGCTTATTCAGACCCCACCAGTACTTCATGTTCACGTTAACCCCTTCTTAGAAGCCTTTCCCTGGCCCAGTGAGGAGGCACATGCCTGCAGTAGCAATCCTTGGAAGACCAGGGCAGGAGGACTGCTGTGAGCTAAGGACCAGACTGGTTTATGGAGTGAGACCACCACAACAAAAAGAAGGCCCTAGCTAAACCAAGCAATTCCTTGCTACCTAGGCCCTCCTAACCCTTTCCCTCTCCAGTCTAATGTGTATCAACTTGAAAATGAAAATAGTTTCTCACCTAAATGTTGTGTGCCCTGCTAAGCACTTTCACAGTTGTTTGTTTAATTTGCTGTGTCACTCCCTGACATTAGACAAAAAAATGCCATGAGGACGGAGACAGTGATTCATTGCTCTCTTCCCTGCCAAGGGGTAGGTTCTCCATAAATTGTTCCTGGGTTAATAATTTCAGAAAACCAGGAGTGGTCTCCCTTTGCTCCTAATCTGCTTCACCCGGCTCAGAACACCCTGCGCTTACCTGCTTACCCTGTCCACCAGAGCAGGCCTGGCTCAGAACACCCTGCGCTTACCCGTCCACCAAAGCAGGCCTTCCTGTGACTCCTCTGTGGTCCCTGGGAATCTCCTCATTGCCAAATCAAGCTACCTTTTTGCAATCTTCTTCATTCTCATAACCACAGTAGTATTTTCATTTAAAAATTAACTGCTTCATCAACTTTTTTTTTTTCAGCATTCTGGGGACCAAATCCAGGGACTTGTTCCTGCTATGCAAGCACTCGACAACCACAAACTCACAGCCCTTAAAAAAAATCTCTTGTGGTCCCCCATCCTCTGATGTGTACAAGTCGGTATGAGATTCCTCAAGAATCCACTTTGAGTTTATGCCTGTTTCTCCTTCCTAGATACACTTCGAATCCTGATGTGCCCCAAATCTCTGCCTCTGGTCTCTATTTCTCTCCCCCACTGCCTCCCCAAACACCAATGACATCTCCAGGACAGTGCTTCCCGCTGGCATTTTAAAGCTTGCTCAAAGGGCAGTTCTCTTTTCCATTCCTTCATCCCAGTTGCTGAATCTGGTTTTGGTAATTCCTGTCCAGCCCTGATTAGGAGCGTTTGCATGGACTCCAGTGAGGAAGCTCAAAACAGTCTTTCAAGACTTGTCTTTCCTTTGATTGCCACACTGGCAATCACCTGCTGGGAGTTTAACTCTGGAAGTGACTATTTGAGCCATCCTGTCCCTCCCTCCACCCATAATGCCCTGGCTCAAGCCCTCATTTCCTCTAGCTGACCCCTGCAGCATCTACATCCTAGTCTGTATGTTCCTTTATGCTATCCCTTTAGAAAGTAAGTGTAATCAAGGCTCACTCTTGCCTTGAAATCCCGCTTCTGATGCACTGCCCTCTGGCAGGACACACACCCCTCCTGACATTCGGAGCTAATTTCATCTCCATCCTTGCCACGTCATGCAGTCCCTTGGCGCTCTTAAATCAACATGGATTTTCTTCCACAATTTGGGAGCAGGAAGGATTTGCACATGTCTCTACCTTTTCCTGGCATGTGCTTCTGCCTTGTGATTGCCAGCTCAGTTGTATTCAAGACCTGGGTGCCACCTCACCACTCTCATGAGGTTGCCCCTTTTTTCCAGCCAACCAGAACTGTATACTCTGCCCCAGTCTATCAGGGCATTTGTTTGTGCTTCTGTAGCACCACATTTTACTGTAAGTTTTTCCATATGTCAGTCACTCCATGTGCTTTAAGATTCTAGGGGATTGATGACCTATACTTTTTTTGTTTTGATGTCCTTAGATTTGCTCATTGTCAACCCTCAGGAAAATGCATATTAAGTAAATCAGTGGCCACACTCAGAGGTGCTTTGTGCTGAAAGAGAAGTCTCAGTGAAGTGAAGTTGTCTCTGGATGTGAGGTCCAGAGCTAAGAAAAGGAAGCTGGACTTTTCCATCACATATGCTGGAGTTCAGATCTTCACTCCGTGAGAAGCTCCACATATGACTGCAGGCAAGAGTTCTCAATTCCAGGCCTGAGCGTCTTTATCTTTAGATAGCTACCTCCAAGTATGGTCATGTTGTAGATAAGACTTTATATATGTAAAGTATAGAATATGAAATCTAACAAATAGACATGATTATTAACAGTAATGGATGGTCCCTTCTTCTCCCTGGAAACCCTTTCTATAAAATGATTTTTTTACTAGTGTCCCTGAGGTTACAGCAAGCTCTATCACTATAAAATTTTACCTCAGTACATATCTGTAACATCAACCATTCAGGCCTGAAACTGACTCTGCCTGGAATAACAGGTTTTTGGGGGAGTTAGGGGGGTTGAAGAGGGGACAGGGTCTCACTATGTAGCTTTAGCTGGCCTGGAACTTGCTATGTAGGCTAGATTCACCCACCTTTGCCTCCCAAGTGCTGAGACTAAAGGGAAAGAAGCATTGCCACGCCAAGCCCTGCCTGCAGTTATTAACTCTGGCAGTTCCTTGACCAACAGCTCTGCTCACTATAACCCAACCTTGAGCACAACAGTTGTTTATTCCCTCCATTTCCCCTCTGTATCTGGCTCAGGATTAGGCCCCGAAAGGGCTCTTGAGTCTACATGAATAAAGAAACAACTGGAAAAAACCCAAGATGTCTCCAGGGGTCAGCCTGAGTGGCCAGGACACGGCATGCAGACGTCCCCCCCAGCGTGCTCCTGGTTTCAACTTTGTGAACTTATTTTGCAATCCCATATTTATTCGCAGATCATTCTCATTAAAGTCCTGTTAACAGCCTCTTTTGAATTGCGGCCACAGTGCTTCTCATGGAGAGCACACATGAGTTCTATTTAAGTGTCTTTGGAGTCTTTCAGAGAAGAGGTGCCTTTATCCCACATTTGCACATTTAAAATTTATTTTTGACATCTTAATATGATTATTTTTTGTTGTTGTTGTTCTCGTAAAACATTGGAGCAGAAAAGAAAAAGAACTGGTGAGGCTTCTTCCCCCAACGTTAAAAACAAGGGAAATAGCCAATTCTTTGGAAGTAAGCTGTTCGGGGTAATATTTGAGGTCTTTCTGAGTGAAATAATCAGTCATTTCTAAAAAATAAAAAGCGGAGGATTATGGGGAAGCAGTGTGCTGAGGCCCTTGTATGAGCATCCAGAGCTTTCCCACTCCAGGGAGGGAAGATTCCAGAGATCCATTTTGTAGTGGGAGGGGCGCGAACCCCAGATTCAACCTGACCTGGCCTTCACCTCAGCTCCTCCAGTTGCACAATTTAGGCGATTTCTACAATGCTGATTCCCCATTTGTAGAGTGAGGGTGATAGCAGTGACATTGGGAGAATTTTAAAAAAAGTCTAAAAGCTATAGTGTGTATTCAAGAGATGTTAAGGCCTGCACATGGGGGAAGGCATGGACCAAGAAGACTAAAGTTACCTATGTCTTTTTGCTCTGCCTTGTTCCGCTTTTACTTAAGACTTAAGGCTTTATATATATATATATATGGGGGAGGGGTGGAGAGATGGTTCAGGAGATGTTTCAGTGGATAAGAGCCCTGACTACTCTTCCAGAGGACTGAGGTTCAATTCCCAACATCCACATGGCAGTTACTGTCTGTGACTCCAGTTCTAGGGGATCCAACACCCTTACACAGACATACATGCAAGCAAAACATCAGTGAACATAAAATGAAAATCAATAAATTATTTTTAAAACAAAGACTATATTTATCTATCTATCTATACATATACATATATGGAGAGACAGAGACAAAGAGGAGAGGAAGCAAAGGTATGGTAATTAGGTTGAAAAGGTTGGTTCACAAAATGTGGGATCCTTCAACTGTGTCACAGATGTGTGTCAAAGGTCAGTTTACTCAAGGAAAGCCCACACTTTTCCTGACTGAAAACTCAAAACATTTTTTCTTTTTATGGAAAATGTTCACTTAGAGACAAAAGACCCAACGGTCCCTCCCTCTTTACCATTTGTCTTCCGGAGTAACCTGGTTAAGATCCTACCTGGTACATAGGGGAGTGTGGACAGGATGGCCTGCAAACCTTTTCTCGAATGCTTTAGTACAGCTAAGTGGGCTCTTGAGTACAGAAAACCAGCTCTTCATCTGCATATGTGGGCTATTTCTTTCTCCACTACCACAGGACTTCTGACAGAACTCAAGAAACCAAAATTCTCACACTGAACCAGCCAACTTTCAGCAAACATAACAATGGGGTCATTAAAGGCAATTAGGGGTACTATGGGCAGATCTAGATCGCCAGATAAAGGGTTGTTATTTCCAGAACTGTCTTTTTCATACTCAATTCCCGATTCTGTTGACCTTCTCTTAGACACAATTTTTCCTCGTTCCCTTTGTTCTCAGGGGACCTGAGGAGGACTTGAGCTGTGCTGAGCATGGGAGCATGAGGCAGTGGAACATGGCTTACGCTGACTTTCCAGCAATGGCACTTTGCTTTGTATTCTAGTTCATACCAAGAACTCAATGCAAGTGCCTTTTTATGGGTGAGAAGGCTAGGCGGAGAGGACGGTTTCTTTTTCTATCAGATGTGAAGAACATCTATCTCTACCAGATTTATTTTACTCACTTCTTTTCTGTCTCCTCAGAGCCCTGCCGTCCTGCAAATCACTCAACCTCGACTTTCCTCAATCAAGAAACCTCCACACCCCGTAACTTCCTGCTCCTTCCTTCACCTGTCCTCATTCCTCCAGACTGTCAGTGCCTTCCTTTGCTCGTGGCTGTCTTCAGACAGAGTACACCCCAGGAGTCCTCAGCAGCCACAACTAAGATAGAACGAAAATTCCAGTCTAATCTGCAAAGCCCCCAAACCAGCGCTGGTAAATGAGATCCTTAGTAGAATTTTATTCTGCACTTTCCGGTGAAACATTTATTAAAATCCTATGAAAGTAACAGTTCCTGTCTTTGTGGTGTTCCTTGGTGCTTCTACAATGCCAGGAGTCCCCAAAATGCCCTCTAGTGATCTGCTTTAGCACTCAAGGTCTAAGGTGTACCCGAAGCAATTATCATGAGATCTCGAAGGATGCCATGAGCCCTTAATATTTTGCTAAGTTTTGCTGTCCTCCCCCCCTCCAAATTTAATACATAGAAAAGTTCTGGAAACCGTGGCTCATGGTAATGTCATAATTTGAGCACAATTAACCCCTGTATTGTAATTATTCATATACCACTGGTTATAAATTGTAAACTTAAATGTTTTATTAAAGTTCTGTTTCCTACAGAGTCTCACAAAGAGAGAAGCATGGAGAATATCGTTAAATGATTACATTGATTTCCTTAGGTTCTAGACAGTAAACGACTACAAACAAGTTAATGCGTTCAAATGGCAGGATTAGCTCAGTGAATATTTGTGAAAAGAAGTCCCTAAGGCAGCAGTTCTCAACCTTCTCAATGCTGCAACCCTTTAATACAGTTCCTCATGCTGTGGCGAACCACCCACACACTCATAATTATTTTTTTGCTACTTCATATCTGTAATTTTGCTACTGCTTTAAATCATAATGTAAATTTCTGATATGTGACCCCCAAAGGGGTCATGGCCCACAGGTTGAGAACCCACTGCCCGAAGGAGACAAGCCCTAGGATTGTGGCTGCACATGATGAAAACAAAAAAAATTAAACCAAGAATGATGAATCTTTAATTCCTCTAAGAAAAATGAAACCAGACTTGAATGGGTTAAATTTTAGAAACTAAATCCTAATGACCCAGAATGGAAGATTCTGGAACTGTACCCAAAGAAAGCCAGAGAAACATATTTTCAGTAGAAATTTCAAAAGGAATATGACTGTTATTTTTATTGCTTGTTTTTATTTGTATTTTCTTTTTATTTTTGGGACAGTTTTTCACTATGCAGCCTAGGTTGCCCTGGAAGTCACTGTGTAGCCGAGGCTAGCCTTCAATTGGAAATTCTCCTGCCATATCCTCCAAAGTACAGGGATTACACCCTTTAATATATGGACCACCATGCCTAAATGGCTTATAGTTCTGAACTGAAGAGGTTGGGTAAACTGTCCACTAGGAACTACAAAGAGAATTTTATTTCTTCATCTGTCAGGCTAGTGAGTTTATGATGCTTGCTTAGGATTACAAAACAATCCATTGTATTCGGTCCAGGCTATAAATTCAGACTTTCAGATTGCTCCGAAGACTGTTTGAGAAGGCAGAAGGCAGTTTGTCCAATCTGGCTGCTCCACATGCCAGGAGTTATTAATTATGTCTGTTCTAATAACAAGCACCGGGGAGCAGCAAACTCAAAACATGAGGGGAAAACAAAACAAAATAAGATGGTGGTTTGCCTTAATGACAGGAAGCAAGTGGCCACAGCTACAGCACAAGCCCTGCCAGCGACAGATTGCAGCTGTGACTGAGCATGATGACCATTTCCATGGCAATCTGAGGACATGGAGTCCCAGGGGCCTCTCTAACATTTGTCATGAGCAACGAAGTCACCTTCTTTCCTATGCTTTCCAAGTACAGGTGAAGGGGGATTAGAGAAGTTAAGAAGGGCCAATCGGCATGTACTGTTCTATGGCGCATGGGACAAGAGCTGCCTGGTATGTTATACGGATCACATAAACTACCCAACCCTAAATACTTCATATATAAATAAAATGAATTCTCGAGAAGCTAAATCGAATAGCCCAGGTCTATCAAACAATAGCGGAGTAAGATCTAGGCTTTGCCCATTCTTGTCTTCTCTAGCTAATACAAGACTGCTTTTCTTTCTGCCTGAGAGAATGGCCTTCTTTAGCCTTCTACAGACTCCCACAATAGACATAAGTCTCACTCAGGCAGATATTCAAGAGTGTGGGTCTTCTTTTTGTGCAGAGCATTGTTAACCTCTCTGTTGGAGGACTGGCCACCACCCTTCCTCCTTGTTTTGGTCTGAAGTTCAAAAATTCAGGTTGTAAGCAAGAGTGCCATTTCTACCAAATGGTACATGGAAGCTAAAAGACTTGGTAGGACAACCATCATTTTTACCAGTGACCTGGTAGGGCTGGTTAAACAAATGATACACCAGATTTGTCTGAGGTTGTCATCCCTTGACCTACTAAACAGTCAGCTGCCAGAGAATCTCTAAGGACAAAGGCTTGTGTTTCTCTCTGACCTACTAGGCTCTAAGACAGAAACTAGATCATGGCCATCTTTGTATCCTGATTGCCACCTGGATGATTTTTAGTACATTTTAATAAGTAAATGGATCTAGCACTTAAATGGGTAAATGTACTACTCATTAGAACTCACACTCAGAGAGGGGACACTCTGGGTTGTAAGATGACAAGAATTTTCCTTCTTGGGAAATGAGGGATAAAGATCAACTTGAAGAAGGAAATGGGCAAAATGTTTACTGGGGAAATGTCTTCAAGTAGCCAGGGGGCTAGCTCTGGGATGAAGTAGCCAGGGGCCTAGCTCCGGGAAGACGGGCAATGGAAAACTCTTGAAGGCTTCAGGTGAGCGTGAGAAGCTCCAGAAAATGAAGGGATAGGGCATGGCTAGTGCGGACACTCTCAATAAAAATGCAAAGAGGAAGAAAGACTCCACCAGAAAGAGAGCTGGCCATTCGAAACTGCAAGGGACTGTTGTCACCTTACAGGAGGCCACACTGAAGGGACAGGGTAAACACACTAAGCTGAATTCCAGACAATGGGTAGGAAAACTTGAATTCAAGGGTAGGACAAGTGTGTCTGCCCCTCCTAAGTTTGCTCTTGATTTAACAGCAGACTGCATAGTGAGTGTTTCTATTTGCCATACCCTGTATTAGAACATCAGCCCTACTGATGATAATCCCCACAGAGGAACAATCAGGAAGCCCCAGTGCATACAAGTTCAACTTGAAAAAATAAAGGGAATTGATTTAAAAAAAAAAAAAAAAAAAAAAAAAAAAAAAAAAAACAAGCTGACAAGGTTTCTGTGGAACTGGCATTCTGTGTTGAACAGAAATTGAACACAAATTGAAACAATCCTTTCAGAGAGCCATTTGGCAATCCTTTTCAGAGCCATAAAACTCAGCTAGTGATCCAACCCTAAGGCAAACGTCTCTAAAAAGAAAGAAAAATCTGTATACCCCGAGCTCTTTCAAATAGCAGAGCCTGGAAAGAGACCAAATTCCCTTGGAATAACTTAGGATGTATTAACCCCATAGAAAATTGCATACCCCTTAATATGATAAATGAGGAGACTTTATGGCAGCATAAAAGTCATGACAAATAGTGTTCATGTGCGACAGTGAAACTCATGCCTCTACATATGTGCCGATGGTAAACACACAGCTAAAAGTTGAGACATAATGAAGAGACATGAATTTATTGAAATTTTGTATATAATTATTGCATATTTTAGGAAAATGAAAACAGATGAACTCTTACCTTAGCAAGGAAAAAAATTAGATTCAGCATGTAAGTTATATAGCATCTTTTAGACCCTTGGTTAATGCTCTTGTTTTACAATCGTGCAGATAAAGCCCTGAGAAAAGCAGCTACTTTGTCCCCTAGCCAGCCTGTGACAGGCTTGGGACTGAAACACAGGAGCACAAGGCTGAAGGGTCCTGGAAGATTCTATTCCAGAGAATGGTAATATGTGGAAACGAAAAGAATCTGGGGCATTAGCAAAATCAAGGGCCATAAAAGTTCTCAGATACAGAGAGCAAATGCTCTCAGTGAGAAGAGACTTGTCCCCTCTTGACTGAGGCCAGCTTTACCCACTCATAAACTGTGTTGAATATGGAAAAATAGTAGGCTGTCTGCCTTTATGGGCCAACTTCAACCTAGCCTCATTACCACTCTTCAAGGTCAAGGTCTGTCTACCAATCCCTCTGCGAACACTTGCTCACTTGTTAAGCCTGGAGATCCTGTGGAGAGTAGGACATAGAAAGCTTTTGCTCTAGCACCTTCTCTCATCTTATGGTGGAAGGCATTGCAAAGAAATGAATGATTTAATATGGTAACAAGTACTGGTTTAAAAGCAAAGTAAGAAAGTCAACAGAGACCAATGAGAAAGACACCAAAGGACTGGGCATGGAATCATAGAATTATAAGCAAGAGGGAGACACAGCCTGGTGTCTGTATTAAGTTCTTCCTCTGGTAGCCTTTGTTTTTAGGACATTTGCATAGCAATGCCATCCCCCTGCTAAGCAATACCACCCATCTTATCTTACTGTGGCCCAAGAGATCTTCACAAAATTTAAGCGCAGTATTGTATAAACAAAGGACAAGACCACTACGAGGGATGGTTGGGGGTGTCGTTTATTGTTGACATGGGGGAGAGAACATCCAGAGGCATCTGGAAGAGTCCAGAGCAGGGAGGGAAAGTAGTTGATGGAACATGGCTGCTACACTGCACTGGGCTATGGGAGGAGAGAGGGAGGGACAGGAAGAGAGAGTGCAGGCAAAGGAGGCCAAGAGAGGCCAAAAGAGGTTGCAATGGCAGGGTTATATGGAAATAAGAAGCTGGGGGAGGGAAGGGAAGGCTGGAGAAGTTTAGGTTAGGGCATGGGGTGAGAAGCACGGAGAAGAGGCACAGGGAGCTGTGCTACAGAGGAAACCTAGAGGCTAGCATAGCTTTGGTAAGCTAAGAGGCACCACAGGTAGCCATTTGTTCTATTGGACCTGACAGATGACATTGGCCCCTCTGCAAACTTTCAAAGCCCCTTGTCTATGCCTAGCTAAAACCCAAGTACTGAGCACAGATGTGAAGGGCTCCACACTAGCCTCCCACACCGGCTTCCCAGTCAACAGGATCAATTCTCCACCTGAGTCTCAGCCTTCCTCTGCACGCCCACTTCCTGTTCACTGCTCTCATGGAACACTGCGCTTATCTAAGGCTGGTCACTCGGATGGGGTATTTACCTCTGTCTGTGATCACTACTCTTTGCCCTCCTTTCTCTTCTATTCTCTAGAGTGTTTTTGTTACTTTTTAAAGCTTTTTCCTCATCCATCCAGGCAGAGCAGATCACAACCTTCTACATGCTCCTAACCGGCTTGCTTCATATACATCATATTGTATACAACATATTGAACGTAAGTATTTGGTGTATATGTATGTCTAATAAACTGTTGGGGAGCAGGTATCATACCTTATTCATGATTTTATAGTTAGAGCTAGCATGAGCTGTGTGCCTGTATTAGTGGGTATTTAATGAACTATCAGCTGGGTAGTTCATTAGATGGAAAATGGATAGATAGATGGATTTCCTGTTGCATGAATGAAAGATAGCTGATCCTCTATTTGAAAAGCAAGCTAGCTAAGATCTGATATCTGATCTTTGAAAAGAAGAAAGGAATGAAATGATTTTTAAAGCTTATTTCCAAACCTGATGTCCTTGAGTCTAAGAGTCAATGAATCACAAGGGATTATTGACATTGGAATCAGAGATTCTACTTAGCCTGGTTGCTTGAGATAACTCAGAGAGCTTCCAGGTTCATGAGTAAAGATCAGAAAGTGTGTAGTCTCCTGACACGAAAGACAGCTATACTAGGATTAAAAAAAACTTGGACACAGTCAGAGTGTCCGCCCATCCCAGTTGGCAACATTCATAATATATCAACATACTTGCCCAGGGAAGAAACCTCCAGCAAAACAGGTTCTGAGCTGGCTCAGGAACAGCATGGCTATACATTCCTGTAAATTTCCAGGATCATGAGAAGTCTCGGTGTAATATATATGCATTACTGCCATACATGGTTTCAGTGGCCATTTTTGCTGTTCCTTGATTTCTGTGGGTGTAGAGTTTAGGAGAGACTTATACAGACTTAGGTCAGATATCAAGACAGAAATAATCCTTAACTCTGCTTTCAGTTGAGAAGAAAAGATGAAGACAAGCCATCTTTCTGCCTAGCTAGAGAAGTTCATTTGAGGTTCGTGTCAAGCCAGAGGCCTGTCTTGATGCAACCATGTGCTAAGCCCTATCTTGAGTGATATGGAGAACAGAAGGAACAATACAATGTCTCCTGTCTTCAGGGAGTCTACACACGTGAGACGATCAGTGACATGCCAACATGCTGTCAGTAAGTACTATGCAGTACAGAGAGGAAGTCATGTGGGTGAGGCAGTACAGGCTGAAGGAAGGAGAGACCATTTTATAAGGGAGGAAGTCTGGTCAACAGACAGAAACAGAGATCCACCATGTCAGCCAGGAAGACTGCTCAAACAGATGTGTTTAGGGCTCAAGCACGGGGCACTGGAGAAGATCAAAATGTGGGTATGAGAACAAAAGAGGGTTGGTTTTTTGGTTTTTTTTTGGTGTTGTCCCCTCCCCCATGATGTTGGAAGATGTGAGAAAGAAGGAGTGACCACCTCTAGGGACCTGCATCTTTATTTAATAAAAAAGTATATCTGTGAAACCCTGTTGCTATCCCCAAATGCCAGCATCCACAGTTTAGAATGCACTGCAGGAAATAGAGACTACTGGAGGGATGTACGGACCTGCATCTCATTCTTACCCAGAGGACCACCTAACAGAAGAGGCTTGGCAGTAGCTCCACCCTCATGGAGGGCTGGACATGGAACCTCGCTGACCTCTTCTAAGGAGCATCTGTGATAGAGTCTCTTTATAACCAATACAAGGCATTTGTAGAAAATAAGAAAATGTTCACATACAGACCCACATTCAGATTTCTCTGAGAAGTCACTTGGAACGGTGAAGGTACAGTCTAGAAGTCAAGATACCTGATGCACTGCTCTGGCAGATGCTGGAATCTTACAGATTATTGCCTTTGATCTAGACTGTGATCCCAGCTTCTGGTGTCTCCTGCAAGCAGCAGTTTTCCAAGCCCAGGATCAAAGGCAGGAGGAATAAGGGTTGAAGAACAGAGACCCTTCGCACTGAACTCAGAAAGAGAAACTAGGTCCAGACTACCAGAGCTCAGTCCAAACAGACTGAACCCTGTCCTTCAAAAAATGTGATCAGCCTAGAATTCACCATCTTCCTTCTTCCCTTCCTTCAGAGGGAAGAGTCGCCATGACTTAACTGTGGAAATGCACTGAGTACAGGCTTACTCTTTAAAGTACCCAAGAGGGAGAAAAAGGAATGGTTCAAGTCTCAACACAGGCAGAACAAGACAGCCATAAATGTAGCCCAGCCCTGGTGGCTTTTTCAAAGTTTTTCTCATAGATGTGGGGAGTTGTGTGGCTCTTTGCTATTTTGGGGAGGTTTTCATTTTGACTGAATCCTGGAGGTTCTGTTCATTCTTTACTCTGTGAGCTCTTTCAGGGCTGGGCCAAGGGCGCTTACACAGAAGAGGATGTTAATAAACTTAAAACACAGAGACAAGTTCTTAGACTCCCAGAGTGAAGGCCTGTATGTGCTCCACCAACTATCTTGTGCTGTTCATGTGGTGGGGGTCATTCTGTTCACCAGACTCCCTGCCTGGTCTCAGCAGATATGGTGTGTGTGTGTGTGTGTGTGTGTTTATGTATGTATGTGTGTCTTTTTTTGTCTCTGTGTAATACTATATTAACAACTGTAGCACAGAACAGACATGAGGCTGAAGTGGACTCACAGGCCTTCTCTATGCCTAAGTTTTCTCTTATGAGAAATGATTGTGGGCCAACAAGATGGCTCAGTAGAAAAAGGCTCTTATTGCCAAGTCTGATCACATGAATTTGATCCCCGGAGCCCACAAGGTTTTAGGTCAACCACCTGCTAGTTGTCCTCGGACCTCCTGTACGTGTAGACACACATAAATAAATCAGCAAGTGTTAAAACAACAACTAAAAGAGAAATGAAATCTGCTGGATTCATCCACAGCCTCTGACATGGCTCATGCTTTCTTGACTGATTTTGCTCAGACATCAAGCTGGGGATGTAAATGCATCACATTATTTTGTGTTCCCTAAGACTCCCTGTCTGTCTGTCTGTCTGTCTGCCTGCCTGTGTATGTATGTATGTATGTATGTATGTATGTATGTATGTATCTATCTATCTATCTATCTATCTATCTATCTATCTATCTATCTATCTATCTTTCTATCATATATCATCTACCTATCTATGTATCCATCTCCCTATCTATTTATCTATCTACCTACCTATCTATCTCTCTCCCTCCCTTTTTAAAGAGTTCCAGCCTAGAACTCATCATGTATTCCAAACTGCCCTTGTACTCTTGAAAATCCTCCTGCCTCAGCCTCTTAAGAGTTGCAATTATAAGTATGAGTCACTGTGGCCTGATTTCTTGTTATTCCTGAGAAAAAGGGTACTAGTAATGCAAAAACCAATTATACACCCAACAATATATAGTATGTCTGATGCTGCATTTTCATTTGTCAACAAACTGAAAGATAACCCCCCCCCCAGTGCCAGCAATGTCAATGGTCTGGTTGGGGTGTCCTCTAGTTACCTCCCAGATTTCCACACTTTCCACATTTCCACTCTGGGTTCTAGAAAATGAGAAGCTACGAAGCTAATTATGCTATCGGGTGCTGACAGATCCTGAAGTACCTTGTGAATCACCCAAGAAAGCTTAAGTCACACTCTATCATTTTAGCGTTCAGCAAAGTATGTTGTAATTACTTCTTTGGAAACCAAGAATCTCAAACGATATGGATGGGAACCAGATGAACCAGAATTTTCCATTGTCTAGAATACGCCATTGCCTGGCTATTTTATGTAAACAGGAACTTGCTTTAACATTAGAGTAAGAATAAGCTACAGTGAATAGATACTAGTAGTCTCTGGCTTGCCTAGGGTCCGGTGTGTGTCAGCAGCGGAGATTGCTGTCCACGGCAGCCAGACATTATGGGGGCTCAATCAGGCTCTATTTCAGAAATCATGGGCGGTGTTTCCATGGAGCTGTGCCCGAAAACAGGTGATCAAAATCTTACATGGAAGATGTACATCAACAGAGAGCTTTGCCTAGAACACTGTGACCTACAAAATCCTATTAAGGAGCTCAGAATACACAATCAGTTTCAGAGACATCAAGTGACCTTGTGCAAGGCACCTACACACTGACTCGCCAATTTCTCTGTCCCCCTCTCCACAAAAGCTCTGTAATCACCTTGGCCAGCAGCTCCCCAGCCTGGGAGCAGAGCGCAAGCTGATTTTCACTGGTTTTTTGTGGTTGTTTGTTTGTTTGTTTTTGTTTTTTTTTTAATTGCTTGTCATTGCTGTTTTTAAGACAGCCCACTCCTTCTAGTAATCACTGTGATACTTGTATTGATCTAGAAAGGCACACACAGACTTAAAGGGGAAATGTCACCTACTGCTCAGGCTAGAGTAGCGTCCACAATGTGTCTCCTTTTAAAGATTCTATTATTTAACTTTTGATAGTCCTTAACTAAAGATGCATGTTTCTTAGAATGTTTACGACTTGCCAGGAGCTGGCTCTTTCTTTAGTGGATAAAGGCAGCTGCATAATGCAAGTCTGTCCCCCATTTCTTTTGTCTGAGCTGCCAAGGACCTCAAACTCATGCTGCATACCTCATTAAAATTATTCTTATTGTGGGTTTTCTTCTTCTAACTGTTTTCTTCTGTGACCAGGTCTTAATCTTTTCACTATGCTTTACTGATCAGGATACCCATTTTGGAAGTAAGGAGCATGTCGGTAAAAAAAATGCAGACTAGCATGTCCTATGAAAGAAAGTTAGGACGTTGAGTCTTCATTCTGTGGTGATGGCTCTACCTTCATTTGCAGCACAGGTTAACCATTAATATTCAAAAGAATAATGATGAATCTTTGCATAGCTCTTTCCATCTATAAAGCAAATACTTCCCCATGCATGATCTCATTTTGTAAGTAGCAATTGCACCGTACCAATGGAAACAGGGAAGTTCCGAGAGATTAAATGTCTAGCCAAAGGTCAAGAAGGAGTTTGGACCTTCTATTGCTGAGCTGGGTTCTGTTGAATTTTTCTCTCTGTACCACATCTCCCATTAACTTCTCTTTTAAGCCAGCACCTTCGCCCTCTTCCTGGGCAAGATATTTTTGAACCTGAGAATTAGAACTAAACAGATATGCTGATTTAGGGGGCCTTTCCCATCATGAGATGTTCTGAAAAATGTCTGGAAACCAAGTACAGCTGCCTGCGGGAGAACTGAGCTCCCTGCCATCCGCCTAGGGTTTCATGTTGCAGTCTCTGATAAGCTTCTCCCTTCTCAATAAACTCTAAATAGATGCAAATTACATCTCCCTATTCCTAACCCCTAACTATCATACAAAAGCTTGCTGGGACAGTCAAAGAGAAAAATGGCTGTTAATTGTTGGGGCTTCTTGGTAGGAAAACACATGATAAGATCTCAGGGCCATGGCTTCCACTAAGTGGTTCATTTGGCTGATTTCCTTTAACGTGACACTAAAGTGTTGTGAGGCACTGCATTTGTGATTCTGTTTCCTGCCATCTCAAATCACTCTCCCACTGCCAACTACACGGTGAAACGCTCTGGTGATGGCCCCGAGGATCCACTGCCTCTAGAACCATGTGGAAGGACCTTGAAAGACGTGTGCATCAACGATGTTGTGTCTGATCCTTCCTCTCCAGATGAGGCCAGACCCCCATTCTGGCTTCCCATTAGGCCCCAGACCCTGCCCACAGTCTGGGGGCTGGAGAAGCTAATCTCAAAGGGCTAGATATGAGTCAGTTTCCACACTCAACACCAGGCGTGTGGCTTCCTGAAGCACAGACAAGGAAGTGCTAAATTTCAAAGAGCAAGGTTTTTTTTTTTTTTCTTTGCATACCATATCCGGAACTGAAACCACCGATTCATTTCACTTTAGATCTCATACTAACATTCAGATCATCAATTACAATCCAGAGATAAGATGCCGAAGCTTCATCAACCCTGTCCTTGTCTCTCCTCACGCCCCCGTTTCTTTTGCTGTCTTATTGCAGGATTCTTCCTTTTCAACTTTTTCGCTTTCAGTATAAACAGCACAGACTGCGGAATGTGTGTTGGGAGATATTCATATATATATATATATATATATATATATATATATATATGACCAGGAGTCAAATATCTAAACAACTCTTGAGATTGTGGCTAAGCTCAGAACTTCTCTCTTTCCTTAGTGGTCACCTCAGCTCTCTGTGAGTGTGGCTGTAGCTTCAGTTGTCCCGTGCCAGAGGATAAGTGGTTTGGTGAGAGTGACTGACACCTCGTTAACTCATGACAGCGGTTAAAAGATGAAGGCTGCGGACAGATTCATGCAAAGTACCCTCAGGAGGAGAGAGGCAACTGAAAACAGACACATCCTCTAAGTGCTGCCTGCAGCATCAACTTGTTAGCAGGAAGAAGGATCCCTGCACTTACATAGTACAAACAACTTTCACATCCTTTCTCTCTCCTGACTCTTACCAGAACTTCTGAAATCAGTCACACGAGCCTTACCTCCCTACTTTAGAGATGACAAGACCCAGAGCTACTGAGAGTGGAAAGACGGGCCTGCGCAGTAACAGTGAGAAATCTAGACTTCAGTACTATGGCTCCTAAGTCCAGTCTTCCAGTAACTTCCATGAAATCTTACATATAATGCTTCAGTGAACTATAGCCCATGATCTAAAGCTCTAGGCACCTGTTGACTTTTTAAAGTTTAGGATCATATAGGTCAAGGTTAATGGCTATCGGTAATTACATGGACACAACTCTTCCAGGCCTCAGTTTTCATTACTCAAAAGATGAAGAAATGGTATTAAATTTAGTGCTGCTTTCATTTCCAACACTCCGTGGACCAGTGCATGAATGACTGCTGAATTCAAAGTATTTGCTCTGGAGCCTGAATCCCCAAGACGGTAATACGGTTAGTCAGAAACAGTCACCTGACTTCCATGGCAAAATAAGTAAGTGGAATGCACCATTATTCATCAGACTTCATAAATCTATGAGAGAAAGGACTACAGATATAGAGATACACACACACACACACACACACACACACACACACGTATGTATGTATGTATGCACGTATGTATGTATGTATGTATGTATGTACGTATGTATGTATGTTGGCATTCCTCTAACTTGGTCATAGACCATGAATTTCCTAAGATAAGTGCCCTGTAGTAAGCAGTAGAGACACCCTTGATGACCCCATTGGTCTCTCAAAACAGCAGCACACATTCTGACAAAGGTTTTTTGACCACCCCAGCCCTACAAATCCCCACCCCTACCCCCTGTTGGTGTTGCGCATGCTAGGCTGTGTGCAGTGTGGTCCTCTAGGCCAAGTACCACCTAAAGTTGGGCAATACCAGCTGTACAAACTGGGTCCTATCACACCAGCCAAGGGAACTGCATTTTAAAAAAAATTTCCCACAACCCATCTGAAAGCAAAGACTTCCACATATTTGAACTTGGGCCTAGGGATGGTTCCTTGGTCTTTTAGTGTGCCTTCATTTGCTGGAGGGCAGAATCCCATGGCTCTCTCACAGTGGGAGAGGAGAGAAGAGCTTGCCCAAGTTCCAATTTGCCTATTGCCATTCTGTTCCCATGGCCATTCTAGAATATTCCCTTGTCCAAAGAAAGAAATGCTAGACTTTTGGAGAGATTCACGGGATACCACCTGGGACATTTTCCTATCCTGAAGCCCTTTTGCCTTGTCTCTTCCCATTTCATGTCCTTTCTGTTGCCTCTGTGGAACTGCTTCCAGGATGAGGCTCTGATCCCAGGGCAGCTCTCTGTTCTATCAGTTTAGATGTTTCAAAAGTTCTTAACTGTAGTCTAGTAGGAACTTCCTCCTCTGGTCTGCTTCAATCAAGTCTGATCCTACACCCAACAAGTGTGGAATGGACGGTCTCCATTTTGTCAAGTTACTCTCTGTGTGTTTTAAATCTGCATCTTCAAAGTCCTATGAGCTATAAACACTTCCAGATTGATCACCTTCCTATAATTCCTCCCTCTCCCTCTCCCTCTCCCCCTCCCTCTCCCTCTCCCTCTCCCTCTCCCTCTCCCTCTCCCTCTCCCTCTCCCTCTCCCTCTCCCTCTCCCTCTCCCAATCTCAGTTTCTCTAAAGGGCAAATCTTTGAATGTCACAGATACTATTTACCTCTTGTCTTGGAAAGTGTCCACTCAAAGTTTGGACTCCTTCCCTTGAGTTTAGGTCAACAAATAACACAGAAAATCAATGTTTCTCCTTTTGACAATAGACAAACCCGGTGCTTGGCCACAGGTTTCTCAACTGTTTCTCACAGGCTGACACAATTACCTTCAGTTCTAGAAGGCCAGGAAACACATAGGCCTGAGCAATATAAGGAAACGTGGGGGAAAGAGGGAGGCTGTACCTGCACAGACGTTTACAGCAGGCATCAAAGCAGGGCTATAGCTTAGTTGGTAGAGTGCTTGCCAGCGATGCAGGAAGCACTGGGTTTGACCCAGCACCTCATATACCAGATGCGGTGGGCCATGCCTGCAATCCAAGCACTCAGGAGGTGGAGTCAGTAAAATGGCTACAAAGTGACCTCATTTCCAGTCTGGGATGTTTCAAAAACAAAACAAAACTTCGGGTATTCTGTTTTATTTGTAAGGGGGAAAACACCCTGATTTTCTTCTCCTTCTTCTTTTTTTTTTCTTGAGTTTATGTTCTGTAGTGTTTTAAATCCATTTGCTTGAAGATTTTTACGTAGATATTTCACCTCTATGATCTTATTAATCTACTTAACTATCTTGTCAGGTCAAAAGTACTGCATCATGTCATCATATTTTAGTTATTTTATGAGCACTCTGATGTTTCTGAGGTCATTATTATGGGCCAGTGTTTTTAGCTTTTGTCCTGTTACCATTATCCTGCATTGTGTGTGATTCAACCACCTAACTCCTGAGTGACCTTAGAAAAGTCCTTTCTCTTAAGGTGTTCTATAATTGTGGAGAGATTTTGGGGTAAACTAAGATAATCCCTAAGACCCTAATCTTGGCTGACCTCTAGCAAGTGATGCCCTTATCACTACAGAATCAGAGAAACGAAGCTGAATGCAGGACAAGCTTCTCCTCACTGCCTGGCACCCTTTGGTATGTGAGGAATAGTCAGTCTCTATCTCTCTGTCTAAAGGATGAGCAGCCCATGCCCACCCACTACAAGCATCAGGGTGATCAGTATTTTTTACTAAAGAAACTCTGCTTGGTTCAGGTGAAGAAAAAAATTGAGAGAAAGTTCAAGTCTTGAAACTGCTAATGTCTTCCTGTTACAGTATGTGGGACACCATGGGGGCGGGGATATAAGCCAGACAGTCGTTCTTAGGGGAAACCTCTTTGGTTTATGTAAAGTATGCGACTCAAAGCAAATTTGTTCTTGTAGCCTGCCATGCCCGAAGGAGGACTTAACCTGGCCTAAAAGTAATTTGAGCTTTTCACATATTTAATCGGTTGCAATTTTGTGTTTTATGTTGTGATGTCTAATTTCCAGAGGAAAGATCATTGACAAACCACATAAATGGCAACAACGCTTTTGGAAAAAGAAAAAAAAGTGAAGAGGAAAGCCCACGACTCCTAAAAGTAAAGATTTCAGTATAAACTTGCCTATTATTTGTATTTTACACCCACATTCTTGAGTCTGTTATCTCCAAAGTAATTTTGGTTTCTAAAGAGTGTTTAGTACTTCCAGTGGCTTGGAAAACAGTCCAGGTTCTGCAGACAGAATTGTATGTGTGCGTGTGCTTGTGAGCGTTTAGGGGTGTGTGTGTGTGTGTGCGCACATGTGCGCATGTGTGTGTGTGTGTCTGTCTGTCTTTGTGTCTGTCTCTCTGTCTCTCTCTGTGTTTCTCGGTGTCTCTGTCTCTGCCTGTCCCTGTCTCTCTCTGTCTCTGTGTGTATGTGTGTGCATGTGTGTGTCTGTCTTACTGTCTTTCTGTCTGTCTTTATCTCTATCTGTCTCTGTATGTGTGTGCCTGTGTGTGTGTCTGCCTGTCTTTCTTTGTGTCTGTCTTTCTGTCTCTGTCTCTCTCTGTCTGTGTGTGTGTGTCTGTCTGTCTGTCTTTCTTTGTGTCTGTCTCTCTGTCTCTCTCTATGTCTCTCTGTCTGTCTGTCTCTCTCTCTCTGTTTGTCTGTCTTTCTTTCCTTCTCTCTCTTTCTCTCTGTGTGTATGTGTGTGCACGTGTGTGCATGTGTGTATCTGTCTGCCTGTCTTTCTTTGTGTCTGTCTCTCTGTTTCTGTCTCTCTGTCTGTGTGTGTGTGTGTGTGTGTGTGTGTGTGTGTGTGTGTGTGTGTGCATGTGTATTAGAGACTCTGCGTGAGACAGACTGTTGGGCAGAGGGAAACCTATGACAGCAGACCCTTGGCCCATCACAGTTCTCCCTCCACAGTTACCTTTTGAGACTACAAGAAATTTTTAGGGTAATCTCACTCAAACACTAAGAATAACAGCTAATACTTTTAAACAGTTAAGAATGTCTTTGGAAGTTTTGTGAAGGAGTGCTACTACATTCTGATTTACTAATTATGTGAAAGGCTATGAAGCAGATGCTCTCATCCCATTTTACAGATTATGTTGTAAGATGGTGAATGACAGTGTGCTAAGCTCTCAGGTTCTTCTATACACATGAATTAAAATTACATCTGACCCACATCAAGACTCCAGATACTCTTCTTCATTGAGATGGAGTCTCAGTTTCTTTGAATGACCTGTTTTCATTTTTCCCTGTTGGTATGATAAAATAATCTGGAAAGGAGCAGCCTAAGGGACAAAGGGCTATTGCTGGCTCATAGCTCAAAGTACATCATAGTTAGAAAGTCAAGACAGAGGGCGCTTGAAGCATCTGGTCACATTGCATCTACAACCAGGAAACAAAGAGGGGTGGGTGTGCACCACAGTTCAGTTCCCTCTCTGCATGTATAAAACCTAGAATCCTTGGCTCATGAAGTGACATTGCCAACAATTAAGATGGGTCTTGCCAAATTAGTTAATGAAATCAAGAGCACCCTTCCCCAGTCATCTCAGTTAACACTAACCATCAAATTGCTTAAAGCTTTCTTAGGGCACCAAAGCCTCCACCTGAAGTCATCGAGATCTACAGAAGTAGAAACTGCTGATCATCAAAGCAGTATTGAATTTAGGCTGTTTTCCCACAGCAAAGAGAAGGCTCTAGCAGAGTGTGGGTCTCATGGGAGAAAGTATAGAGCAGATGCCTTTATATAAGGTCTGATCATTTAAAGAGCCTATGAAAGCAAATCACAGCCTCTGAAGCAGGAGGAGAACCAACTATCGCCACTTTCCTAAACTAGTATTCTTCCTATCTGCATTCGAAATGCCGACCTTCTACCCACCGATAAATGTAGCTGCCACTCTTCAGAGAAGAAGCTCCTTTCTGCAGTAGATGGAGATCATTCTAGAAAGCCTTCAAATGCAGAGATCAGCTGACTTCGGAGTGACATCATGGAAGAGGGGCAGAAAGAAAAGAAAAGCCAGGGGACCAGGGCGTCTGCTCTATGAGAGCATAAAACAGAAAGAGGACTCAAAATGGGAACAGAAGGGGTAGATCTGGATGAAGTTATGGAGAACGACTTTCGTGAATAGGATCAAGATAGACTGTATGAAACTCTTAAGAATTAACAAAAGTGTATTGCTTTTTTTTTTAAAAAAAGATAATTCTCTAAAGCTTTTCCACCTTAACCCTTTCCAGGAGATAGTGATAATGTGGCTCAAAGAAAAGAAACCAGTTGTCCCCACCAAAAACGAAAGAAAAAAGGAAATCAATATAGTAAATCAAATGGGACTAAATCCAGGACAGGTGACTTCTAAGTGAGGTGCCTCTCTACATTACATTTCTTCTAATTTCTGTAACCGTGCTACAAAAGACGAATCCCAAAACAAAGTCTATCGGGTTGTATTTGGGCTAACTGTTTGAGTAAGTTCTCAGGCTTGACGACCAGTTCCAAGGTACTGGGTGACAGGTGGTCTCTATTTTTGATCACACACTAAACGTTTGTGCCTACCAAGCCATGACGAGATAAATTAGTTGCTTGGCATCAGAAGAACATGAGTCATCTTTCTCACCAGCAATAAATCCAGTGCCTGGCACAGGGCAGATGAAATGCAAAGTGACAGCTGAGATTGGAGCACGCTTGCCTCCCTCTGTCCCCATTCCTTAGTCCATTCCCAAGCTGGCAGAAAATGATTCACTGTCCTTGCAGCCATGGTCAAGGATTTGTAAGGAATGATTCTTTTTCTTAATGTTGCCGGTGGCTGAAGGAGGGCAAACGCGAAGGATGTTTGGGTACATGACGACTGACAAGCAGGTGGAGACAGGAGGTTCACATGAATGTCCCAGCCTTGATTCTCACACTACATGACATCGGACATGATTCATGTCTCTGTGGACTCCATTTCTCCTTCTGAAACTGATTGGGCAGAGAGAATCCTGTCACAGAAGGGGCTCTCTTTCTAATTCCAGGCTATGATGGACCCATGAGTTTAAAGAGCCTTTATTTCTCTAGTGTGGTGCTGTGGGTTCTCAAGCAAGCAGCAGTTCAAAAATTTCTCACCTCAGTTAACAGCTTTGACATAAGCGGGTAGAGGTCACTGGAAGCTGGAAAGCACGCCGATAGTAGACTTCAAGAGCAAGCTCAGCTTGGCTCTCCACTCAACACCCAGGTGATTGTGAGTTCATTCTCTGCCTTTTTTTTTTTTTTTTTTGAGACAAGACCTCTGTCTGTAGCCCATGTTTTCCTCAACTTCAGTGTAACCTTTTCACCTCAGCCTCATGAATACTGGGAGCAGACATGCACCAGTATGTCTGCTCTAATTTCCTATCAGAATCTTCAATTATTTCTTTGTTAAAAAAAAAGTAAGTTATAGCGTCTGTTTGACAAAGTCATCTTGTGGATTGGGACATGGAAGCCATGGTTCTTGTAGACCTAGAACCTGAAAGAACAGAGTACTTAGACATGAGGATGAGGAGTTAAGTACACTTACTGATTTTCGATGCAGACACAAGTGACCTGGTTCATGGTCAAGAGCAACCCAAATATAAGGCAGCAGATGCTCTCCCTGGGCTGCCTGCTGTGTGCACTCTCTGGACCATGAGGACGCCACTAGAGGCCCATGCATAAACTTTTCCCTTGGTTACCGTGATCTCTCTTTTCTAATCCAATAGAAAGCACCACCTGCCTTACATATGTTGTCTTTCTTCTTCCTTGTCCTTTTCACTATTCAACCAAGTATGCGGAATCAAAACTCCGACACAGATTTCAACCATTCTTTTTTAACCTTCTAGATTGTTAAAAGAAAACAGCTCAGGAGTTCTCCCCATCCGCACCCTTTCTTTTGGCTTGGGGTCAGCTGCAGTTTGCCCCTAAGGCAGATAGAGCTTCTGACCAGAAAGCCTTCATCTCTTCAAGTCTTTTCGTGGCATATGAGTTCTGGGTGGTCAACAAGCCTTGGAGGTTAAAGCTGAAGCTATCTGCTAGAAATGACACATCTAGTGTAAAACATGGCCTCCCATGCTAGCCCGCAACTTATGCAGCTATGAAAGAATTCAAAAAGGTTATTAACTTCAGTGCCCTACAGTGTGGAGTATGGGAGCTGAGCTCTGCAGAAGAGAACAGATGTGTAGTACCATATACAACAGAGGCAGAAGGATTGTCAAAAGCATTCTAGATCACATTTAGCTTTAGACAGATGAAGAGACAGAGGCCCAATGCTAACGGAATTCTTGAATTAAAGCACCATTGCCAATTTCCACAACCTCTGAGCCTAAGTGTGGCTCTTATTTCACGAGACCCTATAAAATATACACAGGATAGAAACTGCAGGAGATCGAATTTTGAGGTTAACCAATAAAACAATGGGTTGTTTTAGTGATGTAAAATTGGGTAAATAAATTTACATTAATATTTCAGAACTTCCATTTACCCTACCAAAGCTATGTCAAAGCTGTGTACAAAGTGTGACGAATATACAACTACATTTGTCATAGAGGTATAGGATATATGGCTACACTACACAGATTTATGTTTGATACAACTCTGTAGCTGAATAAGCCTTGTAAAGGGCCATTTTCTGATCTCAGGAGGCAGCTTGTCTATGATGGCCCAAAGCTGGGTCAGACTGGGTGGAAGTTAAGCCAAGAAATGAAAGGGCTTATGTGTGCCTTGTCCCAAAGCCTGTTGCCTACTGCAGTATAATCTGCCTTTCGGGCCAGTGCTGGCTTCAAATGTTTTGTAACTGGTTCACAGTTAGGAAGCCCTCATTTGCTCTGTTTGCCAGTGTCCATGGTGAAAACTTCCATCATGGCCAAGTTCGAGCTTGCGATGGAACATTCCTGAACATAAAATGTACAAGAGACACCAATTCAGCACCACTGTATACCATTTCCAGCATACCAAGCACAGATAATGTAAATGACACCAATGTATACTTAATAATAATATGTCAAAATAAATAGGAAACAACAAGGTGTCAGCATTTTGTACCATTTTGCTAATTTTTCATTGTGTGAATTAAGTATTGTGATTTAAGATAATGCTTTTAAGCCAGCTGACAGAATCTCTGAAATTTACCAATCAGATCTCAGAACTGGAGAAAACTTGTTCCTGGGTGTCCTGGGGACCAATAGTCATGGGTTCAGACCTAGCCTGTTGATCAGCCAGCTGTATATCACCAGGTGAGACTCTTGGATTTCTTGGAGCTTTACTTCTTCCCTGTATGACAGCAGTAATAACATCATGGTTATTTTATGTGGTTAGTAAATCAGCCAACAAGAGCATAGTAAAGAAAGCATAGTAACGTAAGCTTAAAGAAAGCTTACATTCTCAAGGCAAATTCACATGCTCAATAAACAGATTAAAAGGTGCATGTATGTATGTATGTATGCATGTACATATGTATGTATACATGTGTGTATCTTGAAACAGGCACTTGTAGCCCAAGCTAACTTGGAATCTACTGTGTAGCCCAGGCTGATCCTTTAGCTTCTGATCCTCCTGTCCTCAGACTGCTAGACTAACATGTCTCTCTTTCTCTCTCTCTCTCTCTCTCTCTCTCTCTCTCTCTCTCTCTCTCTCTCTCTCTCTCACACACACACACACACACACACACACACACACACACACACACACACACACACTGCAGAAGGTTATCCAAGAAGGGTCCATAAGAGAAGCAAAGGTAAAGATAAAATACCTGGTAGGCACAGATGGTTTGCAATTTGGTGGAACAAAAAAAACAAGAGGGAGTAGTGAAGACAGTATCAGAAAGACTTGAAGGTCCTGCCAGCCTGAAAGCTGAGAAATTTGCTTCATGCCTACCTGGGAAACAATGGCCCTAGGAAAAGAATTCCCTCTGATGAATGACATGCGTCATTTCTAGCACCTTGCTGCTGAGTATCTATGGATTGGAACTTCGAAGAACTGCAGGAAAGCAAAGACATCTGTGAATGAAGTGAATTCCCTCTTTAGGAGGGCATGTGCTGTGTTCAGGGATGGAAGGTGACGTTAGAATCCGTTAGCTGAAAACAGTCATTTGTTCACAGGCTTTGATAAACATTGGGAAGGTTCCAGCCAATGGCAGTACTTCAAGAGTTGTGAGTCGCCTGCTATACCCCTCTTGCATTACACTTCACACACAAAGTCTCCATGTGACCTACAACTTCATCTGCTCCAGTCTGAAGCTTCTATACACAGGTTTGGGCTATGAGCATTCTTTCCTATGGAAAGATCGATCAGGCCTCGTATGTTTACTATCAGTACAAAGCCCTAATCATTATGGCACATGCAGGAAGGTGCACAAAAAAATCACCAGAATATTACTGCCGACAGGGGAATCTTGGCAGTTTTCTGAAGAAAAGCAATGACCTTAAACCTTCTCACAGAAAATCCTTGGTATGGTTATAGATCCTTTTCCTTCTGGCCAACAAATCTTGTAGATGTGAACCAGATTTGCATCAGCAGGTTAGAATGTTCCTACCCAGCCCTCCCCCCCTCTCTCTCCCCCTCTCTCTCTCCTTGTCTTTTTCTGCCCTCTTCTCTCTTTCTCTACTGTCTTTCTCTCCCCTTGCCTCCTCCCCCCTCCCCGGGCATACATACTTGACCTCATCAGAGACACTAGGTATGGTTAACTCCTCCTCCTCACATCAAACCCCCATGGAACATCTGGAGGTGGAGCTGGGGAAGGCACCTCTGTGAGATCAGTGCAACCTCATGTGAGGTTTCCGGTCCTCGACACAGGCAGGGTACAGCAGCCACACTTGGCCAACACTGTAACACTAGAGAAAGGTGAACTCTTCCTTTTAAGCTCAAAGTTCACAGGTTCAAATACCACTATGTCAACTGTTCTCTTGTGCTAAAGCTTCAACACAAATACTTGCAAAGATCCTGCCACTTCAGGAATGACTGAATTTAGATCCTTTCTCAATAAGACCAGTCTCTTGCCCAGAACAAAATGATTTAGCAACTATGCCAAAGAGATGTGATATTTCCTTCCTTTAACACATGAAATTCAAAGACAAGAAGTGACTTGCCCAGGTTCCCTGGATAGCTAAGGACAGGAGCAGAATTTGTGACAAGGTCATTTCCTTCCAAGATCTGGCTCCTGATAGATTGGGTCAAAGACTATTGTCCTGTAGCCAAGAAACCAGCACTGGAATGGACAGTGTTAGCATATAAAATAGGGAATGACTTTGTGCTATCCTCAATTAGGCAAGCCCCACACTAGAGTCATTATAATATGGGGCTCACCTTGTCATACTCAGTAAAGTGTTCGGTTGAAGGGCAGAGGAACCTGTTTCTGTTTTAGACCCGATACTATCAGGTGCTTATCCATGTATCCGCTCATTTATATATTATAATATAATAAATATTTATTGTGGATAACCCGGCCCTATTCTTAACACAAGGGACACAGTGTTATGCAAAACCATGTGTAATGAGGATTTAATGAAGTCTCGGTAAGTTGGTGGTTCCCTATGTATACACTGAAGACAATCTATAAATATAACGCGACAGATATTTAGCTTCTCCCTTATCTGCCCCTTAAAGTGTGACACCCCCCAGAGGCAGGAGTTCTACATAGTTCACTTATGAGTCTCATGGCCTAACACCAATAATATGCTGCTTGCAAGCTACAGAAATGATCTGTGAGGTCTCAGTTACTTATGAGAACTACAGCTGATTTGGGTTCCTTGTCGCATTTCCTGAAGAACAGTTATCATGGAAACTCTGTCCTTGGGTTTGGCTGACAAGAGCAGACATATAGCAGCCTCATATCTTTTACCAGTAGCCATTGGATGTCACCTACCAGGCTGGCTCCCTTCCCTTGAACTATCTTTGTGTGCCCTTCTTTGGTCTCTTCAGTCCTGAGCCTCTCAGATATGGTCTTTCGAATCCCATCAAAGATCTTTAGTTGACAACTAAGGAAGGTCTCAGCCCCTCCCTTGAGGGATTCTGGGGAGGGATTCTGAGAAAAGGACTTGCTTAGATTTGCAAACAACAGCAACAGCAGCAACAACAACAAAACAAGAGAAACAAACAAACAAACAAAAACCCAAAAGACAAAGTCTAAGCACTTGAAGCTAAAAGAAAGAAAGACAAAACAGTAGCTCACTTTAGCAATGCTCTGTGAAGAAGAGCAAGGGGACTGTCTGGTCACAAAAAGCATTTCCACAACTGAAAAAGTTCCCAGAGGCGAAGGTGTCACACCAATAACGATGCCGGGAAGTCAAGTGTGGGATGGGAAGGATGGCGCTGAAGTGTCCCCTCAACCCAGCCTTCTGTGTCCCTCCACTCTCCATCCTGTGAGCCTCACAGATATAACAAATCCATGAAGTTTCACTTGCCTTTCTTCTGCATGAGAGGTCTGCCTTGAAGCTTACATTTCGTCTCTGTTCAGCTTCATAGGTTCTCTGGTTATGGTCCTAGTACGAGTCTGAGGTAGACGGCTCTCTTCTGATTTAGTGTTCCTCCATTCCACATTATCACACACATATGGGTCACAATCCCTTCCAGCTCTAGACTAAAGCCCCATCTAATGAGACTAGTATGGCGTTCAAGACCCTTCACTATGAGCATCCGACACATGGGCTGTGAGCCTGATCTGGAGCCCGTCTTGATCACTCCCTTGCTTCCATGATCTGCTGAAGGTGGAAATTCTGAGATTCTCATTTCCCCTATAGTCACCATATTTCACACATTGTTCCATTACCAACTATACTCCCACCAGCTGTGTCCCTGTTCTTTGGAGTGTTTCTGGGTGCTTCACTTTCACGTACTCTGCCCTTGGTCCAGCATTCAGATTATATTTCTTGGGTAGAATTAACCTGTATTGCCTTTTTTTTAACTTTCAGGAAGTAGGAGAGCACACTTGTCATGAACATTGCAAGCAGTTACCTTCTGTGAGTCCCAGCTTTGCCACTTACTGATGAGGACATTAATCAAGCTGCTTCCTTACCCTTAATATCATCTGTAGGATGGGAATGGTGACAGTCTTACCTCATGAGACTTATAGGAGCTGAATTTTATACTCACTTCTGAACCAGTTGCATAGCAATCTAGTTGGGTTGTGACTGTTGGTTTCTTTAGGTACCACTATTGTTCCCTCCTCCATGAATAATAATTCGATTTTCCATGTATGAAGCACTTTAGAGTTTACCAAAACCTCTTACATGAATTTTCACATTCAGTCAGCCCAGTTCAATGTGAGGTAGGTGTTGCTATCCTGTGAGACTTTGGGTGACACAGGTAAAGCATGGGGGAGGGAAGGTGACAAACCCTGAAAAATTCCGATTTTCTATGCATAGTGTGATCAACATTCTCTACTAAGCCTGAATCATTGGGACAGTTGGGACACTGCACATCATGTCTTCATGTAAGTCCCATCTCCATAAAGGGTTCTGTATAGGTCTTTACAGACCCAAAGTTGTGCTCCAGTTCCGGCTCAGCCTGAGTACATCAATTGCATTTCTGGGCCAGCTGGGGAGGCAGGGGTGTGCTTGTTCACACACTCCCTGGAGGCTTCGTGGTTTCATTTAACCTCTGCTGCTGGTTGTTCTGTGACCTTTGCTCTGTCTCTGTATCTAGACCTTTCCCATTTCAAGGTACCATGTAACAATAGAATCAGACTTTGCTGATCACTAACTCCCAAAGACTCCACTATTGTATGTGTGCCTCCTTGGTGCAGGGCCATGCTAAGGGGCTGAGGAAATAAAGACAGATTCCATGCTTTGCAGAAGCACAAAGCTTGATTAGGCCCCTGCTCACTGTCTTGGATGTCTACACATGGTCGGTGCTCCATAACTGCTTCCTGAGAGGTGAATGAATGACCGGCTGTTGTCTAGCCAGTCACTAGCTGAGGTGCAGAGAGCCACGGCTCATCATCACTGCTTACACTTCCTACCTCCCCCAGCGAGAGAGAACTCCCAGGGAGATGGGAGGAACAGCTCATTGGTGTTAAGGCTCCCAGTAGGCAGAAGGCATTATAAGTATTTCATGATTTTCTGTTTATTGTCTATCAATTACAAGTGGATTTCGATTCACCGTGTGTACGGTATAAGGTGGGAAGCAGAGGGTCCCATTCACGATCAGCAGTGACAGATTCAGGAAGTGGTTTTGAAATTCTAATACTGTCTGAAATCTCCAGTGTCATGTATTGACTGGCAATAGATATCTTAGTATGGTTCAGGGTTTTTTTCCCCTAAATTTTCATAGAGGTTCATAGAGTGTTCAAGAACGAAGCCCTGGAGACGATTTGTCTTAATACACCCTTTATGGAACAGATACAAAGCTGAGAACAAAGCCAGGTGCAGTAGCACATGTGAGAGACCCTGTCTTTAAAAACAGAAAACACCAAAGCAGAGAATCCGAGATATTGCTGATATTGCCACAGACTTCACTTCCCTGGCATGTCAGCTGTCTACAGCAAATGTCTCTTCTTCACTGCTAGTTTGGGGCCTGCCCCTTCACAGAAACCCCTTCTCTTGCAAACACTGCTGACACTGGATTGATCACAGAGAGCCTTTCCACGTATCGCCAGCCCCATGCTTACAGCTTAGAAAGCTCTATGTGACTCAGAGTAGGAAAGAGTTCATGGCCTTAGAATAATGTAGCAGAACACAGAGCTGGCCTCTGAGCTCTGGGCCATTTCTTTTCATTGCACTGTACATGTTCTGGTGTAAAGGATGCTTATCGGACAGATGAATAAAACACTGATGAGCACAGTAATCAGTCACGAGAGAGAGACAAATTTGACAACAAATCACCCCCGAGCCCTCCTCAGTAAGAAGTCCTGCTTATAATCATAGTGGCCTACTTTGGCTCTCTCTACTTGACACCTGATGCTTGCTTAAGAAAAAATTAAGGACATCAGACCTGTTTGGTTTCTCATACAATAAGCATTATCCAGTGGGGTGAATCAAAGAACCACAAAGAAAGACATTCAAACCATCCCGAAACCACACTTAGAGATGACTGGGAGTTAACATTTTGGTTGAGCATTCATCATTTTTAAATCTTCATCTTCAAAGATTATATATAATTTTTAATATATATTTATTCTAAACAAACAGCTTGTTAATCTGTTTTTCCATTCCATTTTACAGTAAATCACAACTAGCTAGTCTGAAGTGAGCAAAAGGGAGAGTCAATTCACTATTTTGACAGCATTTAATCTTTTGAGATCCCTAAACACTGGGAAGAGAAGTCCTCTTACCTTGGCTTATTTTGTTATTTATCTCTGTGTGTTTATTGTGGGGTGTGTGTGTGTGTGTGTGTGTGTGTGTGTGTGTGTGTGTGTGTGTTGTCTGTTTATCTTAAGGGCCCAGAGAGGCCATTTACCATCTTATGCCTGAGATTTACTGTCTAAAATGACTGAGGATGTGATGTTGTTAAATACGAGCAGCTATGGGGCCTGATAGTACAAGTCTGTAATCCCAGTTACCCTACCGCAGAAGGATTGCCGCTTTGGTCAGTCTGTGCTACATAGGAAGTTCAAGAACAGTCAGAGAATAGTGAACTTGTCTTAAAATAAAGAGTAAAAAAGGGCTAGAAATACAGCTCAATGGCAAAGTGCTTACCTAGCATGTTGAGGACCCCAGGTTGAACCCCTAGGACTGTCATATATATGACTGTTTAATATATCCAGATATGTGTAATATGTAATGTATATATTTACATATATATGAGAGTAAGATACTTTTGAATGTCAACTTGTGTTTTAGTTGACACTAGTACTTGCCAAGTGTGCTTAGTAGGTAGAAAGGGAATACTATCTATCTTCTGAATGACACACATCAACCCTGGAAGGGAAGCAACTTCCTTACTATTGGCTTGTTTTGTTATTTATCTTCGTGTGTTCATCGTGTGTGTGTGTGTGTGTGTGTGTGTGTGTGTGTGTGTGTGTGCATGCATGTGTGCGCAGGCATGCATGCGTGGTGTGCGGTGTGCTCACCTGCACCCACCAGAGGAGGATGTCAGATGTCCACTCTGCACTCTCTATCTTATTTCTAGACACAGAATCTCTTCCTGAACCTGTGGCTACGCAGCTCCAGCGGTCCTGTCTCCTCTGCAATAGCACTGGGATTGCAGGTAGGCTTGACCATTCCCAGTTTCCTTGTGTGGCTCAAGCCTTCATGCTTGCATAACACACACTCTTACCTACCAAGCCATCTCTCTAGGATCCTCCTGTCAATAGTATTAGGAAGATATTGAAGTTCAGGGAGATTATGTCACATGGCTGAGTTTGCTCACTTATTCATTTGTTCATCTAGATATGATCTTCAAAAATAAAATAGGCCTAACAAATGACACAACGTTCAAAGGTAAGTTTCGTACTAACTCCTTAAACCATGCTGCCTCGCTACCTTGGAGAATGACTGAGTCTCAAGTCTAGCGCAGTCCATAGACTGGGATGCTCATCTAGGTGAGCAAGTTCTGTGTTGCCCAGCCGCTACCTGCACAAATGCTGACGGTGCTTTCTGTGGCCTCCACAGAGGGGTTGAGTGCCTGTCACGTCTGTGGACAGGATTTCATTTGATTAACGTGGGCCACTAGTCAGGACACCCTCTCTTGCTCAGTGAGGCAAGAGCTTCTGGGCATGGCTGGCTGGAGGGCCAGAGAGAGGTTGTGATTCATTTCTGCCCCAGGCGCCCACCTGGCAGGGGGCCTGCTGCAAATGCTATGGGACTGGGGAAAGTGAGAGGCTGCAGAAGCCTGCCTGAGAGCAGAGCTTCAGGAGTAATACTGAGAAGAGGGTGAGAGCGGCAGCTGCTGAGGTCGATATTTATATAAGGACTCTCTGGGTTTGAGGCAGGAAGTGAAACTCATGTTGTGCTAAAGCACTTTCCTTCCCCCACACCTCTGCCCAAGGCAGCTCCTGAGGCTCCTGCCTCAGCAGCAGGCCCAGGCCCAGACTTCCCGGGCTGCAGCCCCTTAGCGGGGAAGTCAGATCCCAGGCCCCACAAGCCCCAGAGGTTCTCCTCTGTCAGTGCTCTTGGCACACTGGTCCTTTGTCCCTCACCTAGTTTCTCCAGCAGAGCTCCACACAGTTCTACGGTGCGGGGCACCCGGGACAATACCTGTACAACACATAGTCATCACAGGTCTCTGCAAACAGTGGCAAACTGTGTGTTGTTTTGCTGAAGCTACTTGCTGCCTTACCACTTGAGGTTTTTACCTTGTTCCCTTCTGTGTCTCAAGTCAATTGTCTGCCTTGTTTCAGAATCAGAATCTGCATCATAACACCATGATCTTCAAGCTGCTTCTACTTGGAAAGCCCTACCATGATCCAAGATACTTATCAATAGGTAAAAATAAAAGCCCCAAAGATGGAAGACATGCCTAGGCCACCATCCATAATCAAGATAGGCCATAGTAGTATGTTTAATGTGTGACTCTTTCCTCCCCGCGAGTCCTTCATGTAGACAGAAAGCCATACCAGCACAATGCTATAAGCAAGGCAATCTCTCTTCTAACTTTTACACTCAATTTTACTTGTGGGTATCCTAGTTAATTTTAACTGTCAACTTGACAGCCTACAGTCACCCAAGAAAGGCGTCTTAACTGAGGGATTGTCCTGAACGGATTGGTCTGTGCGCATATCCATGGGAATGAGGTGTGTCTTGACACCAGTTATTAGCTGATGTTCTGTGGGCAATACCATTCCCTAGGCAAGAGGTCCAAACTAGCTGAGCGTGACCCTGGAGCAAGCCAGAAAGCAGCATTCTTCTACAATTTCTGCTTCCAGTTTCTACTTGAGTTTCTGCCCTGGTTTCCATCAACAATGGACTATAACGTAGAAGTGTAAGTCGAATAAAGCCTTTCCTCCTCACATTGCTTTTGGTCAACATGGTTTCTCACAGCAACAGAGGGAAACTAGAGCGGTGATGTTCAAGTTATTTGAATAATAGAAAAATCAGTACAAATGAGTTCCTATTGTCTCCTTTGAACTCTTACCTGGTTTAAGCTGCCATGAAGCTTAAATGCCTTTCACAGTGTCCAGCATGGTTAATTAAGGGATCTGTCCTCAACATGTATGTGAAAAGAAGCTTCTGGGTGCTGGCAAGAAAAGAGAAGTATACTATCAGGTGTTTTAGCGAATTCTATCAAGGAACTTTCCAGAAAGACATTGAATGACCGCATATTTTAGTATCACAAATTGACAAAATTGGAAGTGATATCAGAGATATTATATCCCATCCCTTCCACTATCAAATGAAGATGGTGGGTCACAAAGGGAAATAAACACTTTGCTGGGGCTCATCTAAGGAATTAGTAGCAGATAGAAGTTCTCCAAATTGCTTGGCTCTCAAATCAAGGTTGTGTGACCTCTCCCAACTAAATGCAACGAGCAAGCCAAGTGCATAGATAATTAGGGCTTACTGGAGGATTCCAGAGTAAGTAGTGAGCAGAATAGGGGAGCTATTGTCCAGAATATGAAGTATAAACAATCACCCCTCAAGAAAAAGAAAATGTCCTACACCTATGGAATTCCACCCATATAATGAGTTACCTGAAAATTATAAGCTAAAATACTACTTCGATGTCTGGAATCTATAATAAAAATTGTTATCCTGGAATGTCCTAAAATGTGCAAAATGACTGGTGCCTTTAACATGCCAGTGTTCTTTAAGAAATCAGAACTAAACTCTTAGGAGGGGATGACTGAAGCTTACAGAATTCAATGTTAAGAAATACAAGGTGCTGCCAGGCAGTGGTGGCATATGCTTTTAACCCCAGCACTTGGGAGGCAGAGGCAGGTGGAACTCTGTGAGTTCGAGGCCAGTCTGGTCTACAGAGCGAGTTCCAGAACAGCCAGTGTTACTCAGGAAAACTCTGTCTTAAAAACACAAAAGAAAAAGAAAGAAGGAAAGGAAGGAAGGAAGGAAGGAAGGAAGGAAGGAAGGAAGGAAGGAAGGAAGGAAGGAAGGAAGGAAGGAAGGATTGGTTGGCATGGTACAGTGCTCTTTAATGGTGTTAGTGAACTTTCACCATCAAGGGCACTCAAAGCACTCTATGGGGTAATCAGGGAGAGGCATTCCATCCAACCCCATTTGACACAGGAATCCTCACTACAGGGAACAGCATCTTCCTTAAGCTTAGAACACTTGAATCTCAGCTGGCCTCTAAACTACTCTTTCCCTTACACAATGCAGATAGACACTTCCAATAACTTGGATCTCTAAAGTTATTACACATATGGACGGCTCCATAGCAGGGAGATAAGGCCCTGTGAGTGACCAGGACTACGTTAATTGCTGTACAAATTTACCCTGTTGAATTATGACTAGGACTACCTGTAATGGTAAGATTTATTTATTTATTTATTTATTTATTTATTTATTTATTTATTTATTTATTTCTTCACACTAGAAAACTGAGAACAGTTCAGCAAACTGTTATTACAAGCTAGAAATTGACAAGACTTGAATTTTAAGTCAATTGCAGTAAACTCTGTGTCCCAGGTCAAATATTTCTGTGATTTCAATGCTATAGATGAGAAAAAGAGATAGAAAAAGATAAATGTTAATGGAACAAGTTGGTAGAGCAAATAAATCAGAGATGGAATTTACATTGGCATCACCAGACTTTAAATCTCAGGGACTTAGAGGTCTCAGAAGAAACAGGGAAGAAAAAAAAAAAAAAAAAAGGCAACACCTGAATCCAGTTTGATTAAATACAGAATGCTCTCAGGCAAAACATACCACAGTTTCTGTTTCTAACACAATGGATTTCAGTGGGTCAAAACTCAAGATGTGTTCAGTGTGTTTACATGTACCTCATTTCCCTTCCACAAACACACCGAACACTGCCTTCTTATCAGGTCCCCTCGAAGAACTTGTATAGACCATTCTTTTTCAATCTCTTAAGCTTTAGAGTATTGACTTCCTATCTGCATGCATGTCTGCATGTGTGAGCCTCTGTGTGTGTGTTTGTGTGTGCATGTGTGTTCATTTGGGTGAACGTATATGTGAATGTGTGTGCGCACCTGTGTAGGCCAGAGATCAACCCAACTGTCATTTTTCAGGAGCCATGCTGTGTAGTTAGCCTATTGAATTATGACTACAACTATTTGTGTAATGGTCGGATTCTTTTTCTTTCTTTGAGTTAGAGACCTGTTTAGTAAATTGTTTGTTTTCACAATCTAGAAATTGACAAGACTTAGATTTTAAGTCAAGTCCGCTCAAATTCTGTATCCCTGCTCAAGTATTTCTTGGCCTCAATACTACAGCGTTGAGTGTTTCTTGCTGTGGAGGCTTGTTTGATTGGTTGGTTAGTTTGAGTTTTGGTTGTTAACACAGTTGTCCATTTGCTTGTTTTCAGGAATTCTGCTCATGACTGGGGAGATGGCTCAGTGAATGAAGTGTTTGCCAGGCAAGCATAAAGATTTGAGTACAAATCCTTAGCATCTATGTATCAGCCAGTTTTGATGGTGTGTGTCTATAATCCAGGATTTTGAGGAGAGGGTGTCAACAAGTGGGTTCTGAGGGCTTAATGGCTAGCCAACACACCAAGCTCCAGGATCAGTGAGAGAGCCTGCGTCAAAAACTAAGATGAGAAACAGTTGAAGTTGATATTCTGACATCAGCCTCTGGCCTCCTCACCCATCACAGGTGAGCGTGCTCACGGGCACGAACTCGCGGGCGCGCGACACACACACACACACACACACACACACACACACACACACACACACACACACCCCAAAGAGAGAATTAAGTTAGTGAGTGCACAGCAGGACACACCTAGTAGGGACAGGGCAGACACTGAGATCAGCCCTACAAAGCTGGGCTCAGTGGCTGCTCAAGCTGAACACTTACAACAATATTGGCTCTTGTCAGAGAGAATACAGAAGCCACGTAGAGAACTTGTGAGACACACTTTGTACAGGACAACAGAATGGACTCAGAAAAGAAAAACATGAAGGTCCTATTAAAGGACCTTAAGAAAAATTTAGTCAACCAGGGAGATAGGACAGGGACTGAAGAAAACCGTTCTTCATCACATATGTGATGGAAGCCTGTGGCTTTCCAAGCAGAAGTATATTTCTCAAAAGCGAGCCGCCAGAGTAGAGATTTGACAATGTTTGATAGTATGGAACTATGCAATTAATCAGCAAATCTCATAAAAACAGCCCCCTTTACCACAAAGTTTGCCGGGATTAATTTTAGAGTAAATGAAAGGAGCTACTGCTTTGCATAGTAGGTGCTGAGTTCAGTGAGAGGTAGCCACCGGTTGGCAGCACACATGTGCAGGTGGCTTTAAGAGGTGATGATTTAAATATGCATATCGATTCATTCTCTGTGAGTTACTAAAGATCTGTGAGACCATGAAGGTTACCGGCCTACATATAAACCTTGGAAGCTCCAATCCCCTCCTCTACTCTGCTTGCTCACTTCTAACAGAAAACAAAGAAGCAAACAATGACTTCCACAGCATAGCATTTAAATTTTGATAGCTCTACATGCCACAAAGCTTTTCTTAGTTTTCAGTAAAACCTACCTGTACAAATATCCCTGTTCTAACCATTCGGACTCCATTTCTGCATTTGAAATTCCAATCAACAAATACGAGGCATTTATTTATATATATATATTCTTTCAGATTTTAAATTCTACACTCAGTCCTATCCGTTAAAGGCAGGCTGTGAACTGAACGCTAATATACTGAGTGATCGCATAAGGGAATCTTAAACACTATAGGAAGAGTATTATGTAGGCTTCCTAGCTTTGGGGAGGCTAAAGAGATAAGCCAGGAACTGTGCATCAAGAAACTTATCCACAGTTCCTACTGTAAACTAGAAGGGCTGAATAGTGTTTATTTCCCTTCCGGCTTGTGTCTATTAATCCATATGGTCCTGAGACCCACGGCTATGCCTTCCGACAACCCCTTCAATGTAGCACCCACCACTGGAAAGGCATTGAGCCAGTCCCTCAGATACACTAATTAGTTATTATTAGTGTGTATATATGTGGGGGGAGCAAGCATGGCACATGGGGGCATGATCCCCAGCTGTGGAGGATCAAAGGGCAGCTGTCTGCCATTGGTTTTCTTCTTCAGCCTTTATGTGGTCAGGGACCAGCCTTGGGTTGCCAGGTTTGCATGGCAAGGACTTTTCCCTGCAAGTCAACCTTCTGGCCCACAGTTGCCTTGTTGATAACAGAAGTTAACTTCACTAAAGAAAAAAAAAAAATCAAAACTTGTGATGTTTTAGACTTGCCATTCGAACATAGATATTTCTTAGCTATCTACCTAAGTAGTTAAGATGGAACCCATTTCATCCTTTTAAAAATGCAAAGCACCTTTGTGAAACAAGCATCAATTATTTTTAATGCTCATCTTTTTCAAAATTTGAAGTCTTCAGAAAGAATTAGTGACTATAAATTCTTGGCCCACAAAAAAAATAAATAAATAAAAGATTTTAAAGAATTCCACTAAAATTTAAACAAACAGCAAAATTAACTTTGCAATGATTACAGATGAATTATGGGATATGTGAAGGTCGTTCTAATGGAATCCTAGCCCCAGAACTCCCTGCAACCCCACAGGATGGTCATGTGGGCTGCAAATGAAGGGTGAAACCTGACCTACAGGGAATGGAGACTTGGGATAGGCCAGCCTGTCTCCTAGGAATCCCTGGGGGACTCTTCACACCCCACCTCTGGCTGGACTATGTCTCTGTCTGTATCTCCCACCCCAGTTTTGCAAAGAAAAATAACAGACTCCCAGTGCTCAAAGCAGGAAATGCAGTTTCTAAGCAGTCTGGATGGACTGACTGTAACTGGACAAAGTCTCTGGTCTTGTGTTTTTCTGTGTGTGTTCACATAAATGACACCCAGGACCCCTCTCTGACATGGTCTCGTGCCTTTCAATAGTACTTCCTCTTCTCATGCAATGAGCCCCCAACAGTATGAGTTGAGTGTCCCAGCACTGTGGAGGACTCCCCAGTGCTTCACTGAGCAGACAGCTGCAGGGTCACAGCTGCCACTTACACTGCCCACTGCTCTCATTTACATATGCAGATGGGGTTCATGAATAAGCAAGTCCACTAAAGAGGAAAGGACTTCTTTGTGTTCATTTTGGCCCTTACTTTTCCCCAAACCATGGGGTGATAAGAGACCAAGGGCCTTCCCATCCTCTCCTTCCTCTGAAATCCACCTGAGGTTCCTTTTTCAGTGGGGTGTTCTATTCCACAATTTTGTTAGGCCTTTGAGAGAAAGAGATGGTAATGGGGAAGGAGGGGGAAAGAAGAACAAGAAAGGAGAAAAGGAGAGAAAAAGAAATAGACAGCACGGGATAAACATGAGCTGTTCTAATAGTCAGGTGGCCTTGGACAAGCTAAGCCTACAGCGCAGTTGCCTGGGCCCTGTTGCAACCAGGTTTGCCCCCTTAGCCAATTCTCTATTTCCACTGACCCAATGCTCCTCAGAGACCACTTCTTCAGACTCCTGTGAGTGAGGCTCACCTACCTCTGTTTCTAAAATCTGTTCTCCCGTCATATGTCTTTGCTCTCACTGTGCCTACTGGGACTTCCTGTGGCCACATCCATACGGCCCAAGCTTGATGTATCATGAAGAAACACTGGCTTGCGTACAGGATGTTTGATACAGGGCTGTCTTTTTCCAAATACGTACATCCTTTGAGATTGGTTCTGGCTCGTGTGGAGGACTCTAGGAACCCCAGAGGCCCAGGAATATGCTGGGTGCTTTTGTCTCTTGACTTCTGCTTGGGAAGGTGCCCAGTGCTGTGTAAGGGTTAAATGGAAGCTTTTGTGATTCATTCTGGTCCCACCCTAAGAAGGTTCTTCCAGCTTCTGTTGACTCCTGTTACCAAGCATAAGACAAACAACTGCCTTCTCCCTCATACCTGGTTTCTTGGTTCCCTGTTTTACACTCCCATGCCAAGCCTCTTCCCCTCTGATCTCCGTTCTTTTGAAGGTGTTTATCTGAGTGTCTATTACAATATATCTCAGCTTCCTTTGGGGTGCATGGATGATCTTACGGAGGCTTAGATTCTAGAGTGCTTGGACCTCTCCCTTCCTCCCTGGTAAATTCATGAGAAAATGAAGTGGCCTCCAAGACAGCAAGGAATACAGATTTGAATGTGATGTCTTTCCAAACCGCAAGATGATTTCAGTCTCTCCAGGAGGTAAAACAGAGAAGTAGCTAAGACATCACTCAAATGGCTGCAAATACTCCCCAAAAATAGGAGATCGGACCCGACAACCACATATATACTCAGGTAGGATTAAGAAAGGTGCATTTGGAATGGACTAAAAGTCTGAAGTTGGTCTTGTGCTTGCAGGACTAGGAATGGCACACAGGGCCACACAAGAGAACGCAAACAGTGGAAAAGTACAGGAGCAGGAAGAGTGAGTAGCTTCCCCTGGCTGGCGCACGGCGCTGTGTACTCAAACTGAGCAAGAAAGAGAACATGGAACAAGAAGGTGGAGATCCAGGCAGGGGTGTATGGAGCTGAGTGGGGAGACCAGTTGGGAGCCTTTGTAGACTTGAGAGGACGGGGACAGTGAACACTGGAGGGAAGACAGAGAAAGAAGAAACAAGAAAGGTTTCAACAGAGTTGCCTGAATTCTTCCAACTCCTTGATTCACATGCTGCTCCCTGCCCCCTTCTTAGCTTATCTTTTGATCTTCCAGGTGTATGACTTTCTGCCCAATTACTTGTCTTCAACCCCTCCGAGCAGGTCAACCATGCAGCTCAGGAGTCGCATTGTCACACTTGGCCTCGGTTGCTCCTGCCACTGTCTACCTTGCCAGTACTCTGCATTAGAGTCCCAGGAGAACAGTAGCTTGGAGTCCCCCAGGTCTTCGATGAAGGTTTGCTTATAAGATGTAACCTGACGACTGAGTACAGGATGGTAGCGGGGAAATCACTCTTTCCAGATCTGTATATCGGATTTGTCCCATGTAGCCCAACACATCCACTCTTACGGGGTTCGATTGGAGAAAGCAAGATGGACAAGCCCCTCAGACAGGGGACCCAGATCAGGAGGAGTAAAGGACCTCGCTTTGGCAAAGGAACCCACTCAGCCATGGCCACCACTAGTCCTGAGAGTCACTGGCTAAGGAAATCAGAACAGAGAAAGTAAAAGTGTGTTGTTTTTACTGAGCAAGGGGACCTTGGACCTCTCATCCTCCTGAGCCTCAGCTTTACATCTATAAGATGGCAATTATGACATTGACCTTGTTCATCTTTCTGGGCTGTTTTCATGCTAGGAAAGGATTTGGGGTAAGATAAAGACAGAAATTGCCATACTCTGTCTCAGCCGACTCCCACCCTTCAGAGAGAGAGAGAGAGAGAGAGAGAGAGAGAGAGAGAGAGAGAGAGAGAACCTACTATCTGGAGAGTGCAGACTGTGGTGTGCCCTCTTTTCTACAACATGCTGAGCACGAGTGACCTCAGTCCAGTCTGCTCATGTGACTGGTTCCCACAGGGAACAAATGGTCCATGGTCACAGAGTGAGTCAGAGGATAAATCCAGGTTGGGAGGATCCCAGCCTCTGTCTTTCACCACCCCTACACCTGTGGCTTTCCAAAAGGAAGGTCATGAGAACAGAGTCCATGGCCCAGGGACTAGACTCCCTTGACTCCTGAATTGCTGCTGAATACTTACATAATTGGAAAGGACAAATGGCTTAGCCTGGGGCTGGATCAGACACCATTTTTAAAAATCATCACTCGGAATCCTGGATAACGGTTCCTAAAGACATACAATACAGCACTCCTGCACTGAGAAGATAGTCCAGGGTCCACATCCTTACTCCCTCTTTTGTCCTTAGGTGATAGTTGGCTCCAAGGAGAAGAAATTGTCCCTGGTACTAGCGAGTGACTGCCCTTTATCAGAGACTTCGTAGGTGCCAATCGTCCAAGACACACGTTACAGGAGCCTACTTATTTCGTCCTGTTCTGAATGATAAGTTAGGACACTTCTATTTACGGGGAAAGGAAGAAGGGAGGGGAAGCCTAAAGCTTTAACTTGGAGATCTCAGGTTTCTTGAAGTAATGCCTCCCATGACTGCTCTAATCACAGAAGTTCCCATAAACAATTGAAGCTGCCGCTCCAAATCTTTTTGGAGTGGGACCAGCGCCCTCCGCAAGACCAGTACAGTACTGCTGAACACAGAAGCCTTTCTCCTTCCCAGGAGTCTATAAACACAGAATCTGCCTCAGTCACGAGCATTTCCCAAGGACTTTGTGGGGTTCCAAGAGGCTGGGCCACTCCCTTGCCTTCAAAGCTTTGAAGGTAAACAAGTAGCAATGGAGCCTATTATCAACTCCAGTCAAGGGAGGGCAACTGGCTCACAAGAGGGAAATAAAGGCTCCTGTTGAAGTTTAGAACTTAGCTAATAGAAAAAGAGGTTATGTGCACACAGCAAGAGCATCTAGAACGGTAAGCCAGGCCAATATGTGGGCAGAGGGCAAGACACAAAGAGAAAAGAGATGAGCTCAAGCCAGGATCAGGCCAGCTTCAGTGGGCCTCTCAAAATTTCCACAGTTCACTGGTCCTACTCCATCCCAGACATAAGTGGCATGGCTTCTCAATACCTCAGTTTCTCCCTCTGTACAACAAAAGCCAAGAATGTTCTCTAAAGGTGACTAGTGGAAGACTGGGCCCGGAGCATTCCCTAGGCTAGGGTTGCTTAGGTCTCCCCAGGCTAGCAAGGCAATGTAAATCATAGTTATTTATAATGGAGCAAACCGAGGCTCTGAAAAGGCATTGCCTCAGCCGCCAAGCACTCCCTCTGGAATCTTGGAAACCTGCTGCCTGCTGCAGGGCTGTGCCCAGATCCCAGCTGGGAGCAGGCTTATCTCTTCTCAGCTCCTGGCACTTCTTCTCATCCTGCCAGGATGTTCTTCCTAAAACAAACACTAAGCTGCCTGCATAATTCCACCTACTGAAGAGAACTTGCTGAGCCCTTCTGCCCTCCCCTCTCAGAGAAAGGAGCTAGATCCTGCACACCCAGGTCATGACAGGTTCCTTTCCTGCACCATCAGCATCTCACCAGGAAATCCTGCTCAGGCTAGACCTTCAGGGCTGAAAATGACTTGACTTGGGAAAACATCCAGTGCCCACCCCATCTCTTATCATGGACCTTCATTGGTGGAGTGACTCCTTCCCCACCAGCCTTGCACTAGACTTGAGGGACTCTGACATCCAAGAGCTGATGAGCATGGCAGTGCTGGGGTGGCAGGGGGCTCTGAAGGAAAAGCAAACTGTTCTAAATAAACAGAGAAGGGCCACATTGGTTTTAACTTTTAAATCTTCTATATGCAAATGAAGACTTCTTTTTCAAATATAATCATTCATATATATAGTACTCTGTGGCCCAACCTGGCCTGAAACTCACTATATTGCCCAGGGTAACCCCAAACTCTCAGTAGTCCTCTCACCACGGCCTACTCAGTGCTGGGGTTAAGGGCATGTACCAACATCCTTAACTGTCCAATTTCATTTTTCAATCAGATCTCACTTACACAACTGGTTTCATTCACTGGTGACCCTTTTAGGGACCTAAGAGATGTCCAAGAGTGGTGTTTTCAGATGAACACACGGGCGCATCTGGAATAGATATGTCTGTGCTCAGGCTTTGGTTCAGAGCCCTGGAGGTCTGGGAAGGGAGCTGAGGATCTCTATTTCTAGTAAGTTCCTAGTTAATACGGGTGGGTGCTAACTCAGACACCCAATTTTAAGCCGCAAAGGCCTGAAGCTCTAATCACAGAGTCTGCAAAACTATATGTCTTTAGGAGAGCAGTGAATCTCCCTACCCCTCATGCCTGGAGATAACAAACCCTGGCTTCTAGATCTAGCTTCTCCACCAGCTCCATACCAGGTTCTTCAGCCTACCCCTGAAGGAGTTACCTTCAGACTCTGGGTATCTAGTGTCCAACTGGCAGGCTAGGGAAATTCCTAAGAGTCCTGCCATGAGGAAGAGCTTCAAGGCACAGCCTTTACTCCAGCAGAGGAGTACAAAAGGTCAGATAAGTTCTTCCAATCCCCACTGGCCACTGGAACACACACACGGAAAGGAGAGGGGGGAGGGGGGAGGGGACAATTCAGCAGACACTCTTTCAAGAGGCTCTTGGAACGTTCACCTTTCCTAACCTCTGCTGGTGGAAGTCACTTACCTCTCAAGCCCTCTATTCCCCCAAGTCTGCCCCCTTTGGGTCCCAAGATGCTCCCACTGAGGTCAAGAGTATTTTTAGTGATGCCATGTGGCCCATACTTTGCCAGCCTTCCCTGGACATTAATCTTGGATGCCACAAACGCTAGATCTCCTGATCCAGAGGGCCTAGAGGCAGCAGGGACATCTGAGTGCATTGAAAAATGCAGTCCGTGGCCTTTTGAAGGTTTAACCTGGATGCTGTGTATGATAAAAGCCAATACTTACTATTTGGGACATTTGCAGGCTTTGGGACATCTCAGCATTTACAGAGCATTTCTCTAGACTTCCTGTGGCTCATTTTCTCAGGAGGCATTCAAGGAAGATAGAAAAAACTATTTTCATTCATATTAGTGGGAAAGATACTATGCCATAGCTAGTCAGTGTTCCACATGGGTCACTTAGCCACCAGACCTACTCTGGGCCTTTTTTATAAACCCCTGTAGCCCTAATGTGTTTTCGTCTTGAAATGCCCTCCTGTGTCGAAATCCTTGCCACTGATGCATTTGTTCAGAGAAGGGTTTGGGGATATCAATGAATCATGAAAGCTATGACCTCATCAATGAATTAACCCTATGGTTGAGGGGTTCACAATTTGATGGGCTATTAGAAGGTGATGGAGGTTGGATCTAGTTGAAGGGTCATTCAGGGTGTACCTTCGGTAAATCTGTCCTGTCTCTAGAACTTCCTCGGTGCCCACCCCTCTCTGTTCTCCTCTTACCCCTCTTTTTCCCTCTCTCCCACATCGCATAAACCTCTTCTCTCCATCTACTATGAGATGAACAATTTTTGCCACAGTGTCAGGAAGCCAACTTTCACCAACCCCTACCTTTGCCTCTTCTATATTGCTTTTAAAAGCAAAATCCAAACACTGAGAGAAGCAGCATCTATAGATCGTATTACAAATATGGGGTCTCCCTCCCCAGCCAAAGGAACCTTCCAGTATCCACAAAGTCCAGTGTCCCATAGAGGCTGAGAGAAAGGTTTGAGAACAGATTAGAAAGTCTGGTAGTGACTGCCCAAAATGATGGCACTGCCTACGATAGCCAAGGAGACTTAGGAAAGGGTGGAGCCCAAGAGTCTGGGGCCAGACTGACTCTGTCCTAACAGAATAAAGTTCCCAGCTCTGCTGCAACGCCCCTGGAGCCAATCTGGAAATGTGCCTCAGGAGAGCTCAACAAAAACCAGACCAAGAAGATCAAGAAAGCCCATGAGCTTCACAACGAGGAGTTAGGGTTCAAGTCCAGGGCTAAAACCCCAGTCCGGCTGTTCTATGCAACTGATGGTGTAGTTCCTTAGTATCTCTGAATCTCTCGGGCCTGAAAATAATAATACCACTAATAACATTAACCTCTGTGCTGACCTCTCAGGATAGGGTGGCATGTGACCTGCTGGGATACTGCATAGGGGCCACAAACAAATGTCATGCATACCTATAGCCTGGGCTAGTCGGACTTCATCTGCTCTCTGAGAACATAGTTTTTCACACCTGGATCTTAGGGAGGTCAACACCAGAGAACGTCTGTAAGGCTCTGGTCAATGAGCTCCCTGTAAAAAAATTCCCTATAAATGCTTAATCAGATGCTGGATTACAAACTAAGCTGGGCAGTGGTGGCACACGCCTTTAATCCCAGCACTTGGGAGGCAGAGGCAGGTGGATTTCTGAGTTCGAGGCCAGCCTGGTCTACAGAATGAGTTCCAGGACAGCCAGGGCTACACAGAGAAACCCTATCTCGAAAAAAAACAAGAAAAAACCAATAATAATAATAATAATAATAATAATAATAATAATAATAATAATAATTTTTTAAAAACAAAGTCAAATTTTTTAAAATCCATTTTTAAGTAAAAGAAAAAAAAAAACAAAACATAAAAACCCACAACTCACTGGCAGGGCAGAGGCAGGACCACACAGGTCCCAAGTCTGTTTCCTTCACACACACACCACACACACACACACACACACACACACACACACACACACACACACACACACACGGATCCCTGACCTGCCCTTGCAACTGACAAGTCCTACCCATGTGACAATCAAATGAGATGAAGAATAAGGAAATGTTTTGTCAGTTATTAAATTCTATCTCAGGGCCTAAAAAGTTCTATCACTAATGAGGCCTAGAAGGACATGGTCAAGTGGGAATACTTCACCTGAGCTAGCACAAGAGTACCTGAGAATATCAGGTATGGTCACTAGGACAGCTAATGACAGAGGCCACTGGCTGACGACAGGATTCTGGGATTGTGGAACACCGGAAAGATAGCTCTAGGAAAGACTAAGGTTCAGGACATGTCAGGTGGCTGGCTGCTGTGTGCATACCCCAGTCAGACACAAGCCCGAATCCCCAGCCCAAGGAAGCTATTGGGCTTGGCAGAGCTTTTTCTGGGATGCAGTTCCCCAAGGTTTCCCTCAGCAGCTGGGATTGGGGAACAGTCTCCAACATACTGTTCAGATGTGGACCCCAAATAGTGAGACCATAACATGTCTTGTTATCCTGAGACGCAGAACCTCATAACTCTCAAAATGAAAGGCACCCTCGGATGCTCTGAGAGGCACTCCAGCTTCGGGGTGTCTAGACATGCCACCTGTTACACACCTCACTGAACTCATTCTGCTCTGCTTCTGTGCCTGTTCCTTGCTCCATTCTGACTCTCCTCTACATGTCTCTTTCTGCTCTGAGGGGCTCAGCCTCTCTTTCTACATTTACTCCAGGATCCCACTGAGACTCCACAGTTCTTATCTTAAGGAATCCAATGCTAGGTCCCCCACGGAGGTGACTAAAAGTGTCAGACTTCACTGAAGGGTAGGTGGCATCAGAACACAGGCTCAACCCAAGGAACTGTACTGGGGTTAGGTGGCATTCAGACTCTGGAACAAACTCCCAGCTCTAGGGTTTACTGTACCACCTCGACTAAGTTACTTAACCTCTCCGAGCTCCCGTTTCCACCTCCAGGTTATAGAACTTCTAAAAGACTATGTTAAGACTTGTTTAGGCTCTGAAACAAAGCCATGCAATTACTCAGTGAAAGGTCACAGCTATTGTAGGTAATGTGAAGCTCAGGAGAGATACACACAACTAATCTAAGGCCATTCACCTTGTTGGAAGACCAAAGGCTATAAACTAGATGTTCTAACAACAGGCCCACATTCTTCCCTGTCTACAGCCTTCCTGGCCACAGTGTTAATCTAGCCTTTATCCTATTGAATGTTTCATCAAGCCAGGAAATTTTGAAACTGTGTCCTTATTACAGAACCCTTCTCATTTAAGAGCACTAGAGAGGTCCCTGGCTTCTTCAGCTCATGTAACCCCGTTGCTACTATCGGACCATCTGCCTCAGGCTCCTGGCTCAGACAACTGAAGACTCCTACCTTCTCCCACGGCCCTGCTCCGACTCCTGCCTCCCTCCAGTTCTTATCTTTCTGACTCGCTGCACTAGTCATCAGCCATGGCCTTATCTCACTCTGCTCTGCTTAGATGAGGCCTGTTTTCCCACTTGATCAGTTAGCGTTTGCAAACTGGTATGAGTCTGGCATCCAGTGGGTCTGCAGACCAAACTGATTCTCCAATTCCTTGTTGGGGTGGCAGGGAGCCAATGCTAGAAACGCTGGGGTTGATGGAGGCAAGATATTTGTAGCACAACCACCTCGGATTTAAAAGCCAGCTGTATACAAACAACCCGTTCCCAACTTTGTGCCAATTCTCCTGAACTACATAGAGTTCAAGATCCCAAAGTGGACACCATGTTAGAAATGAGTTATCAGACCTTTAGTTTGACGGTCTTAGAGTAGCCATCAGAAGATGGGGTGTCAGGGGAAAGAGTTCAGAAATTTGAACTCTATAGTCAAGGTGCCTGGGCTTGGGTCTAGCACTAACTGTGAGGCATTGGCCACAGTATTTCACATTCCTGTGCCTCAGTTTCCTTATTTGTAAAAGAGATGTGGAAATCATGTATAAGAACTAAATAAGTTATTCCCAGCCTGGGGGAATGAGGATCTCCAGATCCCCTCTTCCACTGTGCTGGATGATCCAGCAGATGGTACTACTGTTCGGGTCCAAGAAGTTCTTAGAAAGGACGAAGGTATAGTGTGATCATCAATGGGCAAACTCTTCTAGATGAGGAAAAGCCACTATGGCCTTTGCTTCTGCTGTAGCTTTGGGCTCTTTTGCCCTGTGAGGCTCTTTGGGACCCCCGGGGGGGAGTGGCTACCAACGCATCCATCCGTCTGGGAGTTCCATCAGACACCCTGGACTCAACAGCTTGTCGGGCACACACACACAGTCTCTTGCCCTGCTCTGTCTCTCTGATCTACCTTCTGTTTGATCTCCTGGGGGCGGCTGATGACTCAGAACAGCTTCTCTTCAGTCCTACCCAGGTAGTCTTCTTCCGACTTCAGTTCCAATAAAAGAACTCAGTGATTCATTTGCCACAGTCTTTCTGAGCTTTTGGGCCTGGGGAACCAAGAATGGCTGAGGAAAGGTACAGTCAACAGGAGTCCAAAGCACAGGAGAGTACACTCTGATGGAAGACAGAGGGGGCGGGGAGGAGTCCCTTGTGCTGCAAGACTGGGTGACAGGAAGCTCTCGGGACACCTGTGCAGCTGCACCAGAGTAGGGTGTATCTTTGGTGCTCAGAGCAAGGGGGAGAGAGGCAGGTGTTAAGCCCTGGGCTGCTCCCTTCCCTACCTCAAGTCCCCATCACCTGTTAACATTCAGAACTCTGAGCCCACCTTCACCTAACTCCACAGGTCAGCTTCCTGTCCTTTCCCAAAGTCCTCAAGCCCCGGTGGCTTCGATCACTCAACCCAAGTGATAGTGCTAGTCTTTCTTTACGAAGAGTATCTCGCCTGTCTCCCTCCATCAAAATCCAGCTCTGACCCTTTCCTGTCTGGTGGTTCAGAGAAAGTTATTTAACGCCCTCAGGCTTCACTTTCTTCATTTACAAAATGGGGTCATCTCAGAGGATGAAAAGGAAGTAAGATAAATAGCAATCACAGAGTACAGCATCATGAAGGCTTGATGCTCAGTACAACTTAGCATAAATCATAGTAACCCAAATAATAAAGATACGGGTAATTGGTGACCTCTTTCCCAAGGCCTTCTGTGATCTCACATCTGAACTCTACACTCCCCTCAAAGGTTAATACCTCCTTATCTTCCTTAATGTCTTGCCACATTAATTTTTGAGGCAGGGTCTCTTGCTGAAGTTGAATCTCACCAATTCATCACTGGCGAGACAATACACTCTTAGGATTCTCCTGCCACTCCCACTCCCACCCCCCAGTGCTGATGTTACATGTGTGGAATACTGTGCCTTGCTTTTATGTGGCTGCCAGGGATCCAAACTTGGAGCCTGGTGATTGTACAGTAGGCAGTTACCAGCAGAGCCGTCTCCCCAGCTCCATCTTCCTTTGGACAGCTTGGTTTTGTCGTTTGTTTGTTTCTTTGCTTGCTTTGTTATTTTATGTCTTGTGGTCATTCCAATATTCTGCAAGAAATTTCAGTGACTTGTTCACTTATCCGGTTTCCCTCCTTGTGTAAGGACTATAGCAGCCCTATTTCTGGATCCTTCACTCAATCTAAGGTCCTGGACACTCCCGCAAACTTCGCATTATTTAGAGGTTTCTCTGGGTACCACAATGAAAGCTTAGAGCAGTGCTTCTCAACCTTCCCGATGCTGTGACCCTTTAATGCAGTTCCTCATGTCATGGTGACCCCAACCATCAAATTATTTTTGTTTCTACTTCATGACTATGAGTTTGCTACTGTTATGAATCATAATGGAAATATCTATTATTCAATCCCTGTGGAGTCTCAACCCAGAGGTTGAGAACCACTGCCTTAGAGGAATTTAGTAGCAACACTGAGTTCTGTGGAGGAGTTGGGGGAGGGGAGGTGCCTCTTCAGAAATGGCATAGATAGAGAAACTTTCTATGGGGCATCTCTAACTCCATGGATACACACTCTAGCCTGGGCTACCCAAGGGACCAAGTAGTCAGTTTAGTGACCTTCACCCTCATGTCTCAACACACAATAGCCAGAACTAGGGGTGTTCTTTTTGACCGGGAAGATTAAGGGTAAGCAAGCTCAAGAGAGAAAGTATATTTATCGCTGAGAATCTGCTTGGAGATGGGGGGAGAGCATGGCAGATATCTTACTTTCTAAGAATTTCTAAGAAATGATCAGTGTTTGTGATTCCAGGCTGAAAAAGACCTGACACCAATTAGAAAATTCTCCTTCAAGTCAACTGAACTCCACAGCATGGGAGGCATAAACTTGGATGAGTCCCAGATTTCTTATTCATCTGACCTACACACAGTTGTCTCTGCCCCAAGACAAACGTATTTGAAATTTCCTAGGTTGCCATCATTGCTAGAGTTTAGAGTCCAGGCATAGAACTCTGTTGCTCTGGGGTTTGGGTCAGTTCACATTCACTATCCTTCTGCATTCCAGTCTGAAAAGACAAACTCTAAAAGGGGCCTGGATCTGAAAGAAACCCCAGGCATCATCTAGTCTGCTTCAACACTAGCCCAGAAAGGAAGGGTCACCCCGGCAAACAGGGACAAAACCAGGCCTGGAATGCAGCTCTTTGGATCTGAGTCTAGGCACTTTCCATTCCCCCCAGATGCCCCCGATGGCTGTCAATCCAAGGACATAACCCTTGGAGAGAAGAGGTTGTGAAATCCTTCCACTCGAAGCCCAGGGCTGGCTGCAGGCCCAGATGCTTCTCCACCAGCCCTCCCAACCGAGTCTCAACTCAGTTCCTATCCCGCTGGGATTGGATTAACCCTTCTCCTCCGTAAGAGCAAGCCCTGCCTTCCCATCATCCTTGGAACAATCCTCACACTTGGCCACAGCACCACTGAGCCAGGGCCTTTGCAGCCTGAGTGGCTTTTGTCTTTCCTGATTGCTTACCAACAGGGAAGAACTGTAGCCCAGAAGTTTGTTTTCATTCCAAGCTGAAGAGCCAGCTTTGTAGCTTTTCCTATTGCCTTGAAGAAGTTACTAGAGATCTTCAAGGATTTGACTTCTTTGACTCTAGGTCATCAATTCTGTATGCCTCAGACTGGTGATTGCTCCCACTTGGAGGCAGGTGACACTGGGAAGTACTGGGAAGGAAACAGAAAGATAATCCTTCAGAAGAGATTTGGCCTCCACCAATCTTCCTTCCACCCATCCCCAGGGCTGTCAACCTCCTGCAGCTTTCCTCACCCCTGCCTGGCTATTTCATTATCTCTTGTGTTTGCTCAATAGCTTTATGGTTTATAATGCTTTTTAAGGGTTCTCATTGAAAGTGATATCCAGCACTTTCCTGGGCGATAGACGAGACAGATTTGCATAGTAGAGAAAAGGTGATCGTATGTACTTATGTGTATGTCCAGATTTATATCAACAAAGGTTACATAGCAAGAAAGCAGTATAATATGGGGTTGGCAAGACTGCTAAGCAGGTAAAGGCACTTGCCACCAAGAAGGAGAGGACTGACTCCTACAAGCTCTCCAGTGTCCTGTATGAGCACAAGAAGGGACAGGAAGGGACATGTACACACACACACACACACACACACACACACACACACACACACACACACAGGAACACACACAAATTCATTAATTTAAAACTTTTAAAGACAGCAGTATAGTCCAACTGACTCCATTTGCAGAGCCCCTGTGACCTTTTTTATTATCTATCTTGCATGTCCAATTAAATAAAAAGCTTTGTCCGATACTATTGTTCTCAGATGACTTGGCCATTCCCAGATGCTCAGCAACTCCTAACCACCCAACAGTTAAAACTACAGCCATTTATTTGGAGTCTCCTTGCATTCATTTACAATGGTGGCTTTGAAATGTCCTCCAACATTGTTTCTACCACTTCAGCCTTTAGGGGTTGCTTGATCCCCACAGTGTACACTTAAGCCTCTGGAGTATTGTCCTAGGTTTCCCTACACCTCAACAGATTTACCCATCACACAATACTACCTCCTGCGGAAACATTTCTGGATTCACCCCAGCTCACAGTGACCCCTTCCTCCTGACACTCCAATGCTTGAATCTGCCACATCACTCTCTGGACCTTCAGTGCAAAGGAACACCAGGTAGGCATGCAAACTGCCTCTATGGGCTGGGCTGGTTAGCTTTCATCAACTGGATACCAACTTGAGTCACCTGGAAAGAGGAACTCTCACTAGAGAACTACTTTGATCAGATTGGCCTGTAGGCATACCCGTGAGACATTTTCTGGATTAATGATGGTTGGTTATGAGATGGCCGAGTGCACTGTGGGAGGTGGGACACCAGGGTAAATAGTCCTGAGTTATGTAAGAAAGCAGGCTGACTCTACAAAAGCTGCACAGTTTTAAACCATACAAATTCTAGCCCTGAGAAGGGGAAGTGGATGCAAAGTCCCACTCCTAAGAACCTATTTGGGATTGATAGCTTCCGGGAAGGAGAAAATCAGTTTTCTCCAATGGAGTGTCACTGGGTCTCCCAACCACAGTCCAGGGCAGGCCCCAAGCCCAGGAATAGTGCACCAACACTAAACAAACTCCTTGTTGTTTGTGGGTTGGGTGTTTTTTGTTTTTTGTTTTTGTTTTTGCATCTTTTGTTTTAGTGGCTTTGTTTTGATCTTTGGAAATTTTGGGGTTTTATTGTTGTTTTTTCTTTAAAGAGAAAGAAAGAACATAAAATTAGGTAGGTAAATAGGTGGGGAAGATCTGGGAAGAGATGGGGAAGGAGGAAAAATTTGACCAAAACATGTATAAAAAATTTCATAAAAATTAATTTTTTAAAATAGAAATTGGGACCCCAACTTTTGGCTATGAAGGAATTATTGTTGTTGTTGTTATTGTTACTATATCCAACTTTCTAATAAGTGAATCATTTTGGGAGTTTAATATAAAAGGAAGAAGCAAAGAAAGTAAATCAGACTGAGCAAAACCATGGGGAGCACACCAACGGGCAGTGCTCCTCCACGGTCTCTGCTTCAGCTCCTGCCCCCAGGTTCCTGCCTTGAGTTTCCCCCCTGACTTCTCTGGGTGATGGTTCGAATGTGGGATTATAAAGCCAAATAAGTCCTTCCCCTTCCAGAGTTGCTTTGGATCATGGTATTCATCCTAGGAACAGAAAGCAAAATAGGGCCTGGGCCCTCTCCCACCTCTGCCCAAAGCTGAGCTTTGCGAGCCAGGAATGGGTTGCTTCTGTGCGTCTCATAATGATGATGTACTGCAATGTCAACTCCAGATCGGGCTTGAGTAAGGATTTTGTTTCATGAACTAAGAGAAACGGAAAAAAATTATGAAATGACCCTTTCTCACCAAGGAGGAGAGGAGGGCATGGTGCAGGACCAGGGTTTCAGGTTAAAAAGAAAGAATCACACTATTTCTGGTTCCGAAGAGTTTTATAAAACCCACCCTGCACCTGGGTACAGACTTGTGACCTTGGATCATTTCTTCATGGAGCCTCAGTTTCTTTAACTGGAAACTGGTGATCAGTCTTGGCTATTCCATCCCTGAGGACCAGAGAAGTGAAAGTGCCTTGTAAGCTCCACTGTAAGGTGGTGGACTTCCCAAGCCCAGGCCCCTGCTGTAGCTCCCGCCTCCTCCAGTGCATGCCTTCCGGATCTGTAGAGAGCAAACACTGCCTTTTGTACTGTGCTGGCAATGCCCATGGTGACTGGTCTATTATTAGGTTTGGTTAATTGGCATAGGAAGGCTAAAACCAGCCAGCAGAGCCAGCACCAACTTTTTAGTTTCCCATTTCAGGAGACAGCCTCAAAAGACAATTTGTAATTCCTCGTTTTTAAAAATACAGTGTGTGTGTTCGTTTCTTCACGACACACTAAAGGAAAATGGTCTTCTCATCACAAGACTGGCTAGTCTGTCCTTCCTGAGATAGCTCCGTCCTGGTCCCTAACCTAAGAGCATTTGCTCCAAACTGGAACTTGAGCATTGAAATTCAGCCAAGTTGGGTGGACTCGCTGATGTCCTGTCTGAACCTTGATGTCCTGCCTTGGAACAACTGTCCATGATTCCAAATGGGGTGAGTCTTCAGGAAGAGCAAGAGGGTTGAGAGGGAGGAGTTTGGGGCTTAGGAACACCCAGTTTCTTGCTCCGGGGTCCATCTCTGCCTCTGAGATAGTCAGAAGAACTTGGACCACCCACATTTGCTTTATGTGTTTATTCATCCTTTGAGACTAATTAACTTCCACATACTTAAGACATACAGCATGATGTTTTGATATCAGGACACATTATGGAATGACTAAAGCCATCTAATTAATGTATGAATCACCTTATCATTTTTTTATAATACTGAAAAGAAATTCTCTGCAATTTTTTTAAGAAGACACAATATTATTATCCTATATTAACTCTGCTCACCATGTGCTATAATATTCTCCACTTTCTCTGTGTAACTGAAATTCTGCATTCTTTTTGCCAGTCTCCCAAATCCATTCAATAACCTCTAGAATGACCATTCTCTTTGCATCTATGGTTCAATGTTTTTGAGTTGTAAATGCCGTATTGTCCCCTTGGGGTCCAGGGCTCCCAAGTGTGACAGGCTGCAGAGGGCCACCAGCTCCCCTAACACATTTGCACCCTCCCTTCATTTACCACCCCCACCAACTCTCAATCAGCCAAGATATTTTAAACCTTGTTTTGATCTTCTTTGCATATCAGTTACACTATTTCTGAGTGTGTTTATTTTTATTTTTTTTTCCGGTGGCGAGCACATCGCTTTGAGCCCTCTGGTAGCACGTTTGCACTTCCTCTCACTTTCCCGCATGCCTGTGACCTCCAGGTATATGACTCAGAGCAGAATAGATGATTTCCATAGGGCTGGGAGCTTTGCTGTAGCCTGGGGACATAGGTTCTTCCTCCTCTGGTGTCCCAGTGCTCCTGACATCCGCAGAGATGAGGGGAAATTTCAGTTGTTTCCTTTGCCTCATCTCCCAAGGAATCAGTTCTCATCGCCAGTCTGATAGAGGGGAAAGGCACTGAACTGCACAAAACAGAGGCCAGGGACCGACTCCTGGCTCTCAGAGTGACTTTGGGAAAAATCCTCATTCCGTTTAGGTTGGTCTTAAAATTCCCAAAACTCCTATGTTTCTGTGTTTCTGGGATACTTACCAGTATAAGAACTTTGCTGTATCAATAGCAATATACTAAGGGTTGTTTGTGGCCAGGACCAGGAACCAAAGCATTAGAGATATTGGAGGATTGAGCAAGCATTTAAAGAGGTGGTTATTGAGGGTTTTTTGACTGAGTTATCCCTTTCTGAGAGTATCGTGTGTTCTATGACTTGTGGGACATGCATGCTAAGCCCTGTGAGGAAGCCATGCTATGGTTGAGCCACAAACTCCCACGTTCTCCATACAACATAATACTCAGCTAGTAATAGTATTTGCCCAGTATTCACACTTGTTCTCGCTGGTTACCAACCGACCTACTAATTCTGACTGTGTTGGACATTTGTTTGGAAAGCTCTGGTCACAATTCCTTAACTATCCAGGAAAACAACAGCATCCTGGCCTGTTAGAAATGAAGTTTCAGAGTGGAAGAACAGATAAGAGACACCTGCTGAAGCCAGATCATAAGATTCAGATAGAAACCTCCATTTGCCCTCTGTGCGGTTTGGGACGGGTTGAAGTCTTTGAAATGGAAACAGAGCTGTTCAACCTGCTTAACACTGCATGAGAGAACTCCGATCATCACTGCTAAGGGCTCCGAACTGCTAGCTCGGCTATTACCAGTACCAGACAGGAAATTAAAGGTCATTTTGTCCTGTCCTCTCACTTGAAAGAAGAGGAAACTCTGACTCTAGCTGTGTCGCACAGATGGTTCATAGCTGCGCTGACTAGAACTTTGATTTTGATTTTGGAGGCAATGTCTCTGTCTGTAGCCCAGGTTCACCACAAACTTGCAGCAAGTCTCCTGCCTAGCTGTCTCTACCATTTCTTTCTTTATAGAAAGCAGTGGGTTCCTGAGTTTTCAGGCTGGACTTCCCTTCCCAGAACGTATTTAGGAGATATGGATGTTCCTATTTGCTTTAAGTTAGTTTAGTAGTTGCTTGCCTTAAAGGAATGGTTTGAAAAAGATGGATGGCTCCATTTGCCTTATGCTTTAAGGACAGAGTCAGGGGCCAGCTTCCTTGGCGTAAGAAGATGTGGGGATGGGGAAAGTGGCTAATGTGTACAGATTCCCAAGCCGCCAGATCTCCCATCCAGAAGTCACATCCTACATATGAACATACTGGACCTCCGGACAGCATGTTCAACAGCAAAAGGAAGACTTGATGCTGGAGTCCTTTCCCAGAACTGGAGAGAGAGATGGGGGACAAAGACCTACCACTCCTTCCAAAGCAATGAACAATCCTGTTGCTTTCAACACCAATTCCTCATTTAAATGTTGCCACAGGAAGCTTTAGCGGTCAACCTGACATTAACCTGAGTCACCTGCGAAGAGGGAGCCTCCGTTGAGGAATTTCCTACATTTGAGTGGACTATGGGCATTTTCTTGATTACTAATTAATGAAGGATGCCCTAGCCAACTGTGGGCTACATCATGCCTAGGCAGGTGGAACTGGACTGCATAGGAAAGGTAGCTAATGTAAGCCAGAAAACAAGCCAGTGGGCAGCCCCTCTCCATGGCATCTTCCACGGTTCTTGCTACTGCCCTGAGCTCCTGCTGAAGTCAGCTCTTTTCCTCCTCAAGTTGCTTTTGGTCATGATGTTTATCACAGCAACAGAAAGCAGACAAAAGACAAATGTGAGTCGTCTTTTCCTACCTTCTTTTCCCTCTAGCCACAAAGAAGTCAGGAACTCATAGAAAACATGATAATGGACAAAGAAGAGTGTATAAAAATAAGTACCAACTTTATATCATAAAAATAGACTATAACATCTCTAGCTCCATGCTCTCAGTGTGATAGCCACTGTATTTATCTACTTTATTAAATAGGATTTAAGATTTAAAATTTGGGCTCACTGGACATACTTGAAGGCTTAGTAGCCACATGCAGTTAATGACTACTTACTGGACAATCATTGCAAATAAAAATACTGCCAGGAATTTCTATTGGGCAGTGTTGTCTATACAGATAACACATTTGCAAAAACGTAACAAAAGCATTAGCTCTGGGTGTCATATTATCCAACCCCCAAAAAGAAAAATCAAAATCAGGGTGGCATTACCGATACATCAAAGAAATTGAACTTTTTCAGGTACTTAGACCTGAAAAGAAACACGTGTGGCATGTCACACAAATACTCACAAAATGATAGAGTAATGAATGCCAAGAGCCTTAAAGACAAGGCAGTGAGGAATTTTAAACTTAGTTTTTGTCAAAGTTGAAAGTATTAGTTACTAAAACTTAACTCACTGGAACTAAGACTTCAGGAAGACCTTAGTGACTTGGCTGAAGTGAATTTACAGGTATAATGAGGCCTGAATGGCAAGATGAAACAGGCAGTGTTGCTTTGGAAGGCAAGCCTCCAGACACAAGGAAAGCCGTACACAGAGGTTCCAAGATTGAAAAGCATTAGGAAGTGTGACAGGGAGAAAGCTCAGTGAATATTAAATATGAAGTAGAGGGCTAGATGAAACCAAGCAAGGTGTCGGAGCCAGATCAGAAAGAGCTGTGTGGTTCATAGTTACCAGTTCAGCAGGAAGGAGATTATCTTACAGCTTCAGAAAAGCCATTCTGGAAGCTGAGAATACAAATCATCAGATGGCATAATACAAATCCCTGCACTGTAACCTTAGGAAGCTGAGGCACAAGTATTCTGAGTTCTCAGCATGGATTATGGATAAAACTCTACACCACAGAGTGAAACACTGTCTCAAAACAAACGTAAGTAGTGGGGGTTAGGGATGAGTAGAGAAAAACCAGTCACTGCTCTATGAAAATCTGGCTTATGGAATAGTCAAAAATAGGCAGGAAAAATATGAAGATGGGTAGGAATAAGCTAGTCACCAGTATGCTGGTCTAACTGGATGTCTGCATGTAGAAGAATATAAATAGATTGAAATCTATCATCCCGCACAAAACTTGCATCCAAGTGGATCAAAGACCTCAACATAAACCTCAACCAGATATACTGAATCTGATACATGAGAAAGTGGGCAATGACCTTGAATTCATTGGCATAGGAGACAACTTCCCGAACAGAACACCAGTAGTACAAGCACTAAAATCAACAGCTAATAAATGGGCCCTCCTGAAGCTAAAAAGCTTCTGTAAAGCAAAGAACACCATCAATAAGACAAAACAACAACCTACAAAAAAATTTTCACCAACTCTACATTCAACAAAGGGCTAATAATATCCAAAATATATAAAGAACTCAAGAAACTAAACATCAACCAACTAAATAATTCAATTTAAAAAATGGAGTGTAGATCTAAAAAAGAATTCTCAGCAGACGAATCTCAAATCTCAAATGGCTGAGAAACACTTAAAGAAATGTTCAACATCCTTAGCCATTGGGGAAATGAAAATCAAACAACTCTGAGATTCCATCTTACACCTGTCAGAATGGCAAAGATCACAACACAAGAGACAACTCATGCTGGAGAGGATGTGGAGCAAGGGGAAACTTTTCCATTGCTGGTAGGAGTGCAAACTTGTACAGCCACTTTGGAAATTAATATGGCAGTTTCCCAATCAGAAAACTGAAATTGATCTACCTTATGATCCAGCCATACCATTCCTGGGTAAATACTAAAAGTGTGCTCCATCCTGCCACAAGGACACTTGATTAACTATGTTCATAGCAGCTTTATTCATAATGGCCAGAAACTGAAAACAACCTAGATGTCCCTCTAGTGAAGAATGGATTTTTTTATTTATTTATTTATTTTTTGATATTTTATTTACATTTCCGATGATCCCCCTTTTCTTTAGAAACCCCGTGTCCCCTCCCCCTCCCCGCCTCTGTGAGGGAATTCCTCCTCCCACCTACCC
>CM052713.1:16569350-16597962 GCA_028551405.1 Uromys caudimaculatus
AGCGGGTTGAGCTTTTCTGCGTTCCTGGTGAGCTGTGGGGCGTGTCCTTGGCCCTCTGCTGGGTCTTGTGATCTCCGGCGAGGGATCTTTGTCCCGGCGCTGATCAGGTGTCAAGAATGGATTTTTTAAAAAGTGATACATTTACACAATGGAGTATTACTCGGCTGTTTTTAAAAAATGGCATCATGAAATTTGCAGACAAATGGATCCAAGTAGAAAAAAAAAAATCACCCCAAGTGAGGTAACCAAGACCCCAAAAGACAAACATGGTATGTACTCATTTATACATGGATATTAGCTCTAAAGTTAAGGATAATCATGGTATAATCCACAGATCTAGAGAGACTTATCCACAGACATGCTATAATCCACAGCTAAGACGGGTTCCAAGGATTTTCCTGGGAAGAGACTTGCATGGCTGGGGGCAGCTGGGTTGGGAACAGGAGGGATTCAATGCAGGGGAATAGAAAGAGAGAATACTGGGAGAGATGACTGGAATTGAGGGACATTTTGGGGACCAGGGAGAAATCTAGGGCAATGGAAACTCCATGGACTCTACAATGGTGACAGGAGTGAAGACTCCTAGTAATGGGGGACACAGAGCCTGAACCGGCCATCATCTGTAACTAGGCAGAGCCTCAAGTGAGCCCAGCCACAAAACCTCCAACCTACAGGTTTTTATGCCTACAGGATGTGCTGGGATCAGAGCCTAGCAGAATCATCATCAGAGAGACTTCGTTCAGCAACTGATGGGAGCAGATGCAGAGCCCCACAGCCAAACCTTGGGTGGAGCTTGAGGAGTCCTGTGGAGGAGGAAATGGAAGGATTGAAGGAGCCAGAGGGATCAAGGACACCACAAGAACACATGGCCCACAGAATCAACTGACTGGGACTCAAGTGGGCTCACAGACATCAGGGAGCCTGTAGTGGTCTGACCGAGGTCCTCTAAATATACGTTACGGTTGTATGGCTTGGCATTGTTGTGGGGTTCCTAACAGTGGGAGCAGGAGCTGTCTCTGACTCTTTTGCCTGCCTCTGGAACACTTTTTCTTCCACTGGGTTGCCTTGACCAGTGTTGGTATGAGAATATGTGCCTGGTCTTGTTGCATCTTGTTATGCCATATTTGCTTGATGTCTTCTTCTCTGAGGCGGGATGTGATGGGGACAATTGATCCAAGAGAAAGGGAAGGTGAAGGAGAGAGACTTGGGGGTGAGGAGAGGATGTAATATATGTAATCGGGGTGTAATACATGAGAAAAAAATAAATAAAAAGGGAAAAATAGTCACAGCTATTTCAGATGTAAAGCCAACATAACTTGAATGATTAATTTAAATGGAATCTGGAAACGTGAAGAAAATTGGAATGACTGTTATCTGCTCTGTTCCCTGCCAGGGTAGATATCACTTCTTGTGATGATCAAGACTGGAGAAAGAGGACTCAGGAGTGGGAAGGAATTAGCCTGTGGTGCAGTGAGGGTCCAGATGTGTGTGGAACGCTTATTACCTGTAAAGACAGAGCTCTCAGCTTGGGGCTCAAGGAAGAGTCAGTAGAAGATAGAAGTTTGGAATGGTTGCGGTATAGATGGTATTTTAAAGCAGTGAAATTCAGAGAGCACCCAGGAGGAAAACACACAGAAAACAGTCTCAGAGCACTTCGGAATGTGATGTAGAAGAGACGGAAAGGCAAGGTGCACTGTTGATGTCACAGGATCCCGGAAGCTTAGAGGAACGAGTGTTTAAAGAGGCTTGAAGGTACAACATTGTCATGTCGTGCTCAAGAGTCCACTTAGCCAGGTACATTTGGCTTAGGGAGTATGTAGGTCATTGGTGAGCTTGAGAAAGTCTGCTTAAGTGGCCCGATGGGTCAGAAGAAAATCAGAGCAGAGTTGAGGCCAGAAGTAAAAGTGTAGACAGGAAATGTAGTGTGTGTGTGTGTGTGTGTGTGTGTGTGTGTGTGTGTCACAGCATCAAAGAAACAGAATGGAGGGACATACAGGTCAAGGGAGAGTCATTATTTATTTTGTAATGGTTACCACAGTGTGTATATTTTAGAACAAGAGAAATCTATGTAACAGGAGAGAAATGCAGAAAAGGAGATGAGATCCAGAAGAAAAAAAAGAGCCTCTCGATTAGATGGAGCAGCAGTGGTGGGAACTGACACAGGTGGGCTAAGGAGCTGTTGATAGAGAGATAAAATACTACTTCTCTGAGAGAAAAAAGGGACTGTCATGATCCACGAGAAATGGGAGGGCAGAACGAGGGAGGAATGATGGGGAGGCCAAGATATGGGAAAGATGGTCCAGAAACAGAAAAGAGATTTTTCTGGAAGCGATGTGGGACCCACCTGGTGAGCCCGCAGAAGTTTGTGATCTCGTATTCAAAGTAAGCCGATGAGTATCGTCTCTGATGTTTTTGACAACAGCCTGCTGCTGAGGAACAAGTAGAGTCTGAGGAAGAGGCCCGGTGTTTCACCAGATGGGGCTTTGCCAGACACAGTAAAAGGGAACCCTGTGGGGGAATGAGATTGTTGGAGAGAGTGGTTATGGTGCAGAGGAGGGTTGGATTAGGGAATAAACCCAGCAGTCGTCAATGGGCAGCTCATGTAGCCGCACTATCTGCCAGGAGCCATCAGTATGCTCCGGTGTCTTTTCCCCCCATAAAGAAGCTCATTACTGGTTTCCCCCGAACCCTGCCAGATTCAGAAATCCCCATCAGGGTTGTGCATTGCAGCCAAGTCTCATGCATTCCTTAGACCTGGGAGGCAATTCAGCTTACAGGAAAGAACCTCAGACAAGCTGAGAAGAGACCTGGGCTGGGGTCACTTTCTGTGGCATTTTGCAGATGGATGGGTTCTTTCCCTCCCTGGACCGGTTCCCTCTTGTGGTAAGCACCCAGCCCAAACTGTAGTTTGCCACACAGATCTGATGAGATGGCAAATGTCAAACCCCTTACAGGGAGGAACTAGGAGACGGGGAAAGTTACCAGGTTGATCTGACACTATTATGAGGTGCACAACGCAAATCTAAGGCTTTTACTGGTGTGAGGTTTTTATTTCAAATGTCAGTGAATATAGGTCACCAAAGCCCATAAGCAACCTGCCTTAAAAGTAGAAACTGATGAAATTCTCACAAGGAAAAGCAGAGCATTTCAACATCAGCCATGGGAAGCTACAAGCTCTTTGTGCAATGACCAGTCAGCTCACAGCCAACACAGGATATTGCTGCAGGCGGCCATTCGAGGCCCTACAGTGAGGGACGATCTATAATCTCTCCGCAATCCTCTCAGTCCCTTGGTCTTCCCAAGCCTCAATCACCATCTCTGCAGAGTGGGAAGAATCCCACTTCCTACTCAACCCCATCAGGAAGATGAGACTGTTTTTTTTCCCCAAGAGACAAAAATTATAACTGAAAATTACTTTTGATTGCTCTGAAAAGTGGCTAGTTACAAAAGTGAAGTGTCACTCACTATTATTAAGTGTGAGGCAATCCTTCCCACCTCACCTTGTCCTGGGGCTAAGTGCAAAGCTGTGTGTGTGTGACAGGCTATTTTTAACTTTCCATCTCTGAAAACATATGGTCCTGTGCCATGCCAAAGAGAGAAAAAATGACCCGCTTAGGTCTGTTTGCTTGTTTGTTTTGTTGGAACATTGTCTGTGTTCCCGAGAAAGATGTCTTCTGTTCTGAACATCAAAGGTGAGTATTAAAGCTCCTCTACATTGTCTGAAAGAGTCCATGGCTACATGGTTTGCTTAGGCACCCTAGAGTTCTAACCTGGGCAATGATGTATATACACAAATTTTCTCGAGCTTTCTCTTTGTTGATTAAAATGTTTCTAAGTTAGCGGGATGATGCAGTAATCCATAATTTTTTTCTGTAGTGTTCTGACAGTTTTGGTCGTTCCATGGCAATATTTCACCTGTAATGATTTTTTTTTCCAAATACTAGACCATCTACTTTATGAAATACAGGAGGTTCCTGTGCTTTGGGATTTCTGATAAAAACGAAACAACTCGCCTCATAGTTCTTCTGGTTGTTTGTCATTATTTCTTTTGTTTTCTGTTTCATTAATAGCAACCGCTGTTGACTAAATTGTTTTTCTGACCTAAATATGGTGATGTCATTATCATCTTTATATAGGCTGCCCTTTAAAGTTTTATTTTATTTTATTTCATTGCCATGCTGGGGCTTGAACCCAGGCCCCTGTCCATACGAGGTGAAAAGCACTCCAGCACTGAGCTTACTTCTTATTTTTTATTAGTAAATATTGATGGTACAGCCCAGTGGGTTTCAGGGCGCCATTTTCTCCTCCATGTGGATTGTGTCTTCCCGCTGGTTTCTCCTTCCAAACTGTCTCTCTTTTATTCTCATGTTGATTTTGAACATCTAGATTCTTCATAGAAGAAGAAACAATGATAATTATCCCCACGACTCTGGATTATTTTGCTTAACATGCTATTTAGTTCCATCCGTCCTCCTACAAATGACAGAATTTTGTTCTTCTTTACAACTGAATAATAGTCTCAGTGTGTAAATATACCGTTTTATTTATTCAGTCATCTGTTGATAGGCATCTGGGCTGATTCCCTAACTTGTTATTGTAAGTAGCGTAATAACAAACGCGGAAGGGCAGGCAGCTCTGCAGTCTATTGATTTGGATTCTCTCGGGCGTGTAACTAGGAGTGATATAACTTGATCATATTGAATACTTCAGCTTTTGATGTTCTTCGAGAACTTCCATGCTTGGTTCCATAATTGCTGGACTAACTTCCACTCCCAGCAGCAGTCTCCAGAGGTTCCTCCGCCCGTACCCTCAGCATCATTGCCCTTTGTATGTGACCTAGCCTTACCTTTCTGTTACGGTGTGTGACACAGTTCTCAATCTTGTCAAACTTCCCACTCACTGGATTTGATTTCTTCACCGAATCCCTGGAAGATATCAAGCTGTCTAGTTGGATAAGAAAAGGAGAAGAGCACCTGTTTCCCAGGTTACATAGAACCTGAATTTTTAGAAAAAGGAGGGGGGAAATCCCATTAAAGTAAATATGGTTCTCATAATCTCCTCCTTCCATCCTCTGCTTTTCATTTCCTCCCCCCTCCTTGCTTTTTCCCCTGAGAGATCAAGGATCCAAGCCTTTAGGTCAAATGATGAATGAAAGCAGAATTGCAGATGATTCTACACACTTCATTCAACAAAAGGCAGGTGAGCATCTTCCAGGAAAAGACATAATCAAGAATTGTTTTGTTTTGTTTTTAAATGTTTGGAGCATTTTACACAACCTTAGGGGCCAATAAGAACCATCCTAGTGGGGAGTGGTATTCACCTGGAGCCCAGTTCTCAAGAAGCCAAGGCAGGAGGCTTATAAATTCAACCTCCCATGCAAAATGTATTCATACTTCCAGAAACAAAGGAAGAGAGGTTTGTCTGGGCTCACACTTTCAAACAGCTGCTGTCCATGACTGGAGAAAGCCTGGTAGAGTTCACAGTGGTGGGAGTACGTGGTAAGGTGTTATTCAGTTGGCAACATATAGGAAGCCAAGAGTCCAGGCAGAATAGGGCCAGATATAACCTTCAGAAGCCTGCCCCTACTCACCAACTTCTGATCAGTAGACTCCATCTCAGAAGCTGAGAACTGAACATTCAAGACATAAGCCTGGAAAAGGAGTGCATTTCAGATTCAAACCGTAATGTTCTTCACCGGGGCTCCTAAGGGATCATCGCCATCTCGTAATGAAAACTGCATTCAAAGTAACTTTAAGAGTCCCCAACATCTTAGTGGTCTCAAGATTGTTCACAAGTCCAGCATATTTTCTCAGACTTACAATAAACTCTTAACTGTGAGTCCCTGTAAATACTTTTTTTTTTTTGGTAAGTTATACACCTCCAAGATACAGTGACACAAGCAACCCTACTCCAAACAGGAGGAACCATACCAGGAAAGACCAGACTAAAGCAAGACTGAAACCTAGCAGGCTACACATTAAACCTGTTGGCTCCGTGGATGATATCTAAGACACATGATGGCATGCTACAAACTCCAACATGTTTGAGTTCTAGCTGTAGTACACATGGGCTCTCTCTTAGGGATGCAGATTTCCTTGGCAGAAGCTACACGGTGCTGGCATCTCCAACATCTTGAGGTCTCTGGTGCAACTTGGACTTTTACTTAACAGATTTCTAAACTGATCTTTCAGGGGCTCTTTCCAAGACATCTATCCATGCTCCACATTCCCTGGCTGCATAGGCTTTTCCGTGGAATCTTTACGAAAGGCACTATGAGCCTATAACCACATAGTTAGGCTTAGCTACTGTTACAACACTCCTCCTTGGTACCAACTTTCTGCTTTTCTCATCAAGATCAAAATGTCAACAGAAACAAGTTAAAGTAGGAAGAATTTATTTGGGTTCACAGTTTCAGGGGGTTTTAGGGGAAGGCACAGCAGAACTCACAGTGGTAGGAGTATCGTAGCAGGGAGCTTGTTTGCATGCCGTTAGATAGAAAGCCTGAACCAAAGTCAGTTATAACCTGTAAAGGCCAAGCCCTAGTGACCCACTTGCAACAGTCTGGCCTCACCTCTCCAAGGCTCCACAAACTTCAAAATAGTAACACCAGTTGGGACAAAGTATTCAAACTGTAGGCCTATGGGGGACATTCCATATTCAAGTCTCAGTGTAAGCCAGATTCTTTATGGAAGTTTGGCTGGAGATTGTTCCAGGTCTTTCTGACCTGCTTGTGTTGTACCAGTGAGAATCAAAAGCACTTTGGGATGTTCTTGTTTAGGAGATCAGTAACCTAGGATGCGCTAGACAACCTTTATAGCTGCCATTTTCAGGCTTCTGTGACCAGATAGACCAGAAGGACAGGAGACTGGTGATGCTGACTTTACACATCAATTCGCACGCGCCTGTGAGCACGTGAGTGTGCGTGTGCATGCGTGTGTGTCTGTCTGTCTGTCTATGACTTCTACAGTCACCCAATCACATTGAAATCCATTTTAAGATGTTGCAAGCATACTTCTATTCCTCAAGAAAACATCTCTGAATTTTCTAGTAAAAACGTCTGCCAGCTTTGTTCAGTCAAATTTCTTTCTCCCTTCTTTTCTTTGACAATGAAAGCAGGTTTGGTGCCAACACTCAGATCTGGCAGGTGTTTGATGACACATGTTTCTGATAAATGTTGATTACATAAGTTCATTCAAGCTAGCTACCATAGCTTTTGAGGCTTCGTTGCTACTTAATATAAACTCCTTGGAAACAGATGTCCAACACACGCCACAACGATCTATTTTATTCGTCCTTCCTCTGGGTTCTCTAGGTTCTCTTGGTGTCTGGTTCATTGAAGCAGTAAAAAATCCTGGTACCTGGATCCTGACTCTGTCATAAGTGAGCTGTGTGGCCCTGGGCAGGCCACTTAATTACTCTGAACTTTAGGTTGTTCATTTTTAAAATCAAGGGGTAGGAGCTGTGATTGTCAAGGTCTCAGACATTTCCTGATGAAGGGACAGACTGGGGTGCCATGGGAGACAGTCCCAGTGAGGCAGAAAGACTTTATGGTCATTCCTCACTGGGAATGTACTTGAACAGGCTGGGATTCGCTGTTTTTATACTGCTCTCCAGTCTGGAAGGAGGGGTTAGCAGCCTGGGGCTGGAGGGGATACAGAAAGGAGTGACTAAGGAGAGCTACACTGGTGAGAAAGTCCTGCAGACAGCATTATTTTGCCCTAGCTTTGTAAGATTATTTCTGTGACTACCTTATGCTAAATCTTCAAAATACTTAAACATACTCCTAGGGAAAGAGGGTCACTAAGAACATTTTCAACCTCAAGGCTATTCTAGATGACTCACTTGAAAGCTTTAATTTTTATGACAGATTACTTTTTAGAATAATAATTTTTTAAGGGTTCAAAAAGCTCTCATGTAAAGAATTCCAAAGCCAAGTGTTCTAGTAGCCCATGAGGAGCCATGCTGTAGGATTTTCCAGACATAAGAGATGCTTTGCATACATTCTATCATTTGCTTTTGGAAGCAAGCCTGAGAAATAAAGCATCATCAAGAGCTTCCTTTACCAGGTGGTAGAAAATCAAGATATTGACTCGTCAAAAAATTCAGGTGGTGGAGGTAAGGCTGTGTGTGAACCCTCACTGAAAACCCGGAACTATCCATTAGTATTATGCTCCAAGGCATTCTTTACTGCCCAGGGCAGTCTCCTTTGGCCTCTGGCAGCGGGCTCTGCCGGTCTGAATCAGGGTCATAGCCTGGAGTTCCGCAGACTAATGGAGTGGCATAGATCACCAGAGCAGAAGAAAGCCGCAAATATCAGCTGACTCGTTCACCTGACTTTGTTTGCTCTCTGATGCTCTGGAAACCAGAGCTGGCAAAATGAGCTCAGGAGCCCTCTCCTGATTTCTTACTCTTCCAGAGACTTGGCATCCAAAACCAAAGAGATTTCCACAGGTCCATCACCACAAACATGATTAGAAATTTGTGAAGCCACCTACTAATCCTACTGGCCAGGACTGGACAGAATTAGCAGTTTCTTTAGGGACTTCCATTAGCCAACCTAACCAATAAAGTCCAGAGGGACTAAAGCAGAAAGAAATGTGATGGCCTATGAGTCATTCAGTCTCGACCTTCGGCATGTTTTGAAAACGCGTTGTGAAACGTTTTCCAATCAATACAACGCTGGGCAGTAACAAGGCTGGGGGTTGTGCAAGAGGGGAAGCAGAGCATTTATGCTAGGTCATTTGAGAGCTTCAAATTCTTACTGAGAGAAGGACCCAAAAACACAAGGTCCCCATAACAGTGTTTAACGGAATCATGGAAAACCAAGCACAATGGGTGAACAAAGGTGGACGCCTTCCTTTGCAGCAGACTAGTGAAATGGGTGGCAGATGTTCATACCCCCAAGCTAGAGAGTCTATCTCTTCCTGTCAAAGTCCAAGTCTGGTGTTAACCCCCAATTGCTGCTAGACACTTCCGTGCTGCAAACAGTAACCTAACCTTCAGGCATTGCGAGTGTTTGAGGTGAAGGAAGCAGCTGGCAAGAGGCAGGTGCCTAGAACAAGGAAGCTGAAGATGGCCTGAGGCCCACCTGCCACTAGCAAGGCCTCTGACTGTGGGAGCAGTCACGTCCCCTGTCAGATCCTTTCCTAGTCCTTTCCTCTCTACCAAGGAGAGAAAGCATCTGCTTCATGGATCACGTGAAGTTTGGAAGTGGTGAGGGACGTGCAAACACTTTGCAAGCTGCACACACACACACACACACACACACACACACACACACACAGGACTATTATTAGCGGAAACTCATCAGTGTGATTTTGCAAACTCAGATGGAAAGTATCTCCCATTTCAAAAATGGCACTCAGGTATGACTTTGGGGTTAGAGGCAAAACCAGTCCTGAAGATGAGCCTGTGCGCATGACAGAGGGCATCTGAGTGCCAGTTGGTTCCAGTCTCAATTAGCTGCAAGCTTGGGTGGCTGGAAAATGTTTAACAACTGGTTCTACAGTGGTTAAAAAAACCAAAAAATAAAATTAAATAAATAAATAAATAAAAAATAAAATAAATGAAATATAAGATTCGCTGTAAGTACTCATACCATGGCCCTATTGACTCCACAACATCTGTAACACGGGGTGAGAAGAAGATGCCCAGAGTTGGCCCACACATGTAGGTATCAGGCAGATCAAGCTCTGCTCCCCACTGGAAACTTCTGAAAGATTAGTTAGTACAATGTACTTTGAAAGCCCATTAGACTCATGACACTCAAGTTTTAATAAACAAAGCCACTCAGTGTCTTCCTCTGAAGCTTCAAAAGAGAACTTGTACTTTGGTTTCAACTTGTCCTGGTCATTGTTGTAGAGAATCTTAACTGTGTCTTTGTCAAAATGGTTGGTTCCTAAACTACAGTCCTGACATTGTGCACATGTTGGGGGGGGGGAGGCCCTCGGTTTTCAAATCTAATGACTGAAGAGTTGAACAAAGAGGGTAGGATGGAACAGTGCAGGAAAGAAAAGACAGAAAAGTCTGGAACCGATTATTAGCAATCTCAGCGGTGACACTTGTATGCGTCACCTATTTTCTAAGGCCCGATCCTATCTGTAAAATGAGAAGAGCTCTCTGCCTTCGCCTCACTCCCAGCGCTACAAATGAGACCAGAAGCGTTAGCACAGGGGCAGGAGTTCTGAAATCAGCAAGCTTGGGTTGGCTTTGAACTGTTGTATGTTTACTTGGATATTATTACTTGAACATTAATTCGATTCCTCATCAGTACTGATTGTTGGCATCAGGACCTCCAAACTGGTGACATCACACCCAGGCAACAGTGTGACCCTCACACCTGTTGCCAAGGCAACAGCCACCATATTCCCAGAATCCACTTGGCCCACCTCCCACCTTTACCTGTGGCCACGTCACTATCCATATATAAACAGAAGACACCTCTCTGTCTCTCTGTCTCTGTCTCCTAACACACTGCCAGGCTAGGCTTCTTCATTCTTCATTACTAGCAGATTGAGACCTCTGTCCACCCAGCCACACACAGGGTGGTCAAGACGCATAGACATGCCCTTGGGAGGCATACTTGATCTCTATGAAGAACTGCTGCCTAGCTCTTAACAAACGTCGTCAGAGAGACAACTTTGGACACATTTACCTAAAACATTGTCCATTGCAGTGTGTTTTATACCTATCCTAATGGGCATCGTGTCACAAACTGTTCAGCTGGGTGTGATAGCACATACCTTTAATCTCAGAACTCTGGAGGCCACGGTAGGCAGATCTCTGTGAGTTCAAGGCCAAACAGATCTACAAAGTAAGTTATAGGGGAGCCAGGGCTATGTAGAGAGACCCTGTCAAAAACAAACAAATAAACAAACAAGCAAACAAACAAAAAACTTTTCAATGTCTGTATTCATCTGCATTATCAACATATGCGTATTGGACTTCAGCTACGGTAGGCAGATACAGAGATCTGGAAATGTTGGGCACATGATTTCATTTGTGTCTTTTAGGCTTTCATTGTCTTGGAGATTGAAACTAAGCAGAGAGCTACTGCAGTGTGTGATAAGACTGAGATATACACTGGCTCTGAGGCATTCAGATGCAGAAGAATCTAACAGGTGGTCATTGCACCAGGACAAAGCAAGTGTCCTAGAACCGGAAAATGCAAGTTTGCTTGCAAGAGAAGAGGAACTTCCCAGTAAAAGGAATAGTCAGGGCAAGGCATGTTCCACGTGCCGTACAGGGAAGGAGGGGCTGTCATATGCACTGAGTGGCCTCCATTACTGAAACAGAATTTGTAAGGCATGTGGCAGCAGATGAGGGAGCAGCTAGGCAGGTGGAAATAAATGCTCATGTTCACAGCCCTGAGTGTAGATTTCTCCTTGAAAGCAACCGGCAGGCAGCCTTTGGAAGTGTCTCAGAGTCTCCGAAAGATGAGGTTTGCTTTTTTTTTAAGTACAAAGTTTCTAGAGAGGGAGTTTGGAGCCAGATTGAAATAACAAGGCAAGCTGAGAAGGCATTCTCAGAAGGCATAGTGTTTGGGTGAGCGATGACAGGGCTCGGAACTGCAGCAGCACTGGTGAGCTGACAGCAGGGGAAGGCTGTTGGTGAAGAAGCAGAGTCTCCAGGATACACCGGGTATGGGCAAAAGGTAGTAGCAAGGGCAGCTTGTGTGTGTGACACTTTAAGACAGCGACGATGAATGTTGGACCAATTTTAGAGGGGAGTTAATGAACGCACTTTGGGATATGTTCAGTTTGAGATGACTTGGGAAATTAGGTCTGAAGTTTACATATCCTAGACTCAAAATAGGCAGCCAAAACGCCAGGGGAGGAAACCCAGAGCCGAGGTGCTCCAGCCCTGCCTGCCTGCCACTTTCAACGCAAGAAGGCCTTGCTCTCAAAATGAGGCAGTGCTATGACTAGGGCAGCCTGAAGAAGGGTTGGATAGCTTCTTTTGAGGTTATTCAGGGATACCCTTAGGCTGGAGGGGGAGGGGTAGATAACAACTCATCACAATAGAGAGTTTTATAATTGAGAAACAGCCTTCTTTATCATCTTCAGTGTTCTGTCAGGGACAGTAGTTATTCACCCTTTACAGTGTACATGGTCTCTTGAGGTAATGCTCAGGTCCCATTTTGGAGACTCACTACCTTCTCTATGTAGGGAGGGAAGCAACTGTGAGATAGCCCAAGCTAGCCCTCTCTGAATCCAGAGTGTGCCCCCTCCATTATACAGCCCGACCCTCCCAAATGTCCTCCAAGACAACTTGGGAGAAGTTTTACTTCTCCATTTCACAGATATGGACACCAAATCCCAAGGAGGTCTGAAAAAACAAAAACAAAAAAACAAAAAACCTGTTTTATCTCTTGCTTCCTGTGCAGAGTTACAGAACGATGCTGTGGTGTACCCCAAGAGTGCCAGCACTCAGAATGTTCTCAGACTCTCAAAAGGAAGCCCTACTTCAGAGTTCAACAATTCACTTACTGGCATGGTGAGATGCTAATGATATAAGCCACCAAATGGCAGGCTTAGCTAAGATGACTTCCTCTCTTGCTAATGTATGCGGCCACTTGGCCCCACAAAGTCAGCCATGGGTTGGGAGTCCCTTTTTCTTTCCCTTCTGATAGAATTCATCTGCTTTGGGTTATAAAAGACAAGCAGCCTGAAAGCAGCCAGTCAATAAAACAGCCTTCGACAAGAACCAGTCAATGAAGCTCCCCAAAGTCACACTCTTCTAAGTCATGTGACCAGAGGTGAACTCACGTAGCTTCATCTGCAAAAATGGGTCAGTAATGGTCCATCCACCTTCACTTTACAGGCAGACATGAAGGTCTGAGACCAGTGTCGGGTGTCATTAGCACTTTTGGAGTGTGTGGAATTCTTGATCCTCTGTCCATTCCTGTCACTCATGGGGCAGGAACTCTGAGGTGTCTGGTGCATGTGTATAATGTCCTGCACAGTGACAAGAAGAGAGACAGTCGGCATGACAGCCACAGCTATCCAATGGTGCCTTCCCACAGACATCCAGGTTGACAAATTCATCAGAAAATATAGTTAGAAATGCCTTCCAAAGAACCAATTAGTCCCTCAATTTTATTTCCAGGGGAAGATAAAGGTACATCCTTTCTGTAATCAATCAATTTGACAAGCGTTTTGAAACTTTAGTCAGAGATTTGAAAAGTGCTAATACACGCAGTTTTGAAAGGTGACAGACAGAAGTGGGAGGGAAAGGTTGGGTTTTAGTCAAACATTCTCTTGGTCTTTAATTGATGTCCAATAGGGGACAGGAGTCATAGACAATGGGGCCCATAAAACCTTCAAAGGTCTTTTCTCATTTGTCCCCACCACAGTCAGCCTGCAGAAAAGGAAACTCAGACTCAAAAAGATAGGGCCTGCTTCCAATTTTACCACAAGGTAGGGTCAAATCAAGCCACGGACTATTTCTCTTCATTCAGCTCGCACGTGCTGAGTGTCTACCACATTTTGGCTGGGGAAAGAGCATCTATGAATAAGTAGAATCCACACTCAGGGCAAATAGTAACGAAAGCCATGTCTCCCAGCACAGAGGTTATGCGCTAAACTAGATATACAGAGCACTGTGCAACATAAAGAATTGATAGTGGTAATTCTGCCTGGGGTTAGCAGAGAAGGCTGGAGCTAGGAGTGAGTTTATGGGTGTATAAAGCAAGCGGCAAAAGAGCATTCCGGGCACAGGGGACGGAGTGGACCTAAAGCCAGGGGCATGGGAAGAACACAGTGTATATGGAAAACTCCATGCACATAGTTGGAAACAGCTGGGGTGGTTATAGAAAGTGCCACAGAACTATCTCGGGATGTCACTAGGTCTCAGCTGCCATTCCCCACCTCATTTGGCATGCTCCCTAGGGCTATGGCCTGTGTCCACCTAATGGGCTAGTAGGACACCTGGCCAAGTGCTGATAGCACGGTAGGGCTTAATGAATTCCCTTTGAAGACGAGAGGCTGGTGAGGGAGAAAAGAATTTGCCACTCAAGTGAGTCAACTGAAACAGAAGGTGTGTCCTGACTCCCTGGGCTTGGTGCTCTGGCTGCCCAACCAGACAGCTGGGGTCACTCCCCTGGGGCCACAGGGTTCCACTTGGGAACATCAGGTCTTTTTTCAGCGAGTCTTTCTAAGCCACAGAGCTTCTGTCGCAGTCCTGGCCTCCGTAGTTTCACTAACATAATTGATCCCAGAGTTCAGCTCCTCCGGCATACCCATTGGCTTCCAAGGGAGTGATGGCGCACAGGCCCTCCCTAGTCAGAGCACCTGCACATCACTGCACCCCCGTGGGACAGAGTGGAGGTCAGGCAACAGGTTGCATAAATAGCACTACACTCTAAAGTCATCCTTCTGAGAGCTCTGGGCTTCCTGTCCTGAGTTCTGTTTTTCCTTTGGGGATAGCTGAGGCACCCAGAGAAAAACAAAGCCTTAAAGCGAATCTTTCCCTGCCAAGGTTGAAGTGTTTTCAAGTCCCTGCTTATTCCTACCTTCTTGTGGTGATTTCCAGGCATCAGGACCCCTGTTGAAGATGCTTCAAGATGTGGGTGAGGAAAGGAGAGACCACTGAACCTGACAACTCTTGCAGGTATTCTCATGCATACGGCAGGTCTATAAATTATAAAAAACACCCAGACAAATGGTGCCAGGATGCACTGTGACAGGGGAAACCATCCACATACTACTGTAGCCATTCAGCAGCCCAAACAACCCTCGATGTCTAAGGTTTTTTTCCACTTACACTTGGTTCATTTGCTTTCACTACACACTTGTATTAGCAAACCAGCGTCCTGAGCAAGCAAAGCAGGTCCTTCCCTGATTCCCTTGCAAGGACATGGTCCTCAGTTCACTGAGGATCTTTAGAGTCAGGGGACATTTGTTCACCTAGGCTTTCCAAAGCACAGCTCCAAGCCGCTTTCACCACAGAGTTGCTATGACCCAAAGAGGCAAATGGGTGCGGTGGCCAGCTGACAGCCTGCAAGGGAATGTGACTGGGCAGTGAACCAAACTAAAAGCCAAGTCAGATACAGCGAATGCATTAACAGCTTGGGTGGCTGACAAAGGACAAGGACCCCGGATATAGGAGGAAAACTATCTACACAGCCATCACAATGGAAGATAATAGGAAGTTACCGGACTATATATCAATGTGCAAAGCTGGGAAGGTAAGTGGTGCCTAGGTACATACTAACAGCAGAGGGAACACTGATGTGAAAAGCAAGAGATGTTATTTCACAGCAGTCACCTTGGCCAAAATGTATTAAGTCTGACAGTGGGAGCGTTCAGTGATACTAGACAACAGTAAAGCAGTAAGACAAAGCCAATAGAAGTACAAATGGACATACAACTGTGGGGAGAAATTGGCAATGCCCACAAAGGCGAGGCTAGGCACACCTTATATTTTAGAAGCTCTACTCATGCATGTACTACAGAGGAAATCCCTGCATACATACACAAAGGGCCTTTATAAGGATTTTCCTGCATCATTGCTTCTAAGAGGGAAATGTCATCTAGAAGCTCACCAGTACAGAATTCCTTAAGAAATTGTGACGGATTTGCCCAAAGAGATGTTATGGGGGTAGAAGTTAAAGTGAATGAACTCAGGCTAAGTAAGGTACCAATACGGCCATACCTAAAGAAACAATGTTAAAAGAAAAAAAGCGATTTTCAGAATAAATCAGTTTTATATCATTCATTAAACGTTTGAAACATAAAACGACATGCTACCTTGTCCTGGGTACTTACGGAGGGAATGAACTGAACGTGGACAGGGAGTGAACACATCAGCTTTGGGATGGCAATTGCACTGAGGGGAGAGACAGAGAGAGACAGAGACAGAGAGAGACAGAGACAGAGAGACAGGGAGACAGAGAGAGACTCAGAGAGAGACAGAGAGAAGCAGAGACAGAGACAGAGACAGAGAGGCAGAGACAGAAAGAGACAGAGACAGAGAGACAGGGAGACAGAGAGAGACTCAGAGAGAGACAGAGAGAAGCAGAGACAGAGAGGGAGAGACAGAGAGAAAAGGAAAGGGAGTGAGACAGAGAGAGAGAGAGAGACAGAGAGAGACAGAGCTAGGAAGAGATGACCTACAATGGACTCTGCTAATGTTTGTTTGTTTGTTTGTTTGTTTCCTTAAAGAACTGAAGGGACTCTGAAGAAATGCTGGCACCAGGAAGTCCAGATGGTGGGAATACAGCAGGGTCAGGCTAGCCTTCATTTCTTGCCTGTTGTGAGCACTACATCATGATGGCCACACCACATGAGGCTGTGACTACCCCATATTCAAACATGGAGTTCAAGTCAATGTGCACCAAGCTATCTGGCTTGCCTTGCTTTTGTTTACAGCTCTTGGGGATGAAAAGACAAAAGGGAAATCCTGATACAAGAGACATAGTGTAAGCCATGAATTATCAAGATTTAACTAAGTCCATGACCCATCACTCAAATTTCCTGTCACCTTGGGCGTGATACAATACCTCTGGGACCTATTTTCCTTATCTGTAAAATGGGCACAACAATAACAGGTCTCTGAACAGTTGTGATAAGCAAATGACTATGTAAAATGCTTTGTGAGTGTAACGTGCTATGCAGATGGTCACTACTATTAAAGACCTGGATTTTACCACAAAGGAAACCTCGGGCCAGATTTACATTTCTGGCCGACAGTGACTCATACAACTTCCCTCCTGGAGCACCTGGCTGAAAAAACAGGCCTAGGCATCATCCTGTGGTTAACTGCTTGAAAAGTTCATTGATTCTCTTTTAGGCAGGTGAGTCTGAGAGCAGGGACCGAGCCCAGCTGCAAAGCTCCTTCAGAGAGGCTACTAGAGAAGGTCTGATTTTCATGTGTGCCGCTCAGGTGAGCAGATTCCCTTAGCCCAGGATCCCCACCCACCCTCCGCAGGATGGAGGAGAATATTGTCGGCAGACAAGAGCTCTTTCTTGGGTTTGCAGACCAGGAGCTGAAACCAGGAGAGGCAAAAATGATGACTGTCCTCCAACAGCATGAAATGGGGGTTTATCCAGGAGTCTTCTCTATCCAGAGTGACCAGGGCAAGCCCTTCATGCTAAGTGCTTTGGTTTTTACGTATGCAAAGATTTTCAGGATTAAAGCTGACCTCCATGGTTGTTATCTGAAAAGCACTCAATTCTGTTAACTATAAAAATGCAATAGAATTTCCCTCGACTGAGCTTCCTGAGTATTGGTTTTGCAAGTGGGCTCTCTGGAAGTGCTTCCTTGATTCCTCTTGAATGGCACGTTTGTTCCTAAAAGATGGTTACTGGTATTTTCCCACTAGTCCCTGCCTCTGCCTCTTACCTAGTGAATTATCATACCTGTCTACAGACCCGCTCTGGGACATGGCCCAAAAGACCTTTTAGGGGCAGCAAAGCACTCAGGAAACAGATGTGGCATTTGAATATAGAGCTCCTAAGCTACTCTCAGGGGATGGTCTGAGTGGCAATACTGCTGCTGATAACAGTTCCCCAGAGACTACAGGAAGCTACACAGCCAGACACACAAAGGTAAGTCTGACAGGCTGGCACCCTGATTTGAAGGGAGCAAGGGACCAAACTTTTGCCATGCTACCTAAGGCTTGGTTTCCGAGGCTGTCACATTCCTTCACCATGGTTACTAACTTGTTCCACTAACAACACCCAGACTATGAGAAAAGTCTAATGTCTCCAAGCCTAAGAAAGGGTGGCCATGACGCCTGCTAACCTCAAGAACTAGAGAGTGCCCTCGTGCCTGTTAGCTCTTTGATTCTTATGCAGAGCTTAAATGGTAACCAGGGGATGATTCTCCTCTCATGTTGCAGAGTTATGCCTCTGCAGTCAGAAAGGTTGAAGAACTTAGGTTAGCGTTCCTGATGTTTATGCCAGTTCTTTACCTCACGTGCAACTGAGAATAGTTTATCAATGATCAAGCCAGAGGGCCATTATTTAAGTCTCTGCCAAACATATAGGAGCTAGCCAGCTCACCCCTTCCCTTCAGGAAACAGTTTAGGACAAGAGACCATTTGTGAAGTCAGAGCAACATTTGCATTGCAGTGCACATTGTCTAGTTTCCAGCATCAAAGTCTTGGTGTGCGACCCTCCCTGACCCTCCCTGCGCTCTCTTGCCATTTGGGTTCTTCAGTTCATTAGAAGAAGAGGATGAAGGTGCAAAGCAAATGCTCAGAGGAACCTCCCTTGCTGTACCTGTCATCACGTGTGTCCAACATCAGAATGGCTCCTTAAAGCAGCGGTTCGTTCTCAACCTGCGGGTCGAGAGCCCTGGGGCAAACAACTTTTGCACAGAGGTGATATATCGGATATCTGCATATCAGATATTCAAATTTACAACTCATCACAGTAGCAAAATCATAGTTATGAAGTAGCAACAAAAATAATTTTATGGTTGTTGGGTTTACCACAGCATGAGGAGCTGTATTAAAGGGTCAGAGTGTTAGGAAGGCTGAGAGCCACTGCCTTAAAGGGCTGGAGGTGAGAAAGAAACACTCTTGAACTAATCGAGATACTTCAAGGGTTTCCTATGATGTAAAGGGTCCCCCAGAAGATCAGTAGAAGCATTATCTGGGAGTTTATTAGGAGTGCACAATGTCAGGCCCATCCAGACTGCCCTAGATCAGAACTATATTTCAATGAGAACCACAGGCATATGCTGTCACATCTTTGGCTAACCCCTGAAGGTAATCTTCACCAGCTCCATGTCTTCCTACTTCTGTACCAGCCTGTGATCCTGTAACCCCTTCTCTTCCTTTTTGCCTCTGAGCCAAGTCTTTTCCATCCAGTAAATTCTCGCTTAAAACAATCTCACCTCCACGAAGAACCCAGCCAGGTCTGGCCGGTTAGAAGTCTCTTCTCCCTCTAACTCCAAATCCCACGGACATGAACCTTCTGCCTCAAATTAGTTTTTTTGTTATTATTTTTATGATCGTAATTTATATCTCTCTCTAAATTATCAGCATTTCCGGTGCAGGTCTACACCTGATTTATTTCTGTGTTACTCAGCACTTTGCCATGCTGCAATCACAAACTAATTCTGCAACACCTCGACTATTGTCAGAGATTCATAAATTCCAATTAGTATTTTTGTTACCTTCAGACACATAACCATACATGACTATGATTTAGATTTGGAAATACTTACCTAAAATATTTATCTACATACCGGCAGATACCCCTTACTTCGAACACATACACACCCACACACACACACACACAGAGAGAGAGAGAGAGAGAGAGAGAGAGAGAGAGAGAGAGAATTTTGTTTTCCATAGCTAGAATCACAGTTAGGAAGAATTTATTGAGAATACACAGGAAATGACTGCTACTAACACTTTGTAATCTTACCAAGACAGGAGGAGGAATGGGACATTATAATAGATGGAGCATAATGACACACTCATCCCAGAGACTCACTCAGGATCTGCATTTGGGACAATCAAAGGTCCCCTGGCCCTTGTTCAGTCGCTTAATGGAGAAGACTCCAAAGACAGAATGCCACTGGTGTCCTTCCAATTATAGAATCATCTGATTAGAATTACAGTAAATGCATAGCTCAGTTTGCATTGTCCTGACATGAACTATGAAGCCACTCTTCCTGGAGCATCTGAGTACTGTGGAAGTGTACTGCCACGTCACAGTAGGGTCCTCGTGCCAGAACTACCTTAGAAATGGGACAGAAACAAGCTAAGACACTCTATTTCTGAGCACCTTAGAGCCCAAGGGTACCAGAGCTAGATGGGTTTGTTTTTGTTTAATGCTTAGAAGAAAAACTAAAGTGTCACACACTTTAGATAGTAGCATAGTTCAGACATGTAGAAGGAAGGGTTGTCTTTGGAATTATTTTAGAATTAGTTATTATAATTTACTTTTAGTCTGGTATATGAAGTCTAAGAGGTGGTCTATAGAACACAAGTTTGTAGCATCTTGGTCCATGATGAAATTGGTTCCATGTCCTATCTGGATATAGAAAAACAAAGTAGGAATTCTTCAGAATTGTAAATGTATCCTTTTCTACTCATTCCATTAGAGTGTGAGGCTTGGGCCTCAGGAGGGTATTGGAGCCAAGTCTGACTGTTGCTGCTCACTTAATCATCAGACTGTTAAGTATGACTGCCCAAAATCCAGCCAGAGCTGGAGGTGGGGTGGGGTGGGGGGACTGCACTTTGAAGCCACCAAGAAGGGGTGCTATTGGGAGAAACTCTGCTCTACTGAACCATGAAATAGGCTTTCAAAGGGTCAGAGAATAACAGATGTGTGAGCCATGAGTAAAATTGTCTCACCAGAGGGCTAACATTCATAATGAAGGAAAAGAAAGCCCACTGCATGACGGGCATCTGTCCAGGTCACCCACAGAACCAGGCCCAGTAGCAACCCAAAAGCACGAGGCAGTCAGCTTCAGAGGATCTGGTTCCTTGCATTTCTACTGTGGATGACAAGCCAACCACAGCAGGTGACTTTGGTCAGATGTAGTTAGTTGTCTTTGGTGCTGGCATTTGCTGCTTACCAAAGTGGTTTTCTGAGCATATTTTTTTGTCCAGTCCCATATCTCGCTATGTGTTTTGTTTTGTTTTGTTTTGTTTTGTTTTGTTTTGTTTTGTTTGAGACAGGATCTCTCTATTTAGCCCTGGCTATCTGAAAACTCACTATGCATACCAAACTGGCTTTGAAGTCACAGATATTTGCCTGCCTTGACTTCCCGAGTCACCATGCCCAGATCACTGGGTTCTTATGAAAAGCTAAGGAAATCGTATCGAGGAGAGTTATCCTGATTCAAGTTGGGAGGTTGGGAGGATAAATCTACTTTTGAAAACTACCTTAGCATGAAACAGAACAGATAACTCCTCACTGGCTGTCTTACAGCGCTGAAGTTCTAGAGACTTCTCATCCCTGCTTTGAGCCAGCCAAATGAATCCAATCATAGATACATGAGAGATTAGCTACATTAAATAGAGAGATTGCAACCAAGGAAAATGCAGATATCAAATCATACATATACTACACATGTACGTGCATCATTGTGAATATGTAAAAGGAGACAGAGTACTGAAATTCACAAGCAAACTCTTAACTGGCAGGGGAATAAATCGTTAGGCTCCTGGTTGAGGGAAATCATTGGGTCCTGAGGTGAAACAAAGTTTGAACAGCTGTTGGTTTGGACCCAGCCAGGATGCCTATGCATACCCTGGCATTGCGTCATCATGATATCTGTCATCTTTCTCTAGGTTTACAGCAGCTGAACACTGCTGCTGAAACTCTAAATTGAATTCTGTTTGTCATAGATGCAGAGCCCTCAGCCACCAAAAATGTCCAAAGCATGTAGAAGGCATCCATAAAACGCCAGTGCTGAAAGTGTAGAGGAAGGCATTTTCAGTTTGGGTTCAGATGCAGAGTGGGTTCAGACTAAGAGTGGGAACTTCCAGTCCACAGAGTAGACAGACAATCCAGTTGCCATCCAACTACCCAGTCCATCAATCAGCTGACCCAAATCCTTCTTAAATGCTGCCCAAGGTCCCCGGTGAGGGTTGCAAGGCCTTCCGTAGCTAGACACCAGCTTCTTTGTTTTAGGGATGAAACAACGGGGCTCAACTGGGAAAGTGGCCACGTCCAAGGTCATCAGACAATACATGGTGAAACAAGACAGATGTATACCCTGACTCAGAGCTGGTGTCCCTGCAGCACACCAACAGTCTGAGAAGTGTCACAGTACATAAGGTTTCCGGAATGGGGACCTGCTGAGTGCCATGGGGATCTTTCTGCATTTGTCTATAAAAGCTGAAGAACCTACACGTCCTTAGGTTCGTGCATAACCAAAGGGAAAACTCTGGCCTGGGTTAGCTCTCCAAAAGTGGTACTTAAGAGTGTGGAATTCTAGACTTTCATCTCATCTTGGACACTGATCCTTGTATAAGACACACTGTGGCTCCATGCTGAAGACTGTTTGAACCCCTTAGAAGACAGTGCCTGGAAATAAAGACAAATAGAGGTAATTTTCTCTTCTCAAGAGTGTTCCAAGGAGCACAAGTAAGTACCCGATGCCTGCATCTATCCAAAGCCTGCTCTTCATTTAGATATATGTAGGTATGGAAATGAAATGCCACACACGTTCACTAGAGACAGACGGTTTCAACTCCTGGGTTCTGTGTGTGCATAGACATGGTCAATGAAAGCTACAACACCCTTTTTGACTTTCACCGTCAACACTCCAGTGCTTGGTGTCTTGTGTCTATAGACAATTTGTATGTTGTCATTTCTTGTGTGTTCCAAGATTGTACCAGGATATGTGTTCTATTTCGCTCCAGGAGAAGGTGCTGCTGCACAAAGGTCCTACTTACTAAGAAAAAACAAGAATGAAAAGCAATGTAAAGCCAAAGATCAGGGCTTCAGCAACTGTTTCTTGGGATGAACTCAAGGGCATGACCCAGCAACTGAGTCCAAGGAAGGGAGGAAAGTGTGGTTGGCTTCCAGACCAGACTGTCCTGTTAATTTACTGGCTTACTTACCCTATCGTCTGATTCCTTTTGTTAAGGTCATCATTCTGAAACATTATTCTGTGCTGCTCTTCCCTGTGTCCTCTACTCTCTCAACACACACACACACACACACACACACACACACACACACACACACACACACACACACACACACACCCCAGCTGTTTATTTCAGATTCAGCCTTTACCTTAATCCTTCAAAAAGCCTTTTCCACCACCTCCCTCTCTCAGAAACGTCAGTCCCCCTATTCCATGGCCTCCCCCACCACTTTTCATGTTATATACATTTTCAAAGCCATCGTTGAAATGTGACCATCTCATGAGTCTCTGAGCTCCTGGATATCAAGACCCTTCTTGCTGTTTAGCCACCCCCTCAACAAAGCATAGCATTTAGGACCAAGGATACATACAACCAATAACTGACTACCTGTCAGAAAAACAAGTATTCAAAACTTTAGCAATTTATCCCTTGTTAACAGTACATTAAAAGTCTGTTTCGATCACTTATCAATTGTCCTGCTGCCCCTTCATGTCTAACCTAGTACGTGACATTTCCCATAGTCCCCCACTTCACTACACTTAGTTTCCTGCCCCAGATTCCATGTTTATGAGAGCTTCACACTACAAGATGTATCTAAAAGAACCGAGATAGCCCCCCTTGAACTCTTTACTGAGCATTCAGTACCCATTCTGTCTTTCTGTAGCATTCAATATCCAATATTAGCTTCTGCTCTGGTCCCTTAAACAGCTTCCGTGGGGACTCTACTTGTAGATGAGGCTCAGATAATATTGAAGGGTAAATCAAAGAACAAGGGGGTCCCTTAAGAGATGCTGAGCTTTTCAAGAGTACAAGTCCTACAGAAACCCCTCTAGTGCAGTAGTTGGTGGTGTACATAGTAGGTACTCACCATAAGTTGGCTTGAAAACCATTCTCCCCAGGATGTGATGTAAGAAAGCAAAGAAATATTATACAACACTGATCTTTGAAATATAACAGCCGTACATACATGTAGCCTTGAGAAAAGGCTAAACCTCATCGAGGAGAATGCCACTGCCTGTGACCAGTGTGAATGGGAGTGGATGTCCACAAGTCCTGCATTTGCCGAGCCCACAAGACAGATTCAATCTCCATCACATTTTCCCTCCCTTATCATCCAACAATAATGGACACCAACTTCTGGGAACCCAGGAGCAATACGTGGATTAGAACCCAGAGTAAGAGACCTTTTCTCATGTTCCCAGTCAGCCAGCATATGATAAAACTTATGCCCTGTTGCTCCTTCTCAAGCTGTGCACCCCGATGGAGAGAAAGGTGGCCAGAATGCCTCAAAGATGACTCAGTTCAGTGACTAAGGTGAGGAGGTACCGATAGTGGGAAGCAGGTGGGGGCAAAGAGGAAATGATGCACACTGTATCTTGCAACAAACTCCAAAACAGAAAGAGATATCTGATCTGGTACCTATTGTGGCTCTCATACCACATAGACAGACTGAGGCCTGGGTGCTTCCTTGTGCAGTCTGCCTCACTTAGTAGTGTACTTCCTCTATGCCTCTCCGTACCAATGCTGAGCATCCTCTGTTCTCTAGGGTCAGTTAGATAGGTATTGGACACTTGAGTATCTCTGTGGATGAACTGGGTTTTTAAATACATCATGTATCCCCAACCGGTGTGTATCTGCTAGGCTCCAGACTGTCTCTTTCACCCATGGTTACACTCTGACATCCTTGAGTATTGTGCAATCAGCATGTCTGAACAGGAGCACAAGGTACCTGCTCAGCTAACCACATTTAGCTCCTCTGCTGGTTAACTGTGCCACCATCTACCTAGTCACCCAAGCTAGAACGCATCTTCTGGACCCATCTTCCTCCTGTGTTCTGTCACTCCAATGTCCAGATGAACCCCTGTTCCAGGATTTCTCGTATCTTTTCTTTTGTCCTTCCCATCTGCAGCCGATGTAGACAGGTTACCATCACCATCCATTATGCTGTCTCTCCCCTCTTCTGATTTGTCTCCCTGCCTCCTGGTTCCCCCTCCACCTGTTTTTCAAATTGCAGAGGGAACGATACATTCAAATTTCATTTATAATCTTGCTGTGCTTCTGTTTGCTCTCCTCCGAGCCGCCTCCAGTTCTCACAGGATGGTCCAGATTCATCATTTAACACTTCTCTACCTGCTGGTTTGGCCTGCTGACCCCACCCCACAAACTCACATATACAGTGACACACCCTAGAGCCCAGCCAACCCTCCTAGTCTCACACCACACTACACCCTCCCCACTTCTGAATCTTCCAACACAACACTCCTCTCAGGTGCGTGCTTCTCAGACCAAATTCCCCATCCTCTACATTTCACTAGAATTGTCTCTCCCGTGGGGCCCCCGGTTGTACTAGTTTGATTCTGCCTTTCTTTCCTATGGACTGAGAGATCCTTGGAAACCCACTCAACATTTGTTGAAAATGAGAACTATCAAAGGCAGATAGGAAGTCATAAAGCCTGTTTTACTCTGTGGTCTCAGTGTTCTATAGTTTCCAGTGTTCTGTGGTCTCGGTGTTTTATGGTCCCTGGCGTTCTGTCCATAACACAGGTGTGTGATCTAAACAGCACACAAGCATTGTAGTCTCAGCTCTCACGCTGTATTGTTCTTCAACCAAACAAGTCCCACTCCTGCCTCATTAATCAACAAGGGATACTGCTGGGTTAGTTTTCCCAAGGAAGGGTTGTGGGTCCACCTCCACAGCAAAACAGCTGCTCTCAGAAAGGCAGGTTGAAGTCACAAAACTGCTCAAAACCGATGTCCAGAGTCAGGCAGGGCTACCTTAGGACAGGACTCTAGCCCTGTCATCAGCATAATCATGACTGTCCTCCACCCACTGGGTGCTCTTTTGAAGGCACTCACCCAAGGATTACCACAGCCTTCAGGCAGGCAGAGGGTGATACATCTGCTCAAAGAAAGCCACCCACAGAGTCTCACCTTTTCTAGGTCACTGTTCCACAACCATCCCTTCCAGTACCGCCCACACCTTGAGGTGCCACCCGCAAGCGCCCGCTCTCTCTCTCTCTCTCTCTCTCTCTCTCTCTCTCTCTCTCTCTCTCCTGTCCCCTCCCTCTCCTAGCACTTCCCCCCTCCCCCCACGCCTCAGCCTGTCTGTCTGCAGACCAGTAGGTAGTTCTTCACATCAGACAGCATTACCTTTCAAAGAGAAGTATGAGTTAGCAGTGTTGATGGCTCTGGTCTCTCAGGTTCTATCATCAGCCTGCCCCTCACTGAACAGCTTCTGCAGTGAGAAGACCTGAGCTTAGTTTTTCTCTGGGAAAAGTATGATCTTCTCAGGCCCTATAAATAAGAAAATAAGTTTTCTTATTTATAGGATAGCACTGAGGGGTTTGCTTTCAACATCCTTTCCAGTTCTACCAAGATGCATTAAGACAGGGTTTGCAAATGTGCCTCGTGAGTGCAGGTACAATGTAAACATAAAAGATCCATAGAAATAATAGGCCAGTGGACACCAGGTTCCATCTGGAAGAAACAGTAGCCTGCCCAGGTGTGGTGGAGCACACGTTTAATCCCAGCACTTGGGAGGCAGAGGCAGGCGGATTCCTGAGTTCGAGGCCAGCCTGGTACAGAGTGAGTTCCAGGACAGCCAGGGGCTACACAGAGAAACCCTGTCTCGAAAAACAAAAAAACAAAAAAACAAAAAAAAAAAAAAAAAAAAAAAGAAAGAAAAGAAAAGAAAAAGAAAAAGAAAGAAAGAAAGAAAAAGAAACAGTAGCCTTTCAAATAAAAAAAAAAACAACTAAAATCCAAGCAGTTATTAGATGCATATTATGTGAAAGAGATCACCATAGCCATAACTACCATAACTACTTAATGCTGTATTTGAATACTTTAGTGTATATATTTGAAGACAAATGTTCCACATTTCAGCATTAAATGTAGGTTTGTACCTTTTACACATATGGTAAAAGAAACAATATTTGCCTATGTACAGATGTGTGTTGTTTTGAGAAAAAACAACACTTGCCTAGGAATCAGGAATAAAGCATAACAAAAGAAATGAATTTGGAAGAAAATAACATACACACATACAAATATATACATGGATTCAAATCCTGACTTATTCATTCACGTTCTGATTTGGGATAATTTATAAGTTAACTAGTCTCAATTTCCCCATATTAAAAAGAAAGAAATTATGAAGATAATCTGCTTTCCTAGTAAATTGTACAAAAATATACTCCATGCAAAAATATAATATAGAGAGCAGAGAGGACCCGATGCATGCCATAGTCCCCTCCTGTGTTCTCTTTCTCACTGACACAAGGTGTGGCCTGGGGCAAGTCACTGACCCTTGGAGAGGCCTTTCTCATCTTTAGGGACAGGTGGACTTGATGATCCCCTGGATTCCTTCCAGACTTCGGATGCCGTGATATCATATTTCAAATATCTATTTTATGCATGGGCGTGAGTTTAACTAATGAGCGGAGCAAAGGGGAAGCCCCTGCAGCCTAGTGTTCACTCTGTTTCCAAGGCATTTCCTTTCTCTGAACGTGCCAGTTGCTCCCTCTCATATTTCAATACAGGGCCCATTGATGACCACAAACAGGAATGCCCAGTGCAGCTGCGGGCCCACTTGAGCCCTCCAAGCGGGCGCGCTGAAGCTTCTTTGTGGGCTCTGTGTTCCCAAAGTCTGTTGTTGGAGTGATTCTGGAATCCTCAACACCTGCACACCAGCTTCCTGAGCAGTGCCACTGCCTACCCCCCCACCACACCCCCACACCCCGCCCACCCTCCATTTGCATCTGAAATGCAGCTGCTCTGGCCCCTGAAAAGGGGCAACCAAAGGGACAGGACATCTCCTTGTTTGGTCTCCCTGGCTGAGTCCAGCCCAATCTGAAACTCCTCTGAGCAGAACCTTTTGCGGCTTTGCCATTGTGTTTAAATAAACTTCATCTGCAAGAGAATTTTTTTTTTTAATAAAATAAAATGAAACGACCACAAAAAAGACCACAGCAGAAGACATCTGGTCTTTCGATGAAAGCTTTTCCCTCCTCTTGAATTATACTTAGAAAAGAAAAGAAAAGGAGTGGGTGAGGCCTCATTTGTACTGTACCGCCCCCTCCCAAAGAAAACCAATACAAACAAAATTAGCACATGCTGGCCGCAAAGGAGTGTGGGACTCGATAGCCCCAGAAACAAGAGACCAGAGAAGAAAGACAAGAAGTCGTTCCCATTTCTCCAGCATTGTCTGCATGTTCCTCACCAGAAACCTTTAGTCCCGGTTTCTTTTTATGAAAGAATGTCCGATTTTATACTTTCTGTGCCCATTTCACAGATAAAATACTTACAAATTGTTTAGCATTATGAAACCCTTTCCTGGCAACTTCTTTATTGAGTACCATATGTGGATGCGATGCAGGCGGCACCCGCAAATATTTTGAGAGACAGTGATGTATATGCCAAAACCCCCAAATCTTTATCTCCACACTAAACTCACTCCTGTCTCCTAACAGCTGCTTCTTCCCTGCTAGGTTTCTTGCCTCTCAGAATGGCACCTGAACCCACATCAAATTCCTGGGTATCAACCTCAAAGGTCCCTTCCTGCTAAAGCCACGTGACATCTACCCCACTGCCCTACTGCCAAGATCTGTCAGTGGACAGCCGAAGCATCAGTAATTGTTAGCATTCTGTCTAAGCTTCGCCCCATAGTTACCTGGCAACAGCCAGGTAGGTCTGACCTACTCTAAAAGGGTCGGCTTGCCCCCTCCTGCTCTCTTGTTTCTTTCTTGGTCTCTTGCTCCTCCCTTGCTCTTTCCCTGCTTCCCTTCCCCCTTCTCTCCCCAGTCCCTTCCCAACTCTCTCTCTCCACGTGTTCATGGCTGGCCTCTTCTCTCCTCTCCTCTCCTCTCCTCTCCTCTCCTCTCCTCTCCTCTCCTCTCCTCTCCTCTCCTCTCCTCTCCTCTCCTCTCCTCTCCTCTCCTCTCCTCTCCCCTCCCCTCCCCTCCCCTCCCCTCCCCTCCCCTCCCCTTCTTTTCCCTTTCTTTCTCCCCCCCTGCCTTTCTCTGCTTCTACTACCCTCTTAACTCCCCT
>CM052713.1:16605722-16714399 GCA_028551405.1 Uromys caudimaculatus
GATGGTGGGGGCAGGAGGACCTGATCTGGTTTTGGGAGAAGGAAAAGAACTGAAGCCCTGAGGGCCAGCAGAAAGAATGGAAACAGGCAACCTCAGGAGGTAGGAGGTTGGGGGGAGCCTCCAGAACGCACCAGAGACCTAGGAGGTGAGAGACTCTCAGGACTCAAAAGGGAGTGACCTTAGATGAAATGCCTGACAGTAGGGAAAGGGAACTTACAGAGCCCACCTCCAGCAGGAAGACAGGGCATCAAATGAGGGAGGGAGTTGCCATCCCACTGTCAAAACTCTGACCCATAATTGTTCATGTCTGAAAGAACTGCAGGGATGGAAGTGGAGAGGAGCCTGAGGAAAAGAAGGTCCAGTGACAGGCCTAAAGTGGGATCCAGCTCAAGGGGAGGTCTCAAGGCCTGGCACTATTACTGAGGCTATGGAGTACTCATAAAAAGGGACCTATCATGACTGCCCTCCAAAAGACCCAACAAGCAGCTGAAAGAGTCAGATGCAGATATTTGCACCCAACCAATGGACAAAAGCTGCTGACCCCTGTGGTTGAAGTAGGGAAAAGCTGAAAGAAGCTGAGGAGGGGGCGACCCTATAGGAGGACGAGCAGTCTCAATTAACCTGGACCCCCGAGATCTCTCAAACACTGGATCACCAACCAGGCAGCATATACCAGCTGATATGAGGCCCCTAACACACGTATAGCAGAGGACTGCCAGGTCTGTATTCAATCAGAGATGATGCACCTAACCCTCAAGAGACTGGAGGCCCTAGGGAGTTTAGAGGTCAGGTAGGGTGGGGATTGGAGGTGGGGACATCCTTCTGGAGACAGGGGTGTGGGGAAGAGGTATGGGATGTGGAACAGTCAGAAAATGGATGTGGGGGTATAAAATATGGAGTGTAAATAAATAACCCCTCCAAAAGAAAGCAAAACTGAGCAAGTCATGAGGAGCAAAGCCAGTGAGCAGCACTTCTTCATGTCTTCTGTATCAGCTCCTGTCTCCAGGTTCCTGCTCTGTTCTGCCTTGGCTTCCCTCAATGAGCTATGACTTTGGGATATGTAAGCCAAATGAAACCTTTTCCCCAAATTACTTTTGGTCCTGATCTTCATCACAGTCATAGTAACCCTGACTAATTTAGACATGCAGCTCTCTTTCCCATCTACTTCATGGGTCCTTTTGAGAGCCAGTGAAATGAAGTATACAAATTTCAGTGAAGATATAAGGAAGTGCTGGGCTTCAAATACTTTTTAATATCTGTGGAGCAAAGACATCACCTCAAAGGAGTTATGTGACAGGGACAGCAAGCCACCCACCAGCTGTCATTTGGAACACCACTTATTCTGTGCTCTTGCAAATGACTTGGGTTGCCAATGCAGCAACAGATTTTCATTTGAGAATGTCTCAGAGCCAATGGTCACATGGAGAACAAGTGACATGTGACTTTTGTTATAGTCTCCATCATCCCTTTCAGCACTGTTGTTTCTCAACTATCTCATACAGCATCCTATAGCCATGCCCCACAATGCATCCTGTCTGATTTCTGATTTACAGAGTCAAAACAATCCTTTTGGTAATGGACGTGGTCCCAAGAGATCTGTGAGATAGGTGAGGAGCATTTCAAACAGAGCTTGCCTTTGGAACCCCAAACACTTTCGGGTAAAAAAAAAAAAATTAAGAAATGAAAAAAGCAGACTAGTTATTGCCTTGGAAAGATACATCACTGTCTGATACTTAAGATGAAACTCAAAAATTATGGACATCTTGCTTTCCTGAGCCCTACACCCAAAGGTTGAAGTGTTGGGGGCATTCACAGATGCCAATGGACAATTTTATCACTGGTAAATTATTCTTTTTCAGAATGTCAAGGCTCCATTCTTTTTTTATTTTGAAGTGAGACACTCTTTGAAACATGACATGTCAGTGGTGATAGTGGCTTAGAGCCAGAGCAGGCCGTGACATTTGTTCCATTCATCCCAGATGGCAACTTCATGTCTTTGTTTTTCTGTTCTTAGTAAGAAAAAAAAGTGGTCCACTCTGTGAGGACAGCCCAGAGGACTTGGCGGGCAAGTTAGCTCTACTCTGTAGCTTGAAGTACATTCATTTGCATTCCCAGCTTTGATAGCTTCAGACTTAGCTCAGAAGATAGACATGATCTCTACAATTTCTTCCAGTTCTAACAGTATGAAAAACTAGAATTCTTCCTTCTGTATTTCATGAACTTTGCAAGAGACAATAGTCATGGAGATCACTTGGGGTCCTCTCTTCCCTCCCATCTAAAACAAAGATGTTATCTATGCTATAGGGTCCTTGGGAGCTTTAGATGTGAAATATGCCTACAAGGGAACTTTTAACCAATACTTCAAAAGCCAGCTGTCCCCACACACCATATTCCAAGTTCTTATCATCTTCATGGTCTGGGTACATGGTCACTGACCTACTGTTGACTGCAATCAACTCCATGGTCAAATATGAAAATAATGTTGTAAGTTTTCTTATTCTGTCTAGGGGTCATGTGGAAAGTCTATCAAGTTTTCTATTCCTTCTGGCCTGGAACCTTGTGACCATGACCTACGGTTTGCTTCAGGTATCTGAGAAAGAGTCCCAGGAGTGCTACCCTACGTAGAGCATGATAGGGCATGGTACCACATACTTTTAATCTCAGCATTTGGGAGGTAGATTTGTGTGGCTCTCTATGATTCAGAGATCAGCCTGGTCTACATAGTGAGTTCTAGGTTGATAAAATGAAATAGCGAGGTTCCATCTCAAAACAAAAACAAAGTAACCTCTTTGCGCTATTGTAGTTGAGCCTGTCAGTGAGTTCTCTGCCCCTGTGGCAGCAGAAGAGAAAATGCAGGAGATGGGAAATCTGAAACCTAGATTCAACAAGGGTAGGTGCTTTTGGTTTAACTCTGAATAAGCCCGGGAGGAAGATGACTACTCATCAGCTAGAGCAATGCCACTGGAGCATGCCCTAGGAACATATTTTACTGTTCATTGTCTTCATCCCTTGAAGAACCTGAAAGAAAAAAATCAGAAAATTCTGCTTGCTTTTTCCTATTTAATGAGGTCGAACGATCTTCAGGAACGAAGAGTGCAGCTCCAGCTCAGCTTTTAATGAGCCTCAGGGACCCTTGTTTGAAACCAGCCTGGTCCCCAAAAATGCAGTGGCCTTTTGCTTAGGGGAATCACAAGTTAGGTATCCGGTCGCATCGAGGTCACATGGGGGCAAAGTCATTCTGAGTAACCTGGGCACCCCGTTAGAATGTCAGAGTTTGTAAAAAGTCCTTGAAGAAAGTTAATTTAGATCAAGTTTAATGGTGTGGTTTTTTGATGGCCAACTGTGTGAACGTGAGCCAGTTCCTCCAAGTTAACAGGCAGAAAAAATAAGGACTTTGGAGTCAAATAGACCCTGGGTGATAACCTGTGCTCATCTGAGCGCCTGTGCGAGTTGGCTTATGAGTGGCGGCTTCTGTCCCCACATTTGTGATACAAATAGCTGTGTCTGACTTGCAGAATGGTTGAAGGGAGTAATTGAGTACTGTGAGCCTGCTCCAGTGCCTCTCCCTTTCCTCTCAATTGCAAGACAATGCAAATCTTCCCACTCTGCCTCTTTCCCCAGGATTGAGCAATGGCCCCAAAGGGATACAGAGATACAGAGGTCAGGACCTTAGCTCCTGGCTTTGCAGCCTAGGGCCCTGCTCCCTTCCTGGCTATGTGACCATGGGCAAGTCCCAGAGCCTCTGGTCTGTTTGCATTCAGAGTGAGTCTGCTGTGAGAGGCTTTTCCGTAGGATTACCCGGCAGGTCTAAATTAGAAAGTGTACAAAAAGCCCTTGCCTAGTGCCTGGTACATGGTAAATGCCTAATAAATTATTAGCTAATAACGGCAGCAATAACATCTGAGAGTGCATTGTAAAACTTAAAAATCCTCTAAGACATCTCCCTTCAATCCTTTTCGGAAAGAATGCGTCGATGTTAGCAGTGCTTATGTAAATGTAAGTGGTTATTATTTATGTAGGAGAGCATTACTGAGTATTATTCAGGAAGAGGGAGAGAACAATGTAAGGGAAGAAAGAAATTTATGACAGGCTTCTTGGAGGAAAGGGGAGCATGTCACATCGCAGCCATCAACACAGAAGCGGCCCTGCACACTGCAGTGCAGACTGCAAGCATTATTGACAGCCGCCTTTCAAAGGAGGAAAGGAGCAGAGGCAGGGGCTGGGAAGGATGAGGGGGGTGAAAAGTCTCGTTCTACTACCTCTAAAATGAATGCTAAAGCTGTATTTGTTAAACAGAATCTCACTAAACACACAGCTCCAGGGAGGCAGTTGAGAGTCTGCCTTCAGGAAGAGTGTGGTACAAAGAAGACCTGGCAGTAAACACACAGCAATGGATTCAAGGCAGAGAGGGATCCTTCGGTCATGGGTTGGGTCTTTTTTATGGAGTTTATTCTCCTTATTACACCGATTACAACACTAGGCAGTTGGTCTCACAAAGCAAATAGTACACAAAGGGTATTGAAAAATTGAGGTAGAAAATATTAAAGCAAATGGAAATGCCAAAGAGTCATTACGGAATTGAGCATCAGAATCAACTCAGAGCTTCCTAGTAGTCGGGGCAAGAGAAGAAACCCATCCTTATCCTTTCGTGTTTTGTAAATGTCCACGACCTCTTAAGCAACATACAAAATCCAGACAAGGTCTTCCTTAGGAATCTTGTATTTTCTGCTTAGTGGACACATGTAAAAGTCATATGATGTGTAGGCATGTAATGTGTGTCTGTGGACTCATGGGCAATACAGGGAGGCACTGGTGAATGTTAACACTTAATATCATATACATATACATATATATATACATATGTGTGTGTATGTGTGTGTGTGTATATACACACACACACACACACACACACACACACACACACACACATATATATATATATATATATATATATATATATATATAACCAGTGAGAGATAGCTCACTGGTTAAAAACACTGGCTGCTCTTCCAGAGGTCCTGAGTTCAATTCCCAGCAACCATGTGGTGGCTCACAACCATCTGTAATGAGATCCAGTGCCCTCTTCTGGTGTGCCTGAAGAGAGCAACAGTGTACTCACATAAAATAAACAAATCTTTAATATATGTATGTATGTATGAATGAATGTATGTGTGTATAAAGAATATAGAGAATGACAAGCCAAGGAGAAGGACCACAGGATGGCAAGCCGCTGTAGCATCAACCCTTCCTCTGACAGGGCCCCTGAAAGTGACTTCCCAGCCTTCAGCCAGTTGATAGGAAACCCCGCCTGGGCCTAGGTTGGACGGACAGCCTCCCTGCGCATGCCAGCCAATGTTACACACATCTGTTCAGCACATTTGGCTTTGCTCACTGACCAGCTGCTGGCACAGAGTCAGAAAGGGCAGGTGGGAGTTCTGGGCAGGGGCAGGAAGGAGAGAAGGATTATGCACAGTTGTTCCAGACAGAGAATGAGGAGGCGGCCAGTAAGGATGAAGCTGAGAGAGGTCCTGCCCTGGAGCAGCAGGGCAGGAAGCCCACAGGAGTGGTAGGCCTTGTATTAATCACCCCCAGTGGCAGGTGAAGCCAAAGCACACGGAGGGTGTCTACTAGGCTCTGTGCCAGGTTCATACTGCTTCCTATGCTTTCTGGGGCTCCTTCCTGTTACCCCCAACATTGAGTCTTTTAGGAATTCCTGACTAGACAACACATTGCTACCTATGAGATTAAACATTTTATTTCCCACCTCTAACAAGGCTTTTGAATTCTTTCAAGGCTCTCAAAGATCTCCAAGTTGTTAGCATTCTTCTCACCAGCTAAAGGAAACATTGGAAAGAATAAGCCTGTCCACTAGACATGGGCCCTGGGGAGAGTAAGGGATATTCCTGAAGCCACCTGCTCAGCCAGTGAAAGAAGTATGAGCAAGCATTGGCTTCTCCACCACAGAACCATTTGCTCTGCTAAAATTTCAGCTGTGGACCAAGATGGTGAGCTGTGAGTGGTAAATGCAGTCACTAGAGAGAGCCATCTTAGCATGCCATCTTAGAATGAAACAGAGGTATGCTGTCTCATGCCTCAGGATGCTCACCAGCTGGGTGGTTCCTTCCCGAGTCTCCCTCTGAGTGGTCACTCTCTAAAGAGAATATTCAAATCACTCCTGCTGTGTTGATAACCTTGCCCAATTGTCACCTCTGTTTCTGAGAGTTCCTTTCCAGTTGCTGGTGGGTGCGTGCCTTGGGAGGCAGTGTACCACACCTCAGCTGAGGCTGGTCAATTCTTCTGTCTTCAGGAGCAGCACCATCTGTTTACTTCTGGTTCATCCTCAGTAGCCAGAGGGTCATGTTTACTTCTGGTTCATCCTCAGTAGCCAGAGGGTCATGTTTACTTCTGGTTCATCCTCAGTAGCCAGAGGGTCATGTTTACTTCTGGGACATTCCCAGTAGCTGAAGGGTCAAAACCAGGTGACAAAGAATCGCCAACATTCAACCTCAACTTTTATTTTAATCTATTTTATATGTTTTTTAGTTTCAGGTTACATGTGTTTTGCCTACATGTATATCTCTGTGCATTCATGGTGCCCAAAGAAGCCAGAAGAGGGCCATAGAGCCACTGGAACTGGAGTTTCAGACAGTTGTGAGCTACCACATGGGTGCTGGGAATTGAAATCAGAGCTTTTGGAATCGTAACAAGTGCTCTTAACCTTTGAGCAATCTCTGCCACCCTCAGTCTCGAATTTTAAAACATAATCAGTTTCATAAGCTTTAATGATACAGGTTCAGGCTTTGAAGAGCATCAGAAATTCAGACCTTTCCCTTGATACTTACTTAAAATGAGGATGCTATCAGCATCTGCAGTCTGAGGGAGTACAGTGAATTAAAGCCCCGCACCACATAACTGGCACAAATTTTGGCCACAAGTATCACATGATCAGAGGGTTATGGAGAATGACAACAAGGTTTGTCCTCCGTAGCCTGGGGCCGGGATTGGGGGGGATCTGCCATCACAACATTCCACCATCCAAGTCTGCACTACGTTTTCTTCTCATACAAGAGGAAATTAATTTTGTACCACTGAAACTCAATATGCAAAGCATGGAAAAGCAACGATTATAAACAGAAGAGACAAAACCTCCCAGGATGGCCTTCAAGTTCTTCCCAGAGCCGAGCCCTTCTTATCAACTGCCTCCTAAGAGGTGGTCTTCCCTTGACTGTAATATAAGGGTGTTGGAGCTGTCCTTTCTGCTGTCATCATAGACTTCAGTCCTGTGCAGGTGCCACATTCCCCATAGCCAGCTAACCTGCTCTATATCTGTTTACTTGCTATTCTACTTCCCCTTCCTCCAATCTTCATGCCTTATGCTGTAGATAGCTGTGACCAGCCTCAACAAGTCATGGAATAATGGCAGGCCATAAGAAATACATTAACAAGCTACACCTGAGCTTTCAAATTGGCTTCCTAGACTATATTACAGTTCTGAAGTACTATAGCTACGAAGCAGATATCTAGAGTCGTTCTGCATAGGCCCCTTTCTCAGAAAATCAATTGCTTCCATAAGAACTTAGTTATCAAAACATTGATTGGCTGGCATTTAGGGAGACCTTAATTTTGTGCTGAGCTCTATTCCAGAACTGATGGCCTTTACTTTGTCTTGAATCAGGAAGACTTTAAGAAGTTGTCAGATACAGCATCAAGTTCATCCCTCTCTGACATCCACTCTGAGCCACTGCTTTACCCCCTCTTGCCCTCATTCCTCACCATCAATTCTCCTTGTCTGACCTATCTAGGAAGCCAGCTTGGTCCAGCAGCCCACTCCCCAGCCCAGCAGTAGAAAGGACACAGACCCCAGGTTTGAATTAGCTGCTGCTTCATACAACTAGATGTTTTATGTCCTGAGGTTGCAATCTCTTCCTTTGTAAAACAAGAAGAAAAGTGTCCTTCTAGAGAGTCTGAGAATTGACAAGGATATAGAATATCACAACGGATTATCTGGTGAACTGCTGTGACTTTCCTTAAGATGGGCGCTAATTAGAAGAGACTGGATACTTGAGTGGGTAGTCCGTCACCATGTACTGCTGACACTTCCCACATCCAAGCACACAGACACCTACTTATTCACCCCTGAGTTCCACCTCTGTCCTCCTACTGTGTTTTTGTGTATCCGTGTCTTCTAACCCTTGACCAGTCTTGTATTAGGGTCAGTTTGTTACCAGTTTGTGAGAACTGGTTCTCGACATCTCTTCCCAGTACCCAGCAGCTGTTATACTGGAAGCTCTCGTGGATCATATACAACACAAAAGGAAAGCAAATAAAGAACACCATGACTTAGCCACTTGCTTCTCAAGAGTGGTTTGTTCACATTTACAGGCTCACAGGTACAGCCAAACACTTAATATTTTTCTATCTTCTTTGGGTGTGACCATCTGGTCTGAAGTCACAGTTATACCCCATTCAGGAGGAGGCTTCAGAACGAGCTAGCCCTGCATCTTTGTGGAAATAATGCTAACTCCTCATAAAAATCTGCTGCAGAGGAACCATCAATTTGAGAGTGGAAATAGGAGTTGTGTCGTAGCTAAGTGTAGGTAGAACATGTGCTTAGCACATGTGCGGTCCTGAGTTCAATCTCTGGCACCGAGAAAAGAAATGGAAACATCCCAACAGGAAACCAAAAGGATGTCCATGAACGTTAGGATTAACCCTCCTGCTGATGAGACCCACTCAGATCCACACAGCACAGCTCAGGTGCTTCCTTCCTGTGAGGCTGCCTCCTGGTGACGCAGTCTCCTGGGCCCCGGGCTTCCCTTGAGCACTGATGGAAATCTCCCCTTAAGCCCTCAGCGTTTGTGTCTTCTAGCCTTTCCCGGAACGCCTGCACTCTGCCTTGGGAAAGTCCTGGAGTAAAAGCTATGGAAGAAGACGAATCCTTTGCTTCTGAAAAGGAAGCCGCACCTTTCTTTCTCCTTTGGGAAAGTTCCAGACGCCACACATGTGCTAAGGTGCACCATGGGAGCTCAAATCTTGTTTTAATTTGGGACTCCAGGAGGAGACTGGAGGGCGAGCGAGGGCTCTCCCCCCATCCGCAGTGTTCAGTGAAGGTTTGCGGTACTGAGGACCATGATGAAAGTGTGCAAGTCATACCGGGTGCCAGGCCACACTTAGCATCCGATCCTCCCAAAGAAAGACTGTGCTAAGGAGATAAATAGGTGCGTGACACCTGAGTGGTGGGTGGTGGGAAGGAAAATTCCAAAAAAGAAACTGCGTCCAGCTGTGAACGTAAAACCCCTAGAAGGAGTTTCTGTGTCTGCAGGGACTGATGGATCAACGAATTTCAGTCCTGTGGAGAGATTGGAATTTTGCAGGTTCAGAGGCTAGCTCCTTTGTCTTGGGCTAGTTTTAGCTTTTGAAACAGCTACTCCTGGCCCCATTCTGTATCTGAACTAACACCTCATGAAAGTAAATAAAAAAAACTTTTAGAAGTTTTCAACTTAGAGCTAACATTTTGTGATAATAAAACCTCTTAGAAGCTATATTAATTTAGCAGGACACTAGCTTCTGCCAACCCATGAGCTAAGAATGTCTTCGATTAGCATCTTGGGACTCCAGAATAGCTCCCCCTTCTCCCTGTACCTGTCTTTTGTGTACCCACCAATGTATTTTAAAGCTGCCTTGGTTTATGACTTTCTTGGTTCTTAACAAACAAAAAACAAAAAAACAAACCCTGTGAAATTACTTTTACATTAGAACATGAAATTTGGGGCAACTGAAATCTGTGTTCCTGGCCTGTGGTCACTCAAAATGGATCCAGAATAAACTACCTCATATTCCTTTAAGATGAGAGCTATCGTTTTCATGTGAACAGCGGGAAGAGGGATGGGTCTCCTTATGAGGAGGAAACCGTCTCGTGGGTCTTGAGGTCTGATGTCCTCTGCTGTCGTGGAACTCTGTTTGCCATAGAGTTCCTGAATCTCCTCTGAGAAGCCTTTTGTTCCTGTCTGTACTTGAAATAACTCCCCACAGCCCAATCCAGGGAAATACCTGCCAATTAAACCTTAAATCCTGTCTCCCCCCCCCCCCCCCCACACACACACACTGGTTCCACAAATCCCACCGGTTCCCATCTCTTTACAACTGTAACTGCTATGGAATGTTGAACATTTCCCCCCGCCCGGCTCCTCCCGCAAACCCTGCCTGGACATGTCATTCCCAAACCTGGCACATGGGCAGCTTTCTCTCTGGGAAGGTTTTATGAGCATCTCCACAGGAATAATAACAGAAAACCAGGACATAGGGAAGGAAGAAAAGTTCCAGGAATCTCTCCAGCTGTATCCTTACCCACATCTCTGGCTCACACTACACTGTGACGTGCAAACTCCTCTCCCTAACCCTCATCCAGTCTCCCCACTCTCTCCTTCTTCCTGGGCAAAGACTCCTGCCATGAGGCACCCTATAGTGCTGAAACAATGCCAGATGTGGAGAGTTAGACTCCCAGAGATCCTTCACAGCTTTGCAAGCCCCATGTTGGTTCCTTGGTTTACTGGTGGCAGACCCTCTGTGTGACCGAGGCACTGGATGTGACTATCATCCTATCCCCTCTCCTCTTCAGCTCTTGGCTGATGACCAGACTCCTCCTCTCACTGTGACACAGGACTGTCTAAGCACCTGAGACTGGACTTTCAGGTGACTCCTTACTGTAAGCCAGGCATGTGCTGTGTCTGGTCCAGATGAAAGGGTGCCAATTTTCCCAGGATTGACTTCTATCTCTTGCTTTATCTTTCCAACTGTCTCGTCATGCCTTCCTTCCCAGTCTTCCAATGTCCAAATACACATATTAAACTTCTTCATTTCTCTTATCTGTCTAACGAGAGGTAACTTCAGAGTAGTTAAAGTCCTCCAGAACTTCTAGTCCATGTAACAGCAGAAGAGATGTGATTTTATAATACTTATCGATTTAAACTTTGATTAACTCACACAGGCTTTTATCATCAGATGGCTTTCTCTTCATCTAAATCAGCCATCTCCTGCAGCAGGTGGTGATCAGATAACAGAGCATAGCAGACCACAGAAAAGGCTGCCCAGTGCTGACTGCTCAGTTCTGAGCTTAAGAAGGCCCTGCATTCATCAGCTGGCTAGAGGGTTAATTTATTCATTTCCTACACACTTGATAAGAATGTAATTTGAATGTCTGTTGTGTTTAGATACAGAAACTATATGATCATCTTCAATGAGTCTATAAGGCCTTTCAGGCAAAAAAATCTCAGTCTGCCACTGTCTGTCTTGTAATATTGGCCAGCTCAGCTCATGTCTGTTTCGCTTCAAGGTGAGTAAAGAGAGAAGTCCAAAGCCACTGGTTGACCTTCTTCTGTGTTCAACTCAGGACGCATAAGTTAAGCAGGAACACAAGAGTTGGCCAGGGAAAGAGCTCCATCAAAGTAGCTAGGGCTACTTAGGAGAAGTCAGGTAACTGCTAGAGCTGGTGAGTGTACACAAATGGTCACATATTTGGAAGCACCCCTACGGAAAAAGAATATTAATAAATAGAAGAAAGCAGAAGAGTTCACATACAGCAGACAGCTGTGCAGAGCTGAAGTGGAGGTAGGATTTCAGTGGGTCAACGCAGGGTCAGGGGCCAGTTCAGACAGGAAACATGAGGAGCCATGGCACAGACGGGGAAATATAAGGTGCCCAGGGAAACCTGGGCATGCTCATTGTGGCTGCAGCTGGTAGGGCAAGCAGGGAGTGGGGGAGATGGGCTGGAAAGGTATTGTAAGGTCAGAGCAGAAAGGCCCAGAGACGCATGGTGAGGAGCTGGGCCAGGGAAAGTGATCTCACTGGCTAAGCTTGAGCGGGGCCTGCCCCTCCTCAGAAGGCCTGGGTGCAGGCCCAGAGCAGGACATGTGGCAGCAACTGGCAGGGAGGGTGCTGGCAGCTCCACCAAGCTTGTTTCTTCACCAGGAAACAAGGTTTCCTGTAACTCAGAGCCATGAATCAGCATTTCCTCTGTCGATAATACACAGCAAAGAATCGCAACAGCACAGAGCTTGGGGGAATGGAAGGAAGGAAGGAATATTTCATGAAATAGCTGGCCTCTGCTCCCTTTCCCTTCTGATAAGCTCCCAAAGAGCACTCCGATTTCCTAAGATCCTCTTCTTAGCTCAGTCCCCCTTGAAGACTAACTTGTACACAACACTTGGATCTCTTGTCCCATTAGGTATTTTCATCACCAAGAGAAGCCCACTCTTCAAATCCTTTACTGTTGTACAAGAGAGAACCACGCATACGTGTGACTTGCCTTTGAGTCTACTCTGTGTTGAGGTGCTATTAAATTAACCAATAATTCCACAAGGTCCACAGGGTACATACAAGTGACTTCACTAGTAGAGATGCCACATCAAAACAAGGAGAAGAAATGCTGATCTGTCTGTTGTTTACAAGAAGCCAGACGTGACCTAGCTCCTCAAACATAGCACAGGAGAAGACAGACTCTGCAGAAGTGAGGCTGTCTATTAAACACTTAATACCTTTATCTCAAGTAGAGTTAGTGATGGTGATTGAACTGATAAAATATTTAATGAACTTAATTTCTAGTAGTAAAATAGTTTATGTGCATATTTTGTTGATCACTAGAAAGAATCATATTTGTTCTCTTATTCTGTTTATCATGCCAGACTCTGTCCTAAATATGCACAGGAATGCACAAAGCAAACAAAAAACTCTGCCCTCCATAAAGCTCATCTTTTGGTTTCGTGCTGTGCAGACAATGAACAAGAGAAAAGAGGAGACTTAGCTGGAGGAAGTACGTCGTGTGTAGATCAGCAGAGATCAGAGAGTAGAGCGGTGGAGTGGTTTTACGCAGCCTGTGGAGGGACAATCTCTTTGAAAACGTGCTTGTTAAAGCAAGCTCCAGAAAGGCAAAGAAGGCCTGTGGCCATGTGGGATGTTGGGAGTTAGCAACAGAAATACTGTGTAGGATGGCCTGAGACAGTACCCATTGGCATGTCCAAGAAACGGCGAGAAATCAAGAATGGCTGATATGGAGAGAGAACGGGAAGGTGAAGGAGACAGAGCAGAGTAGGAGTCATAAGTTGACTTATAGAAGTGCTATCGTCTACTTCAAATAAAAATAATGAAAGACGAAATACGTCAAGAACAGCAGATGGAAAACAACCACGGCAAAAACATGTGAAGGACACGTAGGTGGCAAAGAAGACAGGAAAAGGAAAGGCAAAGGTGGGAAGAAAGAAAGAAGAAATGCAGGAGCTATCTATCTTCTACTCCCTGACCTCCTGGTTCAGATTTGAAACTCCAATGCAGGCTCCAAACCCATTGCCACAGCCACTTCTTGCAGGAACGGTATAGGCTAAGGCCTGGAGAGAATTTCCCTTTGATTGAGGTTATATCCCATGCAGGTCATTTCACCTGGAACCTGGGACTCTGCAAACATTCACTTGCCAGGGCTTCAGGCCAAAAGTCAAGCCAATTCACCTGACCCCCACTGCAGATTTCCCAGGAACATCTTTATCTTTGGTGGACAGCCCTCTGTGCTGCAAGCAACAGGCAAGAGACCCAGGAGAAGGAGGAGGTGCTAACTATGCCAGCTCCATCTTGCATAGGCTCACTCCGTAGCATGAGGGTTCATAGCCTTGCTTTGAGCCGGATTCACCTTCGAAGGTCAGCAATGCATGTGGAGGGGTGATGAGGGTACAGTGTGAGTGACATAAGGGGAACCACGCTGTCTTATTGCTAGAAGCCAATGTTCCCTCACTCTTTGTTCCTTCTCGTTATTAATTCCATGGGCGATACAGGCAAGCTCGCGTTCATTTCAACCTCATACTGCCAGTCCCAACTCCCTTCCACCTTGAAGAGTTTTAGAAAGACATCTTTGTGCGGTTTGTCCAAACTTTGACCTACTCACGCATGTATTTGCTTTGCCTCCTGATGTCTGCAGAGCAGAGCAGAGAAACTCCACATCAGCAATGGATGCTAAGTGGAGAAGTCCCTCACACTTCTTTTCATCAAGCAAGGAGAAAAGGAGCGAGACATTGCCCTCCAGATGGCCTGAGAGCATCCAGTCAGCCAGGAAATATGACCAGGGTAGAGACTAAGGAAGAGAGAACCAGCTCTTTGGCTTTTCTTTCCCATCCTTGCTTTTCTCCACCGCTGCCTCTCCAGATGCCTGGCCACCCCCACCATCAGAAAGGGCAACTCTGAACTTTTATTTAAATTATTTTTTCAACTCAAGGTAATTGCAGGTGATCCAGTGTATCTTGCATGTACTTTCCCCAAATGTTAACGTTTTGTGAAACTCTAGTACACTGTCATAATCAATTATCGATGTTCCAATACTCCTGACAAGTGAACTTCCTCTGCTGAGGGTTCCTTCATGACTGCCTCATTGGGGCCACATCCATTCTTTCTCCCACCTCTTCAAAACCCTGGCAACTGTTATTCTCTTCTTAGGATATTACATTTCAAATTAAAAATATAATATGAAAGGAATTATACAGAGTATAACATTTTAGAATCAGTCCCTTTCCTAATAGATAACTTCTAACAGGAGATCCATCAAAGAAGTAGTCATAGCTCAGAGTTAAGAGCACTTCCTGCTTTCCTCAAGAACCTGAGTTCTGATCTCAGCACCCACACCAGTTGACTACAAACCACCTGCGACTCCAATTCCAATTGATCCCACAACCTCATCTGTTCTCCTTAGAGACCGAATACACATGGCATGCACTCACACAGATACACAGACACACTCCAACACCCCCCCCCACACACACAAACACACATTGTACACCCAGGCACATAAATAAAATTTCCTAAAAGTAAATGGACAATTGTAAGTAGATTCATCCAGAACACTAATCAGTAGTTGGTTGCTATTTATTGCTAAGTAAAATCATGTGCACAAATTCACCTCAGTTTATTTATACACTGAAGGACACTTAGGTTCTTTCCAGCTTTGGGCTATTATGAATTTCATGATGTTTCCTGAAGCTGCTATAAACTTTCATATTAAGGTCTCATTTGAGCACAGTTCCTCACTTCTCAAGGATAAATCCTTGAAGCACACTAGCTTTATGTATGAAAATTGTATGTTTCCTTTGGTTTCCTTTTAAAATTTATTTTACTATTATGTATCTGTATCTGCTTACATGGGAATTTATGAATACGGGTCCAGGTACACACAGGGACCAGAGGCATCGCATCCCTGAAGATGGTTGCAAACCACCTGATATGGGTGCTGAGAACCAAGGTCCTCTGGGATAGCGGCCCACCCTTTTAAACACTGAGACATTTACCTCTTTAGTCATCTCCAGTTCCTCACTGCCAAACTTTCTTTCAAAGAAACTGTGCTGTTTTACATTCTCACAGGCTAAGGTGGTAGGGAGCTAGTTTCTCTTTGCCAGGACATGGTGCTGTCAATGTTCTTGACTGCGCATTCTGATGGATGTGTAGATGTGACACTTCCCGTTTTGATGTCAATTCCCCAATTACAGATGACATTGGAAGTCTTTCCATGTCTTTACTTACCAGCTGTATGGAATCTTTGGTAGAATGTCACTTTATATGTTTCATTTATTTCAGACTGTATTGTTTGGGAGTTTTTCCTTCATTTTTCCTAGTTTTTCTTAAAATTTTATATTATTTATTTTGATCATATTCAGCCCCTTTCCCCACCCTGTCCACCCAACTGTATCATTATGTAGAATAAATTCAAGACCGATTTGTGCTTCACATTTACTCTTGGATATGTGGCCTTCCGCTGGAACATGATCAACTCGCAGAGGCCACACACTTAATGACAAAATGTCTCTCCCTCTCCTTGGAGCTATCGATTGCCAATAGATATTTATCTAGGTGTGAGATTTCATATCCCCCTTTACTCTCCATGCTTTATTCTTGCAAGGCCTTTTCATGCTGCCACAACTGCTGTGCATACATCCATACAAGTGCCCTGCTACATCCAGAAAATATTGTATCCTTGTCGTCACATACCTCCCCTGGCTTTTGCAATATCTCTGCCCCCTTTTTGCAATAATCCCTGAGCCTTAAGAGAAGGGGATGTAAAATAGATGTCTCGTTCAAGGCAGTCTCCTAATCTCTGCGCATTAACCAGTTGTGAATCTCTGTGTTAATCAGCACCTGTTCCAAGAAGCTTCTCAGATAAGGGTTGAAAGAGGCACTAATGTATGAATATAAGTCATTAGGAGTTATCCTAGGTCCATTTAATAGAGTAATAGTAGTAGGTTCGTCCATAGCACCTATGGCCTATACCTAGCCACACGTACTTGACCCCATAAATAATGTGTTAGGCATTAATTCTGTTTTGGGAGTGGATCTTAACCTAATAAGAAAGTAGTTAGTTGTTTCTATAACATTCGTGCCACTATTGCTTCATAGGCATTTCTTGCCAGGCTAGCCATTATTGTAGTTTAAAGGGAAATAGATGGAGCTGAAACTAATCATTCTGAGCTAGGTTACTTGACCCAGAAGGGCAAACACATGTTCTTTCTTATAGATAGGTGTTAATCATTGAATCTTTAGACAAATTGTGTTTAAATTGGAAAACCCATAGAAGACAGAATCTAGTAAGGGTAGAGATTTTAACAGAGGGAGTGGGGAAGAGCAGGGGATTCAAAGAAGGAAATGGGTGAGGATGGAACAGGAGGAGTTGAGTTGGTGTGAGGATGGGAGGACAGGGTAGGAATAGAGAAGGGGTAACTAACACTGTAGACCTGTAGAAACGCCTTATGGAAAACTAATGTTTTAGAAGCTTCCTAAAATAGACGCATATACATTTATAACAGGAGATTAAACAGAACCACCCCGTAATAGGAGGGCAGTACTCTCTCAGACACTATGGGCTGTCAAATAAAAAGCTCAGTGTCAGGTATGGATTACTTCTTTTTGAGCTGTGAGTTAGTAAGCACCCCCAAACATTACGGACTATTGACACTGTGCTTGATTACCCTCTAAACTTTGATGAAGACACTACATAGTTGAGTCATAGGAACTAGAGACATCAAGCTGGTATTTCCCAGATACTTCACTCCTACTGGCTACCTTTCATGATCCTGGAAGGTTCTTCATGTACTACTAGGTGGAAAAGTGATCAACTGTCTTATTCAGCTGTGACACCTCAGAGCCACAGTAGTGACTGGCCTGGTGACACATGCCTACTCATGCAACTGTGACACAAATGTTGTGGGACTAAAACCACCTAATTGTGTTTAAGGCCTTCTTTACAAGGTAGGACTCATGTCTGGTACTGTTAACTGGGTCAAGAACCCAGGGGTGACTAAGTCATCAGCTCTGGAAGAACCTACTGTTATTATTATGCTAAGTGGATATATGATAATGGTGATTAATATAGAGCCCCTCCCCCACATTGGTCAGCTTGCAAAGAATAAGAGACTCTGCTTTCAATGGAGCATATATTATCCTATCCCCTCTCAACACAGTTCAACTATCGCTATGGAAGAGTACGTGGGAAGATTACAAGACCCAGAAGTAGTGAAAGACTGAAGAAAAGTAATATTTGCTGGATGAGACAGCACCGTTATATAATAAACTCACAGCAGCTGTGACTACATGCATAAGACCTCCAGACAAGATCAAGCCAGGCAAAATCCCAGCACGGATGGGGGATCCTACCCCTAACGTAGGAACTATTGGCAATTGCTGCAGGAAAGAGAGTCCGTTCTCTTTAGAGTGAAGCTGCTGAGAGGGTACCCGTGCTATAGAAGATTATCTTTTATCTGTGCTCATACAGGCAGCACCAGGTGGACTTAGTAGGTTTAAATAAAAAAGAATACATGAGAAGGGAAAAGTGGGGGTCGGGGCAGGAAGGAAGGAAATGTAATGAAGGGAACTGGGTATATTTCACTTGGGTATATATAATCAGAACACATCATATGAAAGCATGAAAGTGCCAATAAAACTTTTTAAAATGAAATGTTATTTGCATCAAAATAGATGCATCTGGAAATGATCTTATCAAATAAAATAAGTTACCCTCAGAAAAACAATTTTAAAAGAAATATCTAATTATACAATTATATTGCATATACATTATATACAGCTATACAATTATAGATTTGCCTATTTTTCATATAGGTTCTAATTTCATGTATTTTGTAACACTGTTACGCAGTATAATCACATTTAGAATTGCTATATCTCTTTGCTAAAAATGACTCTCTTTGTCATTATCTCTCACTGTCTTTAGCAAATTTCTTTGCTAAAAGACCTACCTCCATTATCTATAGGCTGAAGGTGTGTCTCAGAGTGCCTGCTAACTGTGCATGTACTCTGGGTTTGGTCCTTAGCACCGCCTAAAGCAAGCTTAAAGTCCCAGAACTTGGGAGGGACAGGTGGAAGGGTCGTCCTCGTCAAGGACTGTCTGACCACATAAGACCCTGTCTCACAAAAAGAAAGTCTACATTATTTGATGTGTGCTTTCTTTGAACAGTGTTTGCATACTTCATCTTCTGTCTTTTACCTTCACATCATTATATTTGTGGTGAATTCCTATAGACATTTTACATAGACTCATATCTCTTACCATAAATATGTAGATACCTATCTGAATTTTATTCATTTTTTTTTTTAGACACTGTAGCCTGGTTGACCTTGAACTCACAGAGATCCAGCTACCTCTGCCTTCCTATTGTGGGGACTAAAGGTGTGTGTTACTATATGTGACTAATAGATTCATATATTTTGCTTCATCTTTTAGTTGATACCAAATACACCATTATATCATTAACATACAACAGAATTATAGGTATAATAGACGTTGTCTTACACTTCTTTTTTTTATTTGTTTTGTTTTTTTTTAATCTTGTTTTTTCCTGACTTTCAAAAATGTTCCAAGAACATTTAATGGAAGTCCATTTACTATTCTTGAACATATCACCTTATAAAATATTTTAAATGACCACTCTAGATTTTATATCACATATACATGCCGTAATATAAATTTGCCTGAAGTATAGAAAGTTTACCTTCTCTACCGCCTCTTTCACCTGCACTGCATCTCTGCTCTCTATAGTTTGGGAGAGAGTTAAAGAGCCTTGTGTTTTACTTCCATCCTCAATCACAAGTTGGAAGGCTTGGCAGAAGGTCATTTGTGCTTGCTCATACTTTGGATTACTGTATTTTTCCTTCTCAATTTGCAAGCCTCGTCATTTTTCATTCCCTTCTGTTTAAAGAATGTCTGTTGAACATTCTTTTAGGATCAGTCTGCTGGCCACACAGCCTCTGAGTTTTCCTCCTGCCACTGTCTCCTAAGCGCTGGCATCACAGCGTGTACCCTCGTGCTCAGCTATTTCGCCTGCATCTGAGAATGTCTTAAGCTCCCTTCACCGCTAAGGGATGTGATTTCCGCTGGACTTGGGGCCTAGACTCATTTGTTTTTTTCTCCAAAACTTGAACACAAATCGAGTTGCTTCTCTTTAGCCTATGTGGTTTCTGGTGGGAAGTCTGCCACTGACTTGCTTTTCTCCTACAGTCAAGGAGGGGCTTCTCTCTGGCTGCTTTCAAGTGATTGTCCGGAAATTTGAGTATGTCTTGGTATGAACTTATTCAAATTTATTCTTCTTGAAGTTTACTCTGGTCTATGGACCTGTCTTCTGCCAAATTTGGGGTGTTTTGGTCTGACTTTCTGTTGATGGTGCTAATCAGGGAAAGGAATGCTCTGCGTTGCTTCAGATCCTCATTAGAAATCCAGGTTGTGTGCATAGGCCCTGATGACAATAAGAGAGGCTCCTCATCACTGCTGAGCAGAAGGGAGTCCCGCTTGGGTCAGAACTGCACTAAAACCTCCCAGTACATAGAGGAAGGGATGCCTCATTGTTGTGGTCCACTGACACCACCAAGGGTGTGGCCTCATTCCAGAGAAGCAAAGTTCTGAATTTCCAGCTAGGAAAGATGCAAGCTCAGAGACTCAGAGTAGCCATGCAGGATCTGGCATTCATGCGGTTTCAGCTTGTACTATGGTAGTCAGAAAGGATGTTACATCAACTCTCAGCTCAGTGAAGATGCAAATACCACCTCCCAGTGCTGCCCTTTCTCGCATTACTCCAGTGAACAGACAGATTTGAGGGCACATCTTGACACCCTGAGGAGCCTATGTTTTCATTTGTAAAATTACATTATTTGTTTCCTTGCTTGCTCACTTACTTGTTTATGAGGAGCACATGTATAACATGGTGTGCCTGTGAAGGTCAGAGTGCAATTTGCAGAAACAACTGTTCCTCAACCATGTAAGTCCTTAAGATTAAACCCAAGTCATCGGACTGTGTGGTAGGTGCTGTTACCCAGTAAGCCAGCCCACCAGCCTAAAATCTATGCTTTCTACTTGGCATTTGCTGGCACTTATTGAAGAAAGGCTATGACTTGTGTGGTGTTTGGTTGAGACAGAATTATTTCATCCAAAAGTTTTTGGCCTGATTTGTTGCCCCTTCTCCAATTTCTGTCTGGAAAAAACTAGACTTTTGTGGAGAAGGGTGTTTTATTTTTATTTGTTTTGTCTATGCCTGTAGGTCCTTCCAATACTTGTATTTTCAGCTCCAAAACTATAAGCAAGAAGAAGGAAGGGAGGCAGGAAGGGGAAGGGAGAGGGGAGGAGGAATGGGAGGAGGGGAGGAGGAGGAAAAGAAGGAAGGAAGGAAGGAAGGAATAAAGGAAGGAAAGAAGAAAGAAAGAAAGAAATTAAAGCAGTGGTAGCCCAAATTTTAATCCCTTCATTTGGATGGATAAGACAAGAAAGTCATCAGAAAATTCATAATTGTTGACCTCTCTAAGGTCTTGGGGTCCTTAGTAAGTCTGTTGTCTGCTACCTATGAAAATACCTTGTGTCTGTTTTGCGTAAATACCCCAAGGCTTTTAGTTGCCCCAAGCACTTGGAATGCAAAGAACAATGTCTACCCACCTTTCTAGAAGCATGTGTTTCCACTGAACTTTTGAAATGGTTTTGTAACTGCTAAACTCGGTGTCTTATCCCAGCAGAATGTGGTGTCACTTCTGAAATACTGACAGACTGTGTCCTTTTCATTTTCATGACATGCACAGCCTCTGAAACAGCATATACACATACTGCATGGTGATTAAAGTCTTTACTATCTGTCTGAAGCCACCTCTTCAGTCTTTGGCTCCACAATTTTGGAATCTCAGCAAACGGGACTCACTGCTTTCTCATAGTCCTTGGAAAACCTGGGATTTCTTGCTGCCTCCTTTGCCGTTTGCTACTTCATACAACTAAACAACCTGGACATTTTTGTTTGTTTGTTTTTTCTCTTCACCTCCAAGGACTACTCAGAAACCAGAGCCTAACTTCTCTATTTCCCTTTGAGTTTTCAAATGATCTGTGGCATTTTTGGGGATGCGGGATGCCTCCTACGGGTTTAGAAGCAATTTGTGAACATGGATTGATCTCCATGAATGGACTATGAGTTCCTTCAGGGAGTGTTCTAGCTCCCTTTGTGTTGTTGACCAAAAGCAATTTGGGGAAGAACTTGTTTGTTTTCAGCCAAGAGGTTATACTCCATCATAGAGGGAAGTCAAAAGGCAGAAACATAAAGCAGAAACCACGGAGGAATACTGAATACTGCATCGCTCGCAGGCCAGCCTTTACCGACAGCTTTCTTTCAGGACCACCTTACCAGGGATGGTGCAGCCCACAGTAAGCTTGGCCCTCGGCATCCGTAAACAATCAAGACAATCTCACACAGACTTACTCACAAGCCAGTATGATCTAGGTAACCCCTCAATTGAGACTCTTTTGGTGACACTAGACAGTCAAGCCGGTAAAGCTAACTAGGGCAGGTATAAGCCATGAATGATATCTTCTGGCCTTCTCTATAGGCCCTGACACAGTGCATGATATAAAATACATACAGAAATAAAAATAGATGAATAACCACATAATAGTTCAACTGAGAAGTCTCTTTGATTATTCATATTCAGATATTTAAAGAACTATATTTCCAAGACTGACTCAGTAAACAGAGATCAGCTTAGTATATAAAGAGAACTGGTTTCTTGATTAGCTAGAAAGAAAATATCACTCTTTACCAAGCCAGCCAATATGAAAGGACATTATTTGACTTAAAATACCACAAAAACTCCGAACACTGCAAGCATAATATAACGATAACAACAAAACAAAAATCCAATAGTCTACAAAACTAATATCCTTTCTCACCATTCAAAATAGCAGCACAAATTCTTGCTGGTGGTGACAAACTAAGTGGAGGGACAGTAAAGAAAAGTGATCGCTCTCTGTTTGCAGCGCTTCAGGTACCCGTATGCAACAGTATCATTACAGTTGGCTTTGCACAGATAGGTTTGAGCTGAGGATGACTGACTCCTCCACCAATCACAGACCAGGAAGAAAGTAGCTGGAAAAACTGGAAGAGACCGGCATGAGAAAAAGTGAGAAAAAGACAAAAGTTTTTACCCATGAGAATGTCATGACCCACCTTGTTCCATTGCCCCTCCTGAATGAGCCTGGCCCTCCTGAATGAGCCTTTTTCTCCCTCGCCATGTCTACTGCCATATCTTTCCATACATAGTCTCAGCCTATGGCTCGCTGTGTCGGTGCCTCTATGTACAGACACTAACATGATCTCCTTAAAGGTCACCTGTGATTTCCCCATCTCCATTTTCAAGTAAACCTCCATCTATCCTTTATCTCACAACAATAATGTCCAGATGCCTTCACCAGACAGTCAATAGTCTCTACCTGTCATAAGGTTGCCCCTTCTAATCCTGCTTATGGTCAGCCTTGCAGAAGCAAGATGGAGGGAGCTAATAGAAAACAGACCTGAAGTTAAAGGTTGCCTCACCCTCCTAATTGGTTTACGATCTTGTGTGGCCTTCCTAGCCTTGATGAGCTTCAGTGTCCTCTGAAAGGGTTTAAAAATAACAACTCAAACGTTGGAATGAGGAAAAAATGAGTAAAAGGTAGGTGCTCAGTTGACAGTAGCTATTTTTAGTCTGTCAAGACACATTGAACAATTCCTCAATTCCCCCAAGCTCACGGAGTTTTCTTAGACTCAGTGGCCCTGGCAAGATTTCCAAATGCCTTGTAGCAAGGAAAGAGAAGCAGCTAAAGATCAAGTTTGGGGGTGAAGAAGTGTCCACACTAGGACAGTTACTTCTATTAGAAGGAAATTCTGGACTATCTCTGAGTGAAACTGGGGCATAGGTGAACGACCAGATTCTAAAGCTCAGAACAGCCAAGCAGAGTGTGGCTGTGGCACCATGGGACTATCTTCCCTGAGCAACAGAAGAAACCCAACTTTCCATGGCTGAGAACACATCGCTCCCACGTCTTCATGTGGATGAACTGTCTGCTTTCTTCAGTGGAGAACATCTACTCACGGGCCACATCCAGCAGAGAGGAGAGGTTAGTAGGGACCAGCTCAGTTGGGGTTCCCGTTCAAGTGCTTTCACTCTGCCTCATGGGCCTCTCATATTTTTTATGTAAGTGCATTATTATAAGGGGCTCAAGGAAATAGTGTCAGGAGACCCACTTCATGGGTACGCTTATTACTATCTCTGCTGTCCAAGCCACACAAAATAAATGTCTGGCATTTCCAGAAATTGCTATCGATTCAGCAGCAGATTTTACAAGGCCAATCAATAATGGTTTCCTCCTCCCTCCTCCCTCAGTGGATATTTATTTGTGACCAAGCTTTCTGTTGCCCCTGTGCTTTCTAGTTTTTATAATTGGTACAGAATAAAGGGACAATTTCATCTTTTTCCAGGAAAAATAAAGGAGTAGGGAACAGACTATCAAAAACATCTGTCTCCAAGACACAAAAGCAGAAGGCATCCGTGTGTATGTGTAAGGCAAAGATAGATAGATGATGCAGATAGATAGTAGATGCTTAAACGGAAATGGAGATGAGTTTAAACAGGAGCCAAATTACAACCACCAGCTCATAAGCCACACCTTCTGATCCCCTCCACTCCCTACTCCATAACAAAGTCCCAGAAAGCCATGCAGACCTTTGCAGTCAAAGGTCCCTCTGTTAATATGCCTTTATATATATTTAACAACACCAACTGTCAAACAGATAGTCAATGTATTCTAGAACTTAAGGCTTCCAGCCCACCTCTTTCCAAGGCCTAAATAGAAATTGGTCATCTAAAGCCAGGGCCCTTGCCTCTCTTTCTGTCCCACGAGTACTCATGTCACCAGAAAGAACAGAGGTCTACAAACAATGGTGAGGGACTTTACTTGACAGACAGGAGACACAATACACTCTCTCCTCCAACTCACTACAAAACATAAGCTAGTCACCCTTCCCTTGAAGTTTGGGGTAAGAGTGGAGGCTTTCCTTCCTTCTGTCTTAACCTGTATACTGCTCCAATCTCATTGTGGAGGCTCTGATCCACATGTCCCTGAGAGCAGAGTATTACTGGCCAGTCAATGAGTATGGGCACATATGCCAGCCTAAGCTGCTGGTCAGAAGTCTGTGCCCAGAATGATACTGCTTAGTCATAAATAAATAAAGCAGACTTTCTGTTTCCCTTCAAATAGGCTAAATTGTGTTCCCTCAAAATATGTGTTGAAGTCCTAATTCTCCTTGGATCTCAGATTATGACCTTTTAAAGAAATTGTGTCTTTTCTGGGGTAATTAAGTTAAAATGAAGTCATCAAAGTAGGCTCTTTTTTGATATGCTCGATGTCCTTATAAAAAGGAGAGATCTGAACACCAAGACACACACACACACACACACAGAGAGAGAGAGAGAGAGAGAGAGAGAGAGAGAGAGAGAGAGAGAGAGAGTATTTGTAGATGAAGCAGACAGAGATCAGGTTGTTTCTTCTTTAAGCCAAGGAAGGTCATATTTTTATCAAAACACCATAAGCTCATAAGGGAACCTGGGACACATTGTCCCTCAGAGGGCCCAAGTCTTCTGACATCTTGAACTTAGACTTCTGACCTGTGGACTATAAGAGAGTGAATTTTGTTGTTCAAACAACCCAGCATATGGTCTTGCTAACTAAGGCTGTATCCTCACCAGTGAGTATTCAAAGAACCCAAGACTAACTCCTAACTAGACTTAAGCCTCAGAAACTACCCTTGATAATCCTTCTGCTAAAATATACCATTAAGACAAAGTATATAGACTAATGAATAACATCATTGTAAATGAAATAAGTCCCACAAAGACAAATATTACAAGTCTTCTTTCATATGGGGAAGATAGGCAGGGAAAAAAGAGAAACATGAAACTATAAGGTCTTCTGGGAATTGGGGGAGGGGTAACAAGGAAGGGGAGGAGTGGATGCTCACCATAACCCATGAGAAAACTTAACAGATCACTATGAGGAAAACACACTGTGTCTTAGTCAGTGTTCTGTTGCCATGAAAAGATACCAGAACCACAGCAACTCATATTAAAAGAAAGGTTTTAATTGGGGCTGGCTTACAGTTTTAAAGTTTTCGGTCATTATCATCACTGTAGGGAGCATGGTGGCATGTAGGCAGGCATGGTGCTAGAGAAGAAGCTAAGAGTTCTACATCCAAATCCATAGGCAGTAGGAAGAGAAAGACTCTGGGATTGAAATGGGCTTTTGAAATCTCAAAGCCCAACCCCAGCAAGGCCACACCTCCTAATCCTTTCAAATAGTGCCACTCCCTAGGACCAAGCATTCAAATATATTAGCCTAAGGGGACTGTTCTTATTCAAACCACCACTCATTGTATGTGTGGAAATGTCAGTCATAATGAATCATTTGTACACTTAATACAATAATTTTAAATGAAAGTATAGATGCAGATAGAGAGTCCATACCTCCAATTTCTCAAATAAAACAAACTTTTTCTAAAACTGGGGAGAAAGAGAAATATTACCAAAATTACATCTAATCAGTTGCCTAAGTGTTGAAGCATAAGTCATGGTACAATTTGTTCTATGATGCGATGAAGTTCAGATATTTTCCAGCAAAGTGGAATATTAAAGAAAATCTGTGTGTCATCTCACAACAGGGACACTCTGAATTCATAAGACCTATTTCACATGTATCTTTTTGAGTGAACAGAACACTGTATCTACATGCTACCTCACAACCAGGGAAGACCATGTGATCTAGCCAATAGATATAAGTAGATTTGACATAAAACACACACACACACACACACACACACACACACACACACACAAGTGGATGTGAGCTTTGGTAGCTAATTTTGGTTATCACCTTGACACACCTGGGAAGAGAGACTAAATTGGAGACTGCCTCCATCAGACATTTCCATAGATTATGTCCATGGGGCATTTTCTTGACTGGTACATGGTGTAAGAGGGGCCAGTCCACTGTAGGCAGAACAACCTTTAGGAAGGTGGGCCTGGGCTACTCAAGAAAGGTAGCTGAACATGAGCCTGGAAGCAAGTCAATGAGCAGTATTCCTCAATGGGTTGCTTGAGTGAGTTTCTGCCTTGGCTTTCTTCAACAGTAGACTGTAACCTACAACATAGATGAAGATCTTTCCTCCTCAAATTACTCTTGGACATGTTATTTATCACAGCAACAGACAGAAAACCAGGACAGACGGCTTTTGTATTCTCTCCTGCCTTGTCATCAAGACTCTGGGACTCCTATGTTCAGGACTCGGGAGGTACAAGTTAATGTCCACTGGATATATTGGCTACCTTGAAGAACCATGAAGCTCCCAGAGATATTTCTATGAGAAATTCTGTAATATTTAAGAACAATCTAACCTAACACTCTATCCTAACCCAACCTGATGCTGTCTTACTCCTATGAATTATATTTGACTGGTTCAATTCTCAAAAGCAAATAACCCATTTGAAGAAAAGTAAGTTGAAGTTTCTCATTGTTCTTGGTTAGTTAGTTCATAGCCATTGATGGAGCATCCCACTATGTCCACATGACCCACAGAAACACTTTGGGTCCCAAGATGATGGCCATGGCTTCTCTGCATTCTTAACTGGTCTCCAGGGACAGCTTAGAACAAAGGTTCTTTCTACTTTCTGGTACAACTGATTCTTCTGGCTGCCTAAAAGTAAACTTTCTATTGATTCTATCCATTCTCCTTTTAGACTGACTCTCTGGAGCTCTGAAATAACAAAAGACAAATAGATTCTGTTCCTAAACTTTTCCAGGCTACTTTAATCAAAGTTCTTTCAAGAAGCCTCAATTAGTCAACCACCTCTAATAAATCAGATCCCAACAGAGTAAGCCAAAGCATTGTCCCAATGATTTTGTTGTGCTAGGATTTTATGGTGTAAAAAAAAAAAAAAAGATATTTCAAATGAATGGAATGCCACTTGGTGCCCCACACCCTTTCAGAAAGATTTGCATGGCAGCCATCTTAGCTTCATCCAGTTTTAACTTCTCCATAGTATGGCTAAGTGTCTGTGTGTGATTGTGGGGTGAATAGCTTCCTAGCACCATAATCTCGAAGACTGAAGTAAATGTCTGTGAGGAGCAGGCAAGTAGACTGTGACTGCACGAGGAGCCCTGTTTCACAAGCTACGGGCAGTCTAACACGCTGTCTGTGCAGTAGGTTTCTTTGCTTCTCATTTCTGTGATAGATATTTTATCAACACATCCATGTGCTTAGAACACCTAATGTGGTGTTATTTAAGGTAAATAATGGATTTAGTGGAGATTGTAATGATAATACAGACATAATCTACTCTCTTTTCTTAATAGTTGATTGCCCTCATGATTTAGGTGGGGAATTGTTAAGAACTGTTCATATTGAGGCCTCAGGTTTCCATCTATCATATGGCTTTAGCAGGAAAAAAAGCATAGAATCCTACTTGAACAACTAAAACAATCAAATCAACATAAAGGTTAAAAAACACAAATAAGCTAATCTTAATATAATAAAATTGTTTATTTAAATTGGGCCACCTGGTATCAGTATGACAATGGAAATGCATTTATGTATTCCTGTGGGAGTATAAATTGAGGCAGCTTTTCTGAAAGTCAGTTTGACAAGTACTCTCAAAAGTGCTCATTGTTAGCATAACCTTTGACCCACACCCAGCGATTGTACTCATGGAAGCTATTTGTAAGGTGATGATAATGAGTATGTATAAAAATTTATTTACAATGATTATTGAAACATTATAACAGCAGCAACCAGAAAAAGACAGATAGCCAACAAACAGAACGGCTTTAAATTGTCATTATTCTATACAATGTTACGTTAGAGAGGCATTAGGAATTTGTTACTGAAGAATTATTACTACAAGAAAATATTCCTGGTGTGCTGCTGAGTTTTAAAATGGAAGTTTCAGAATGGTATTTTCAAGATGCCAGTTTTTGTAAACACCATACAAATGTACGTTAAAGATATAAAAACTCAACATTGCTTTTTCTCTGAAGGTTGGGCTTCTTGGTGGTTTTTCTTTCCATCTTCAGTCTCTTCTGAACTTTTCAAAAAGTTGTATAATAAGCATATAATATGTTGTATAGAAAAATGTTTAAAAAATACTTAATCTCATGCATAAAAGTTTCAGTTTCTTACTATACTGTTGTTAGAAATCAGGCACATCTTTTCTACATTTTTTAGGGATGACCATTCGAAATTGGCTTGGACTGAAAGGCTAAGTTAATCAAAAACTTTTTTTTTTCTTTTTTTAAAAACTTTTCTAAATATCATAGAGCCAAACAGCTTTTTATGAAGGCTTGAGAATGAATAGACAATTTCAAAATCAGTCTTGATACTCTGCTCAGTTTTATTTGAAATAAAGAAAAATGTGCACTTGTTAATTTTAACATCAGTGCTTCTCCAGAGCGCTCGATGTGGGATCAGAAGAACTGCATGACATCGGCCAGCAATGACTTCTGCATCCCTAGCAGACAATTTGAGCAGGTCTCCTGGTCCTGCTTAGACTACAGTTCTAGACTGGAAGGAAATGGGCTCATAGATATCTTTAAAGATGAATATGTATTACTTAATTCTTTCTTTTATATATTGAGATTATAATTACAGCATTTCCTTTTCCCCTTTCTTTCCTCCAAACCCACCCATATATCTCTTCTTGCTCTCTTTCAAAATTGCAGGTTCTTTTTAAAATTAATCGTTGTCACACACATGTGTGCATGCAGGCATGTGCTTTCCTACACACATAAGTACAGCCTGCTCAGTCTGTGTAATGTGATTTGTACACATTTTTTAGGGATGACCATTCGAAATTGGATAACCAATTGATGTGTTCTTCCCTGGGGAAGATTATTTCTCTCCCTCTCATTGCTCCTTAGCTGCCTGTAGTTCTTCTGTAGGGTCGAGACCTGGTCAATTTTCCTCCAACCATGTTGTTGCTGTCTTGTTCAGCTCAGGTTTAGGCAGGTACGTTAGTGAGACTATCAGTACTGCTTCTGACATTACTAGGAGACACATCTCACAACATTTCTCTAGCTCTTACAACCTCCTTTCTCTTCTTCTCTGCAATGATTCCTGAGCTGTAGATATAGGAGTTATAATGTAAATGCATCCTTTGGGACTGGGCTCCATAACTCTGCATTTTGATTGATTGTGGTGTTCTGTAAAGATCCCCATTTGTTTTGAAGAGTCATCCCTGCAAGCTTCCAAAGGAGGGAAGCAAGCAGCAGCCCTACCCAGCTATGAAAACTATGGACCACAACAGTAGCCAGCATAGCACAATAATCCTAAGTGAAGTAGTGGCACACATACCTTGGCAGCAACCAACAGCTCTGGAACTGGGCTTAAGATCTGCTCTGCTCAACAAGAGGAAAATCATGCCTGCTGGAAACTGTGGAAACAAATGGCGTGAAGTCCCGCATGTCTGCCCTGGGCGCTGTGGCTCTGGGAGGGACAGGACACTCGGGAAGTTCGGCCGCCTGTCCTCTCACAGCCCGCTGGGGGGGTGGGGGCTATGTGAAGCCTCAAGGACACTGCCCATGGGTGGAGGAAGGGGCCGTTCCTGGGGAACACCCCAGCAGGTTCTGGAGTTCCCAGGCTGCAGAGGCCGAGGGAGAGCTGGGAGCAAACCAGGTGCAGAGTGCAGCTGGCATCGGCTGTGGGACCCAGTTGGCAGCTTGGGCACAGGCTAGCTGCTTTGGCTTGGGTGGAAGTCCGCTGCAGCTGGAAATGCTGAGACAGTTTCGATGGAAGGGTAGACATGCGACTCATTGGGCAAAGGCCAGTTCCATTGTTTCTCACGGCAGTTCCATTGTTTCTCACGGCAGATGAAGATGAATAGAGACAGTCCATAGTTCTAAGGCGTTTATTTTCATTGTGGAGAGTGGCGTGGATGAGACCATATCCCGAGACCTCAGGGAGGGGTGAGGTAGAAATATTAACTGGGAAGGGGCGTGGCTAAGCCTCTAGGTGTCTCATTAACATGGGGATGGCTTGGGGGCATGACCATGCCTTTACCTGTGGCGGGGTTTGGGGGTGTGACCCTTTTTTACGTGACCAAATGTCACAGACCTATGGAGAGATGTAGCCACGTGTTAGAAGCTGTATTCTAGGAGCTTGGGCAAAGGGCTGCCATCCTTTATAGGCTGAAGACAGCCTATTGGGCCTGCAGCATTCAAACCTTAGCTCTACCAGAAAACAGACTTCTTATCACGGCCTGACAGGAAACCTAACCAACTACCCCAGGCTAGTGAAGCCAAGGATCTTGTAGGGGAACCTAAAACTATCAATTTTCTTCTTTCTTTCTTTCTTTAACTTTATTTGTTATTTATTTACTTACTTATTATTTATTTATTTATTTATTTGGTTTCTTTGAGACAAGGTTTCTCTGTGCAGCCACCACACCCAATTTAAAACTACCAATTTTTTAAGTCAGCATAATCTCTAACTACATTCTAAGTATTTGTCCTTATACCCACAAATAAGTCTAGTCCTCAACCCTCATCAAGTAACTTTCTCAGTGTATAATTCATCTTAATTATTACCAAGGCAATCTCACTTGTATATTACATAACTCTGAGTCATCTCTAACCTCTAACCTTGAACTACAATAACCAATTTTAATTTAATTGGTACAATATCAATACATAATTTTGATACATAAATTTGGTGTTTAATGTCTTAGTACTGCATAAAATATTTAAATATATAAGATATGCACTGTAGTATTGAATACATGCTATTGTTCTTATGCAGATTTTTATGGCATAACAATGTTATTATCATGAAGACAGTAAGCATTTTTCTTAACTTTTACTGTAATTATTATGTAACTAGAATAACATAACAATGATTCCTTTACAGAGTAGATTATAATAAACCATGATCTTTTTGAGACAGATGTTTTAAAGTGGAGATTAAAGAAATATTTTATTACATTTCCAATTTATGTAATCATTTTTTTTTTTTTTTGAGACAGGGTTACTCTGTGTAGCCCTGGCTGTCCTGGAACTCACTCTGTAGACCAGGCTGGCCTCAAACTCAGAAATCCGCCTGTCTCTGCCTCCCAAGTGCTGGGATTAAAGGCGTGCGCCACCACTGCCCGGCTATGTAATCATTTTAATTTATATATTATACTTATTCTTGTGCTGTCTTTTGCATCTCATATTTCCCAAAAATATGCCCATTTGCCTAAACATCAATAATATTATAACAGATATTTTTATTTAATTTAATTATTTTCCCAACATTTCTGAGACATCAATATTGGATATAACAGCACAAAGTAACTTCTGTTTTTAACCTTTCAGTTATTTTTTGTGTGTGTAAGATAAAATACCTGTGCGCAAATAAAACAAGTTATATATGCATAGTTCAACAAATTACTGTAAATCAAACCCCTGTGTGAGACCCACTTATGTTAAAAAGTAAGGTAGCCTGCATTCCAAAAGATCTTTATACCTCGTCCCAATCACAGGACTTTTCTGTTAGTCATAATAATGGATACTTTTTGTCAAGTGAAAAGAACACACAGCTAAATAAATTAGTAGTAATTTTATTATGTGAGGTTGAATTTTAACCCTCCAAAGCAGGTGGCAAGTATCACAATTTTGAAGTTATTCTCAGTCATGTATGGACTATCTGACACTCAGGGGGTCAACACCGGCTGACCCTGGGGATCCATTGGACCGTTTGTAATGCCATATGCCACATGGATGGAAAACTACTCGCCTAAGGCAGAAGGTCCTGTAAATTCACAAATAACTGCTTTTTTCATAAATTAGCTGGCTTCCTTCTACTTGGTGAATTCCCTAGGCATTATCAAAACTCTAAGGTCATATCTAGTTAATAGTTGGCTAGAAATCAATACACAAAGAGAGATGATTCCTGATAAAGCTGGATAATAAGCAAGTTCAACTCAACAAACTAACTGTCCTTCTGCTCTTAGATGTTGAAAAGAAGGTGCTGGCCTGCCCTCCTGTTGGAAAAATAGAATCCCACTCCACTACCTCCAGAACTAATTTGCTTTTTAACTAGGTCCTCTCTTTGTCCAATTCATCCTGTACTGTGCTTAGCTGTGCAAAGACCACTCAGATATTTGCTTTCTTTTCTGCTAATTCTAAAGCAAAGCATCAACCACTATTTTCTGGTGCCACAAGACCTCAGGTTCCAAAACGAATCGGTTCCTCTTTGATGTTAACAGCTGCCTTGTGAACTGATCCGTGGGGCTCCCAGTGCCCGAGGCTCAGCCGTGCTGTGGGGTTTCCATCTGGCAAACAACCAAAGCTTACCATTCCTTCTGTGCAATCACCCATGTGTGTGTACATGAGCACATGTGTGTGTGTGTGTGAACGGGTGGGTGTGTTCACGCTTGTGTTAGCATAATGTCTGGCTCATTCCCCACACAGCCTGTAGCAATAATAGTGAGAAGGCCTTTCATGTAGTATATGAGTAAGTAAATGAACCAATGAGCAATGTCACACCTGCTCAGGACCCTAGCTTGGCTCCTCTTCTCACACCTGAGGCCACCTGGATTCCACCTGCAGACACAAAATTGTGCCACTTCTCGGGACTTCTGTCAGAGGTCATGGTCCACACTCTGAATGGTTCCACATTTTTATATAACTGGCTTAAGTTCCCAGGAAAATGTTGAACTTAGGTTTGAATTTCTGTCTAATTCTCCTTCCCTAGTAGCTTATGTGTATTTCAGCTGGCATATCTGAAGCTGTTACTACCCATTTTGAGGCTGTGGCTGACACTATCCACTCCTATAAAACTAGGTATACCAGTTTTAATCTCAGGAATTAGGAACCTACTGTTTGATTCCCCTTGATGCTCCGATACTACCAGAGTCAACAAGTGATGTTCGCCAAACACAAAGGAGTTTCCATTTTTCCCTTTTCACTGGTCTTCCTGGTCCTTAGCATCAGACATAGCTCCCCATACTGTCCACAGACCGACCACTTTTGTCACTAGCCTTCCTCAGCCCACCAGCAGCTATGGCTACCCTTAGATGACAGGGCTAGGCCTCTCTAATCTGCAGTCCCACTGTTCGCTTGATCAGCCTTCCTTACTGCAGCCCTTACTTGCAGAAAGGGCTTTTGATTTCTAAAATAAAACTAACAATAAACATCAACAGGAGACAGCCAAAGGAGGAAATCAACAGAAAAAAGCAGTCACAAACTTTTGTTGAAGTCACTGCAATGGAGGGAGATATAATATTCATGGCTAGGAAAACTCAGTCCAGTTAAGATGCTAGTTTTGTTTGTTTTGTTGTTTGTTGTTGTTGTTTGTTTGTTTGTTTTGTTTGTGTAGCCCAGGCTGTCCTGGAACTCACTCTGTGGACCAGGCTGATCTCAGTGATCCTTCTGCCTGAGCCTTTTGAGTGCTGGGATTAAAGGCAAGTGTCACCACCGCCTAGCTAACACTAACTTTTTTTTTTAATTGTTTTGAAACAGGGCTGTACAATCGCCTGAAGCTTACTATGTAGCTCGGGCTGACCTCAAACATGTAATATTCCAAGCTCTGCCTCCTGAGTTCTGAGGTTTTATGTATATGCCACCACTAGGCTAAAATGTAATCTATAAATTTATATAGAGTTTTTTTTTTTTATTGAGAAACTGTTTCTAAGGTCTATTTGTAAAGGCCAGGGAGCTAGGATAAGCAAAAAAAAAAAAAAAAACCTAAGAGAGAATAAGATTGGTGGAGTCACCTTTGTGATTTCATAATGTACTGTAAAATACTCAGACAGTACTGTATTAGAAAGCATATAAACTCAGAGGCCACAGTCCAGAAGCAGACTTAATATGTGTATGGCCAGTTGATTTCTTTTAATAAACTCCAAGGCAACTTAATATGTTTTCAAAATTTTATGTTGTAAGAATGAGATATCTCTATGCAAATGCATGTACCCACTTAGGATCACATCATATAAACATCAACTCAAAATGGGCTATTATGCAAAGACTTTTGATACAGGAGTTAAAATACAGCATGTATAAGAATAAAATGTTAACTCACGCTAAATTAATTGCTCTATGAAACATTCTCTTAAGAGAGAAGAGTAAGGTAAAGAATGGGTACTCTCACTAATCATATCTCAGAAGGCATTTCTGTCTGTATATAGAGAACACTCAGAATTCGTGAGTAAGAAACTCGTCTAATTGTTCAAAGTGTACCTACACTATGAAGACTAAATCCAAGAGGGTGCATGGGTGGGGAAAGAGCTCATGAGATGCTCACTAGGAAGGAGAACAAAACACACCCTGGTTGCTTTGTTTCTATTCGAGTCACTAATAGGAAATCATTCCTAAAAGCTAACAACAGCGAGTGCTGACACAAATCCAGTATCACTGCCCCTCTCTTGTATATATTGCTGATGGGAATGGAAAGGGGTGATGGGTCCACACAACACAAAAGTCCTCTTGCTGCAGAATCAGTGCATCCTGTGTAAAAGCCTTCAGACATGATAGGAGTTCTGCTCACGGTAGCCTTGAGAGAAAACACCTCAAGCTCTTAAAGAGAAGAATAAACCACCAACTGAGGGCTGGGGACAGAGCTCAGCAGCATGGCTTGATCACATTTACATAACACTATGGAAAGGGAAGATAGGGCAGCAGGAAACTCCTAAACACAGATGCAGGCCAGGGACAGAAGGCCACATGACTCCAACTGGCAGCACAAGGCATGTTTTGAGGCGATGACTACTCATCCTGATTGCTGTTGTGGTCACACAAATCTACACCTGACCAAACTCATAAAACTACTCAACCCTATAACAATTTAAAAACAAAACCTCTCTCTCTCTCTCTCTCTCTCTCTCTCTCTCTCTCTCTCTCTCTCTCTCTCTCTCTCTCTCTCTCTTTTCCTCCCCCTGTGTTTCAATACAGGGTTTCTCCATGTAGTCTTGGCTGTCCCAGAACTCACTCTGTAGACCAGGCTAGCCTCAAAATCAGAGACCTACCTGACTCTGCCGCCTGAGTGCCAGGGTTGAAGTGGGCATGCCTGGCTTTCTCCAGGTATGCTCTTCCTATAGCCTCATACTGATAGAATCACTCTCTGTAATCCATTCTAATTTTACAATACTAACTCTCAATGTAATTAAATCTGTGTCTGCATATCAAATATGATGGTTGGCTCATGCTACATTGACTTGTTATAAAACATGTATCAAGAGTTAAATATGGCTGGGCACTAAGGTTCAATATGACTGTTAGTATTAGATATAATGAGATAATCATTCTTCTGGGTAAATAGCTACATAAATCTTTAAACTTCAAAGATGGTCTTCCTGGACCAGAGGTTTTCATTCAGGGTTTTTTCCTCCTTTTTTCTCCTTGCCAATGTTTCTAGGCTCTTCTGGATCTGTTTCAAGAATGACAGTAATAGACTGTGCTGTGGGATATATAGATAGATGATATAGGTATAGATAAAGATAGAGATGAAGATGGAAATGGAGATGGAGATGGAGATGGAGATAGATAGATATATCCTAAATACTTATAGACTTGGTTTTGCAAAGGCATCATATTTTTTAAAAGTCTTGAAACATTTTGTCAAAATATCCTTCAGAAAAAAATGGTATCAAATTTCATTGCCAGGAGCCAGGGAGCACCCAGCTCCCCATATCCTGCCTCCTTGGTCATGTTCTGCTGAGACCACTAGAGTTTCAGCTTCCTCAAAATCCTTCTACATCCATGCATGGGGAATGATCTTTGTGAGCCAAAATAACTCTCAGGACCCTGTATGTAGGCTTTAATATACAAGCTGGGCATAGTATGTGTATTTGCTTATTGGTTAAAATAAATACCCAATATTTTTCTTGGACATTGAGTTTTCCTATTTAAAGCTAAACTCTTTTGAGTTACAGATTTTTCAAGCAATAATTATTAACGCATGACTAAAGCTGTGATCCCCAAATATTTTTAATCAACACTGAAAAAAAATCAAATAGTCATACCAAGACTTTTTTATTGTATATGTTTAATATTATAGTTTTATATATATTTTATATGTGTATAACTTTAATCTAGGCCTTAAGAAATAATAAATGTAAGCTTCTTTTATATTTCTGGCTAAAAAGTAAGCATAAATAGAAGTTCTGGAATTTTCTTCCCACTCTCCAAAAGCTTGTGCTTTATGTCACATCAATCAAGGCACGCTTTGCAGACTTCTGTTCCAAGGGCGGTTCTGTTCTGTGTCAAACAGTACGGGGTACCACAGTTGCTGCCTTCAACAGTTCATAGGCCACCTAGGAAAAGTGGCAAGAGAGCATCTACACTGGATGTGTGAAAGCTAATTGGGAGAGGTTGATCCCGACCAGGGAAAGCTTAGTCTGAGGACAAAGAGGCCCTGACAAGATCATGACAAATGTTTAAAAAGTGTTGAATTCTGTGCCCTGAGGAAGCCTCTCTCTCCCCTTCTCTTTCCAGATGCAGCAACCTCACAGGATGTTGGCACAGAGAGGCCGACTGGGGTACAATCTGTACACCTGCGGCATGTGACTGTTGGTGGGTTTTTCTTTTGTCTTTTTTTTCCTGTTTGCTTAATGTATATTTTTTTCACTCCTGCCTTTGGGACATAGTGATACACTTTTCTGCTTCAGTAAGTGCAGTGTCATAGCAAAGGAAAAGACACTCCTTTAGGAGGGAAGGCTGACCTTTAGCAAGTTGGTGTCTAATAATGCTTTATTGATTTCTGTGTTGTGGTTGTTGTTGATGTTTTGAGACAGAGTCTCACTATATAGCACTACCTTGCTTAAAATGCCCTATGTAAACCGTGCTGGCCTTAAACTCACTGGCTTTTGTTTACTGACTGCTAAAGGCAGACACTACCACAATCGTGGTTTGTTACTTTAATTATAAAAATTTCACATCCCAGAGGGTGACAAGTGAACCCCAAGACCTTTGACCTCTCCCTGACTCTAAGGTACCCAGTAAGGCCTAGGTTGTCTGTCTGTCTGTTTGTTTACACTGTGGGCTTTGCTTTTATTAATGAAGCTGGACATGGCCATGCCCTTTACAGGGGAATTGTTCAGTTCTGGGTCAGCCAGAGCCACAGTCTGAAATATCACCTCACCAGACCTCCAAAGGGGGGTAGGATAGGTTCTAGGTGTTTTTGTAATTATTTTGCATAGATAAATGAATATACATTGGAAAACTTTAACACCTTATCTATAAAGGTTATCACTGTAAGAATGTATATAGATGCTATTCATGAATGCGTATTTTTTCCCTCCTGCCTTTAGGACACAGGCAGGAGGGAAACTACTTCTCTTTAAAAATAGGGGATGACCCCCCTACTTCAGTCTTTTACTCATTATAGGCTGACTTCAATCTCACAATCCTCCTGCTTCAGCCTCTCTGGTGTTAGGATTTGTCACTACCACATCTCAGTGCATTATATACATAGGAAATTATCAAAGATGACACTTAATTAATACAAAGTAGGGAGATGGAGAGCTGGCTTAAGAGTGCTGGTTGAACTTGAAGAGGACTGGAATTCTGTTCTCAGTACCCATGCTTCATGGCTTACAACTGCCTGTACGGAGGGTGTAACAGCTTCTTCTAGCCTCCACAAACCCCTACACTCACAGCCAAAGGACACTTTTTCTGCCTCCTCTTCTGCAGTACTTCCTGAGCCCTGAGGGCAGGGGTTTAATGGAGATACCCCTTAGATCTGAGTGTTCCAAGGTGTCTCACTCTCTGCAAACTGTTTGACTGCGAGTCTCTGAACTTGTTCCCATCACAGAGAGGAAAATCTTCATCTCTGATGATGGCTGAGCAAGGCACTGATCAGACTTGGTTTTCTCGTTCTGTGTTACCTCATTCAGGATGACTTTTACTAGTTCTATCCATTTACATCTGATAAAGGACTAATGTCCAAAATATATAAATAACTAAACAAAAAACAACCTTAGGTATCAAGAAAACAAACAACCCAATTAAAAACTGGGATTCAGATCTAAACATAATTCCCCAAAAAAGGAAAACTCAAATGGCTGACAAACATTTAAAGAAATGTTCAATATCATCAGTCATCAGGGGAACGAAAATCAAAACTACTTTGCAGTTTCATCTTACATCCGTCAAAATGGCTAAGATCAATAACACAAATGGTAGCTCATGCTACCATGTTACAACAGGAAGGGGCACACTCTCCCATTGATGGTGGGACTGCAACTTGTACAGGCAGTATGGAAATCACTGTGGTGGTGCATCAGGAATATGAAAATAGATCTACCTTAAGATCCAGCTTGGGCATCTTGGGTATGTAGCCAAAAGATGCTTCCTTCTTCTGCAGACACACTTACTCCACCATGTTTGCTGCTACTCTGTTCATAATAGCCAGCAATTGGAAGCATCCTAGATGTTCCTCAACAGAAGCATAAAGAAAATGCAGTACGCTTTCACAATGGACTATTACTCACCCAATGAATGCTTTTAAAAACGGAAAGAAAAAAAAAAACCATACAAAGCATAGATGCATAGCACTTCTTAAGCATTCTTACAACATGACTTGAGTCCTGCCACCCTCGGATTAAGAGTGACAGTGAGATTTATCACACCATGTCAAATAGTCCATGTGACATTGAAAGCACTTCAAATTCTTGCCTCCATCTTGACAACTGCCATCTCCTACCAGCGACACCAACCCACATGCTCCTTGGTGCATGTGAGCATCCATCTTCCCTCACTACAGTCCAGCCATCTAAGGAGCTAAGTGCTAAGGCCCTGAGACCTGCCTCTCTCTTCTCAGTTTTATTTAATCAGCCATTTGTGTCTAATCTTTCTGTATCTCATTTTAATGAAGAGGCAGAACACGCACCAGCCTTTAGCAGATTAAGACATTTGTTACCTCTTATTGGAAACGGCTTAATTTTCTTCTGGATTCCTATATCTCTTCCAAACTGGAAGAACAGACTAGGGAGGATAAGAAGATTCATCATGTTGCTCTGACTTCTCATATTTAAGAAGCCTATAGAATTTTTAAATAAAGATGTGCAGGAAACAACCCAGGCTCTTGTCAAGGCTAGTGGTGGTTCTCTACAATAACCTGCTGAAGTCAGCAACTACACAAGTCATTGAACATGGAGAAGTAAAGCTACTGCCTACATAGAGTCTTCATCCTCATGAACTAATATTCATGTTATTACAAGGTACTCTACTCTATACTCAACCAAAGAAGAAAATTAAATACCAACCCCACTACAAACTCTTTCATCTACAATGGTGACCTGCCTGCAAGATATGCTGGTGCAGTAGATGTGCAAAGCTTTTAGGAGAAACCAGCAAATATCTGATTTGATTTAAGGCCCACTCCACAAGATGGATCCTATATATGATACTGCTTAAGTCGCCAAGAATCTGAGGCTAGATAGGCAAGAGATCTAGGGAAAAAAACTAAATATTATTGTTTTCTAAGAATCAAAAAGAAAAGGAGCAAAAAAATTGACTCCCAATGATATTATGCTATACTCATAGATTGGTGCCTTGCTCAGCCATCATCAGAGAAGCTTCCCTCTGCCACAGATGGAAACAAATACAGAGACCCACAGCTAGACAATACACAAAGAGTAAGAGAACTTGAAAGACTCAGCCCTAAAGGGTATGTCTCCAGCAAATCCTTCCCTTGGAGCTCAGGGAACCCTGCAGAAGAGGAGATGGAAAGAGTGCAAAAGCCCAAGTGGATTGAGAACACCAAGGAATCAAGGCCTTCTAGACACAACAGGGCTGGAGCACATATGAAGACTCCAAGAGACTGTGGTAGCATGCACAGAGCTTACATAGTTCCGCAACAGATAGAGTCTTAGGGCTGAAAAGAGAAGCAGACATACACCCTATTCCTAACACAGAAGCTATTGTCAATTGATATGTACTTGCAAATGAGAAATTAGATTTCTCCAAGGGAGTCTAGGGAAACCAACTCCACCTAAGGCTAGACCTCATGCCCAGCAGTAGATGGCTAACATGAAATGAACTCACCTACATCTTGGGAGTTTTTGTCTCATAATGTTAACTCAGGACTTCGCTTTCTTTTGTTTTTGGTTTTGCAGGTCTTTTGTATATAGATTTTGGCTTTCAGGTTTGTGTTTTTATAGGATTTCTTTGTGTGTGAATATGTGTGTGTGCCTCTGTACATAGCTATATGTGGTTTCGTGATTTTTCTTTGGCTATTTTTCTTGTTTCATTGATTTGTTCTATTTCAAACAGTTTAGCTTTGTTTTTATCTTATTATATTATATTTATTATTATTCCTTACATGCCTTTTTGTTTTCTGATGAGAGACAGAAAGGGGGTGGATCCAGATGGAAGGGGGTAGGGAGAAACTAGAAGAAGTAGGGGGAGGGGAAATCATCATCAGAATATGTTGTATGAAAAAAAAAATCTATTTTCAATAAAAGAAAAAAGATGTTCCAGAGGTGGCTGGATACAACTGAATGGACATAAAAAAATTTAAGAACCCAACATTTATCAACATACAGGTAGAAATAAAATCTGAGAGACTATGACATTCCCTAGACTGAATTTAATATGAGAAGTGCATCAAAGTCAGAATCTTAAGGGCCACCAGTATTCGACAGTATGGAAAAGAAGTATCCTCAAAGGAGACCAACATACTATATTAAAAAAGATAAAAAGACAACTAGAGATTTGAAAGTTTCAAAGAGGAAGGAAGTGGTAAACTGTAGAATGCTACAGAAAGCCAAGAAAGAAAGGGCTAAAGTATGCATTGACTTTGGCAGTTGGAAAGCCCTTCCTACATCACTAAAAGCATTTCCATATGGTTAAAAGATAAATTCATACTATGCTAAAAAGAAAACAACTCTCTCCAAAGCTTAAATAAATATAGAACATCCAAGAGGTATATTGTCTTTCTGGTGCTGTGAAAGCAATTTGATCCTGTTTATTCATTAATGGAAATAAATTAGTCAACAATATATACTAACAATACATAAACAGGATTCTATATATCACAGCCAAATGAGAGCCACCTCAGAGGTGCAAGGTTGATTTAATGTCTATGAAAATTATATTCATAGAATAAAGGAGAACAATCATTTCAATATTCATAGAAAAGTATTCAATAATAACAGTATTTCACAGTAAATTTTAAAAAATACTCAATCAGTTAGGAATGGAGAGAACATTTTGAGGCTAATAAAAAGCATCCAAGAAAATGCACAGCTAATGTTTTGCAGGATGACAGAATGCTGAATGAGTTCTTAAGATAAGGAACCGAAGGGTGATGCCCATTTGCCATTTCTATTCAGTGCACTAGAATTCTTACTTAGGCAGAACAATTTATCAAGAAAATAAAAGCATATTCAGACTGAAGAAGAGGAAGTAAAAGTATTTCTACTTATAGATGACATTATCTTTTAGATACACACACACACACACACACACACACACAAATAAAAATCCTAGTAAGTTTGCAGAATAACACACTATTATATTTCTGTGTACTGGTCATGAAAATTCCAAGAATTAAAAGAAAACAATTTGCTTTATAATAACATCAAGAAGAATAAAATACTTCTTCTTGAATAAATTTAACAAACTACATAAATGTTTGTACAAAGAAAACTACAAGTTATAATTTTTAAAATGCTAAAAAATGGATTATATCCTATTTTCATGGATTGAAAGAGTAAATATTAAGGAGCTGGAGAGATGGATTGGTGGTTAAGAGTACTTGGCATTATAAGAGGACCTGGGTTAAGTTCCCACCACCCTAATAGTGGCTCACAATCTTGCTCTAGTTCCAGGAGCCACCCAATGCCCTCTTCTGGCCTCTGAGGGCATTATATACACAAGTAGACAAAAATACTCATACACATAAAATAAAATGAATAAATCTAAAAGTCAAAGAAAGATTAAATATTAAAATAGCAATCCTCCCTAAACCAGTGTAGAGATTTACTGGAGACCATTTCCAAAGGTCAGATAACTTCTTTACAGAAATCAGCAGTTGCTTCGAAAGTCTAAATGGAAATCTTAAAAAGACAGATGAGCAAAGACCTGGAGGACAGATCTCAAGGTCAGTCAAAAGTCAAAGTAGCTAAGATATTATGCACCACCAAACAGATTCACAGGTCAACAAAGTAATCTTTCAAAAAGCTAATGTCAGCACATCTACATGTATAAGTGGCTTGGGAGCCCTACTTTATACCAGATATAAAGTTTTAACTCAAAATGGATCACAGACATAAACACATGAGCTCCTAGAAGGAAAAATAAGAAAATTTAAGACTTTATTATCTGAGATTAGACCTTGTTCCAAGATAGGCAACAAAATAATAAGTAAGTTGGGCTTAATCAAAATTTAAAAGCACATGTGCTATTAGAAGCACAAGAAAATAAGAGTGAAAGAGAATAAATATAAAAAGGATGAAATTGGAACAGACAATCTAGAATAGAATGACGGATTTTCAAAGTACAAGTCTGGTAGGGTACTAATATATAGAAAATACTTCTAAAAGCACAACTCAATAATGGACAACCCAGACTTTAAGTGGGCAAAGCATGGGAGTAGACATTCCTCCAAATAGAACACATAACAGTTGACAGTCACATGGAGAGAGGTTCACCATCAGTGGTCATCCAGAAAACAGTATGCCATTTCAAACCCATTGTGCTAGGTTATGATAAAGCAACAATAGTAATACACGCGTTGCCGAAGATGGGGAGAAATTGGACGTTTTCCTGGCGGGAACAAAGAACAGTAAGTCTGGGGAATGTTTTGACAAGAGTTTGACAGTGAATCACTAGATGGAGAATAAGCATTTTGTTAGCTTGTTTTCACTGTACTTGTGAGAAGTGACTTAAAGGTGGAAAGATTTATTTTGGCTCATGGATTTAGAGGTGCCTGGGGTGCCTTGGACTACCTTGGAATAGGCTCTGAAGAGGAAAACTTCTGATCTCGTGGTGGACAGAGATATCATTCAACATGGTGCCTAACAATCACTTCCTCCAATAAAACCCCACCTGATAGAGTGCTCACAACCTCCTAATAATAACCACGGTATACACTTGTGAGTAGATTAATCCATTGATTAGATCAGAGCCCTCACCATTCAGTTATCTCTAAATGAGATGGTCCATCTCAATACACTATGTATGTTCCAGAAAGTTTATTTCTAGGTATATCCCCAAGAAACAGTGTGAACATATACACTGTGTGTGTATGTATGTGTGTATATATATATATATATATATATATATATATATATATATATATATATATATATAAAGCATATATATACACATATATGTATGTATATGTATGTATGTTATATATATCATATAATATATATATGTTTATATATGAACGTAAGAACAACTCAAATGCCCATGATAAACAGGTAAATTAAATGGATTATTATCCATAAATTAAATGACAAAGCATTAATATAAGCTACAATATGAATAAACCTTGACAACATCACATTTAATAAAACAAGGCACATGCAGAAACCATTTTCTTTCTTTTGTTTATTTTTCATTTAATTTAATTTTTTATTTACTCACTTTACATCCTACTCACTGCTCCCCTCCAGCCACCAGCTCCCACAATCCTTCCCCACTCCCCTTCCCTTCTCCTCTGAGCCAGTAGGGCTCCCCCTGAGTATATCCCTAACCCTGGCACTTCAAGGCTCTGTGAGACTAGGTACTTCCTCTCCACTGAGGCCAGACAAGGCAGCCCAGCTAGAAGAACATATCCCATGTTCGGGCAACAGCTTTTGGGATAGCCCGTGTTCCCGTTGTTTGGGACCCACGTGAAGGCCAAGCTGCACATCTGCTACATAAGAGCTAGGAGGCCTAACTAAGTCCAGCCTGTCTATGTTCTTTGGTTAGTGGTTCAGACTCTGAGAGCTCCAATGGTCTAGATTAGTTGACTCTGTTGGTCTTCCTGTAGAGTTCCTTTCCCCTTCAGGGCCCGCAATCTTTCTTCCTAGTCTTCCATAAGAGTCCCCAAGCTCCATCCACCACTTGGCTGTCGGTGTCTGCATCGGTCTGAGTCAGATGCTGGGTGGAGCCTCTCAGAGGACAACATGCTCCTGTCTGGAATCATAACAGAATATCATTAATAGTGTTAGGGGTTGGTGCTTACCCTTGGGATGGGTGTCAAGTTGGGCTGATTCATTCCTTCTCTCTCTCTCCATCCCCAATGCCTGCATTTCTTGTAGACAGGATAAATTTTGGGTTGAAAGTTTTGTGGGTGGGTTGGAGTCTCTACTGCTCCATTGGGATTCCTGTCTGGCTATAGAAGGTAGCCTCTTCAAGTTCCATATCCCCAAATGTAGGGAGTCACAGCTAAGTTCATCTCCACTGATTCTTGGGCACCTCCCTCATCCCAGGTCTCTGTCTCCTCCCGGAGATGCCCCTCTCTGACCTTCTCACCCTGTCAGATTTCCATTCATTTTTATAGCCATCTAGACATCTCTCCTGTTCTTCCCCACATCTAGTCCTGAACCCCCATTCCCCTCCCATCCTTTCTCCCTCCCAGTTCCCTCCCTCTCCCTCTTATGACTATTTTATTCCCCCTTCTAAGTGAGATTCAAGCTTCCTAGATTGGGCCCAAAAGATCATTTTCTATATGAGCCCTTTACAAGAAATGTCCAGAGTGTGAGAACGCTAGACATGAAGTAAGTGGTTTCCCAGATCTGGGTCAGAGATAAGAAAACAGAAAAGGGAGAAGTACTTTTAATGTGCTCGGGCAGGGGTCTTTTCGTTCTGATGACAATATTGTAGAATTAAATACAGATGATCAATACTAAATTTTATAAAACATCATATTACACTTCGACTGGTAAGTTTTATGGATGTAACTTATATCTATGTAGAGATCCTATGAGAAGGGAGGCAAACAGTAATAATAAGGCATAAAAGGTGCCTTAGTTTTCAATTATTACCAATTATTCATCCTATTACCAGTAAGACTAAGAAGAAGCAAGCACTAAGATACAGAGAATATAGGAAAGGCTAAGCCTGAGGACCCTGCTCTATGCAGATCAACTTGCACAACATCCTGGGTTCAATCTCTAGCCTTGCAAAAATAACGAGAAAGCAACCAAGGAAACAAAGAAAAAGATGCGTACTGCTAAACAGCCATTCCAAAGTCAGATGTCACTTCCAATGCTCTTAGGAATGATGAGCAGAGAAGAAAGGATTTGTACCCAGGAGAAAGCAGGAGGACAGGTGGCATTGAGGGGATTTGCAAAATAGCCTCAAGTTTCTAGAAATTGTAGGTAGTGTTTCCTGCTGGAAGCCATGGATTAGGAGTTGAGTAGGGAACCTGACAGGAGAATCATCTATAGAAGGGCAGTCCCCACGGAAATGGAAAAGAAGTGGCCTAAGAATAGATGGAAGGAAGCTGGCATTTGTTAGGACTCTATGTGGAACCTGGTCCTCAGACAGGTTTTATTGTCTCTCTAGCACCTGGGTAATCACCACAAGAGCCTGGGACTTTAGTACTATCCGTAGATTATGCAAGCAAGATGATGATGGGTGCCTCAGGGCTGGGCATGGCCATCGGCCACAGTGTGTCTAGGTGGAGCACCATGTGTTGGTGATTATGAGCTTACTCTTACATTTGCCACAAGACAGTTCTAAAACATGTAAATATTAGATCAGAGTGATTCACAGAGGCAGCTCAGGGATCCTTAGTGGACAGGAACATCATGTTACCTTCAAGGAGGTCCCACAAAGGGAGCGTCACCATGAGAGGGTCCCTTTCCCCATCTGGGGCTGGGACGGTGAGACGTAGTAAATATCAGTCAGGGGCTGCTAACTGTTGAATAAGCAGAAAGTTTGGCTTCAGCAGGCTGTGGAACCCACGACAACCTCCCTCTGCAACATGAGACCAAGGTGCAGTGTGAAGAAACATCCAGCAGTGCTTAGCACACACTTGAGGACATGCAAACATGTCTGGGCATATCACCTGTAACATAGTCTAGGGAGCTGAATAAAAGCCACCTAAATCTAACAAACTCTGACCATCAAAATCTTCACCTTTTGGAGAAAAGGGCTTTCTGTGGGTAATTAAAATTCAGTCTCTTGATGTAGGGAGGGGAGCCTAGATTAAGTTAGAAAACCCTATTTGCCATTACTAGTAGCCTAGAAAGACATCAGAAGGCATCAACATAGAGCAGTCAGTGTGTGGAGACTAACCTAAGATACAGCCAGTATATAGTCCCTGGCACCACTGCAAGTCAGAAGAGGGGAAAGATGGCGTCTTCCCCAAAGGCCCTTGATGGAGGACCTCCAGCCTCCAGCATGTCTGTTGTTTTAAGCCACCCGGTTGTGGCTGTTTGTTATGGCAGACCTAAGAAACTATTACATATGACAGCATTCTCCACAGAGTCTAAGCTTTTAAGCATTTGGTTGTGAACTTGTGGAAAGTAAAGACAGGAAGGGAGCTACAGGGGTCAAAGTCAATGGACACTCCCTCTCCCAATCCCTGTTCCTCCTTTCAGAAGCATTGTCAGTTTCCTTTCTAGGGATTGCCATGTTCCTCCATCACCCCCACCCCAACTCACCCATTGCCATGACAGGGAAAAAAACAGGCAACCTCAGGAGGTAAGGGAGGGGGGGACCATCTAGAATGTATCAGAGACCTAGGAGGTCAAAGACTCTCAGGATGCAAAGGAGGGATCGTAGATGAAATGCCCAATAGTGGAGAGAGGAAACTTGTAGAGTCCACCTCCAGTAGAAAGACAGGGCATCAAGTGGAGGGATGGGGTTGCCATCCCACAGTCAAAAACTCTTACCCAGAATTGTTTCTGTTTAAAAGAACAGCAGGGAAAAAAACTGGAGAAGAGACTGAGGGAAAGGAGGTCCAATAACCGGCCCAACTTGGGATCCATCTCAAGGGGAGGTTCCAAGGCTTGACACTATTACTGATGCTATGATGTGCTTAAGGACAGGAGCTTAGCATAGCTGTCCTCCAAGAGACCCAACAAGCAGCCGACTGAGACAGACACAGATACTTATACCCAACCAGTGGACCGAAGTTGAGGACCCCTGTAGTTGAATTAGGGAAAAGCTAGAAGAAGTTGAGGCAACTCCATAGGAAGACCAGCAGTCTCGACTAACCCGGACCCCTGAGATCTTTCAGACACTGAGCCACCAACCAGGCAACATACACTAGCTGCTCCAAGGCCCCTGACACATACACAGCAGAGGACTGCCTGGTCGGGTTTCAGTGAGAGAAGATGCACCTAACCCTCAAGAAGCTTGAGGCTCCAGGGAGTGGGGAGGCCTGGTGGGGGGAGAGGGGCAGTGGGGACATCCTCTTGGAGATAGGGGCAGGAGGAATGGGATGAGGAACTGTCGGAGGGTGGATCGGGAGGGGGGAACCACTGGAATATAAAAATTTAAATAATAATAATAATAGTAATAGAATGTAATCAGTTTCTAGCAAGGAAGAGGGACTAAGAGAAGGGCTGCTTTCTAATTGGCAACCAACACAATGTTCACCATCTTCATAACTGAATGAATCCATTCATAAATGAATGAATAGGAACATTTCCAATCCACTCCTTCTTCATCTTTAGTTGTGAAATAGACATGTTCAGGATTTCCATGTTCCCTCGTTTTTAATCCACTTCTCCCCTTGAGTTTGACTGCAGAGTTGACAGTCTCATGGCAGTGGGCTCCCTGAGCCTCTGAAGTTGGCTCCGTGCTTGGTGGAGTCAGCCTTCCGTTCTCTGCACCTCCCCCTCAAGCCTCCTTGCTTTAAGTGGGAGCAGGATCTGTCTACTAGTGGCAGATCTGGTCCTCTACCCTCTTATTCAGCTCTGTCCCTGTGGCTGGGTGGGAAGTCAGGAGGCTTATGAGCTTCCAGGCCCAAATGCAAGCCCCAGAAGGTCTCATGGCCAAGTTGCTTCTCAGTCCACAATAGAAGCAATGCATATGAAGCCTTCCTATAGCTGATAAACTTACTTTTAATTTTTTTCGTCGTATACTTTTTTTTAGTTTTTATTTCATTATCAAGTGTTATTGAACGGTGCCAAGCCATGCTGAGTACTGGGAACGGCGAAACAGACAACATAGGTGAGAGCTATTTGTCTTAACCTTTAGGGTTACTGTTGTGGATTTGGTTTTTTAAAAACAAAACAAAAACCCCACAAGACTCACTATATGGCTCAGGTTGCAGGGGTGAGCCATCACATTTAGCTTGAATTTACATTTTATTAGGGGTAGAAAAATTATAAATGAATCCTAGAAAAGTACATGTTAGGTCTTGTGAAGTCCTTAGAAGTGCTGAGACAGGGGTACCTGGAAGGAGTGGGACCTAGAGGGCTGAGAACAACTAATCTAAGACAGAAGAGAATAGCTCCTTGGGGTGGAACTCTCTGAGCTCAGATTTCAGTGTCCAGGAAACCGAACACCCGAAGCTGTATAGAAGACATTCCCGGAAGAGGTATGACCAAGACCTTGAGGCAGGAAGAAGGTTGGGAGCCTTCAAGAACAAAAGGTAAAATAACTAATTTGAAGGAGGAAAAGGACAAAATACAAACTCAGAGCAAAGACCAGGTAGGTTGTGCAGCGCTCTGTGCTTCGTCACAATCTTGCCTGAAACGTGCACGCCATTGGTACTATGCTAGTATTTGGGATGGTAAATTGGCAAACATTTTTATTGGAATAATTATAGATGTATTTTAGAGTATATTAGAAAAAAAGATAATTATCACATCAAAACTGTGATTTCCAAGATATTATTCTACTGGTGAAATGAAATTATAATGCAAATCGAGTTAAAGAGAATATTAGGTCAATTACAGTACAGGTGCTATGCAGCCTCGGCAAAGCAGTGCTTACGATGTGAAGCTTGGGGAACACTGCTTGTCAATTAGAAATAAGATGAGGAAGGGCACTGTTCCCATGTTCGGATGAAGTCAGACCACACATGCCAACAGGGTGAGAGTGGAGGGGTGTCCCTCCCAGGTAGGACTTCCCAGGCCTTCCTCCTGCTCCTCTTTCATCAGGATTGAGAGAGCTCCATCGCACTCCATCAGACCAAAGGAGCTTACTCTGTGGCTATGCAAGGTTCTACTCAGTGGGCAATTTTCTTCCTGGGGGAATTTACCGATGTAAGTCCCTGCTGTCCGACATTCTTTTAGCACCCATGGTATGTTTGTTAGGTAAGGTGAGTCGATAGCCAGAGCTCTTTCCCCTTGTGGGGTACTAAATCCTGAGAACATGGCAAATGTGCCTCATATGAGATGAAGGGCTTAACCCAGAGTGAGAAAGATGGGAGTGGATACATGATCTCATCTTTTCCATGGACTCAGTCAGTCTTTTGTCTGTTCTTAGATGACCAGGCATATGAAGCCACATGAGAGAGTTTTCATTTTTGCCTGGACAATCATTCTGAAACAAGACATTTGTACAGGCCAACAAGAGCTATTTCAATGAAAAGTGCAAGGGGGAAAGGAGATTCTTCCTTCCTTGGCTGCATGAGGACCCCTTGCCTCTGAATACTTCCTACTCTTCGCACCAAATTCTGAATCAAACCTGCTTCCTATTACAAGAGAAGCCTAGATAGCAAGCGGGTAGGAAAGGGTTTTGATAAGAAAGCCCATCTCAGAAGCTTTTTCTCCTTCAGGTCTGTTTCCAAGGACTTGGTCCAATAGACTGTGATGCCCCACTAGCACAGGCCAAGTGAGCTCAGTCATGTGGTATACACTGGCTTCACAGATCACAGGCCTGCATACATTTCCTCCTGAAAGAGCATGACCAGAGCCCGACTCAGCCCTGCAGACACCGAAGCCAGATGTTCGCTTTGCCCTCTTGTGAAGAGAATCCAGAAAGAGCACAGCCAGAGGATAAATAGAGGTTCAGCCAGCAGAACATAGCTTTGAAAGGCCTTTGCCCTTGACAGCCTGACTGCTCAGGGACAACCAGGAAGGACTAGAAGAGAGACAATCAGGAGAGTCCAGAAGTAGATGACAGGACACTGGATCATCTAAGCAAGGACTTCAAGTGCTGATGCCTTTAAGAGGTATCAAAGGATTCCCAAGGAATATTTAAACACTAATGACAGACACACACACACACACACACACACACACACACACACACACACACACAAATCTTAAAGAAAAAACACTAATTATGCAGACTGAAATTTCCTTTTATTGTCAAGTAGCATTAGCAATTGAAACCATCAACAGCAACAAAAACCTCCTCCAGCAGGAGGTAAATCTAATTGTTACCTTCTTTGAAGTACCACTGGAACGTGGAACTCCAAATATTTCCCAGAGAACCCAGCTTAAGTGCCACCTTCCTTGGCCCACCACCATACCCTCACTATTCACTCCCCCTCTCCCATGAGCTCAACAGTGTCTTTCAACTACTCTGCCTGCCCATTTACTTTATATTTCTAAGTGCTGTCTGTTTGAAGTTGTCTTTCTTGGTGGAAAATAAATTCCTTGACCATATCTACATTTTCGTAAAACCTAGCAAAGTGCCTGAACTGTAACACATGTGGGAAATGGGTCACGGTGAAAGAATGAGCCCATGGTGAACTGTTCCCATTTCAACACTGCCGTATATGTGATGAGTTCCCAAATCACTTCCCAATGAAAAGCTCCATAAATGTTGAAACTGCTTGGGATCAAGTCTCAGTGCTCTGTCTGGGGCTGATCTCCCTGCTGGGTCACCACAGGAAGGCATTTGGGAGGTACTGAATGACTCAGTGTATAGCAGGATTACCAGAGGGTTTTCACTGCTGTGGAAGCATGGTGGGAGGGAGCCCCAGCCTTGCCAACAAGGTCAGGAGCTGAGACAGCTCTCTATGACTATTCCCTGGGACCTGGGGACAGGATACTGAAAGTCCCAGACCCTATGTGCTGGAGAGAGAAGGTTCCCCAGAATCCCACCAAACACTTCCACTTCCAGTGTAATCTTCCTGCTTCTGGTCTCAGGATCTTCTGAAGATTTCCTGGAACGAGCTTTGGGTACAGTCTGGATAATGTTTTCCTCTCGAAGATCATGAGGCTAAAATTCAGAAAGGGTCATAAACCTCCCAGAGCACATATCAGGAACTGTATGTGTCGGAGCCTGGTGACATAGCATCATGGCTTCCAGTCATGCAAGGATGTCTGAGGCTCACTATGGAACGAAGAAAGGCACTGCTCTGATTTCTTACTTTCAGTTCCTCAGTTTCTTCGTTGGCTTTAGGTTACAGTGAAAGCCACTTAACAGCTAATCTTTTTAAGGTACCCAATTTAATGTTATTCGGTACATCACTATGTTGCTGTCTTAGGGTTTCCATTACTGTGAATAGACACCATGACCACAGCACCTCTTATAAAGGAAAACATAATTGAGACTGGCTTACAGGTTCAGAGGTTCAGTTCATTATCATCATGGCAGGAGCATGGCAGCGTGCAGGCAGATGTGGTGCTAGAGAAGAAACTGACAGGTCTACATCTTGATCCGCAGGCAGCAGGAGACTGACACTAGGCTTAGCTTGAGCATGTAAGACCTCAAAGCCTGCCTCTACAGTGACATCAGTGATATCCTTCCTCCAACAAGACCATACCTACTCCAAGCCACACTTCCTACTAATGCTACTCCCTATGGGCCAAGCATTCAATCACATGAGTCCATGGGGTCCATTCCTATTGAAACCACCACAGTTGTAGATCCACCAGCCCTAGATAGTGACAAGCTATTTTCATCCTTGTCTATAGCATGGCCAATATCTTCCTCTTCTAACACTGTCAATACCCACCTATTTTTCCTTGTCATGGATTTGCTTTTGTCAACGTTTCATGTGAGTAGAGTCATAGACTACTGTGGCTTTGAGTCTTGAGTTCTGGGTGTAATCCTTTCAGTGCCTATGGTATGTTCCTTGTGATAGATGGGTAATATTCTACTTTGTGCACATACAACATTTCTCTATCATATCTGATTTTGATTAAGGGCCAGGTACTGGGGTAAGACAAAATCCTTCATTCTGCACTCTTCGACGCAGGCACAGAAGAGTGCTTAAGCATGTCTACTGCATTTATTGAATGCATGCTGCGCACAGTGCTTGATGAGGTTCCCAGGGCGCTGGCACTGTGATGGGCAGCTCGGGTTTGGTTTCTGATGCCACACCATCTGTAACCAGCGATGTGGCTGGAAACAGCTTCTCCCCTTCTCAGAGTCTCAGTTATTTTGCTTCTAAACCGAGATAAGGATTATTATCTTAACCCACGGGGCAGCAATAACAAACTTACACCAACCTTGTGGTTCTTTCTCACAGGTCTGGAGACTGGAAATTCAAGGTCAGGAAGCCTGAATAGTGAGGCTCTGGTGAGGGTTACTCAGAGTGGGTTTTCTCCAGGAAGATTTTGCCAGCTTTTCTCTGCATCCATAAGTGGAGAAAGGAGAGAAAGCTCCATAGGCCCCTTTTACAAGGACACTAATCCCACCCATAAGTGCCTCTCCATCATGGACAAGTCACTGGGCCCCCCCAAAGTCACCACCTCCTAATGGCCTCATACTGGAGACTGAGTTTCAACAGATAGATTTTAATGCTGCACATGTATTTATATTGAGTATCTCCCCCAACCAAACACATGTGAAGGCTACTGGGAAACCTGGATGTATCTGTTTCCTTAGCAACTTTTATTGTTTTATCTAAAAGCAAAGAGCAGAACAAACCTGCCCACCTACAATATACCTGTGAGGACAAGGTTATTTAACCTGGCAAATAGAGAAAGACTTTCTACCTGGCTTTCTTTCATGTAACAACTTGGGGGAATGCCTTGATGGGCACAAAAGAGATCTCACTCTGGGTGCCACTGTGAAGAAAACAGAAGTCGGTTGCCTCTTATTCGGGCAAATGAACTGGAGAGCTGGGCAAGAGAAAACCACTAGCAATAGTCTGTGAGAATCTTTCTTGTGATCTCAATGTTTCCGTAGTTACCAAACTCAAAAAGGTCTGGGAGCAACTGGATTTTTATGAAGGTTGAGGAAGACATTGGGTCTTGTCCTCAAATGGATGCATGATGTGTCATGCAAATGTGTCATGATGACACATTCTGTGGGTATGCGTGGCTAGTATGTTGTGGATTCAAGGCTCTCATAAGACTTGGCAGTAGAGTGGTCAAGTTTAATCACATCTACAAGGGTTCCTGATGACATCTGTGCTATACATATTAGACATCTGCCCCAAGATCTGTGCCCATGTGTGGTGACACTGATGAGGGTCACAAAGTCCCCTCACTAAGAATACACTGACTTTATATCCTTCCACCCCAGGAAGCCTTCACCCCTAAAGCCACAGCACAATCTCAGCACTGTCTTGCTCTCGCTGTCAAAATCTTGAGATTTTGGTTTGGAGGCCCTTAAGTGGCAGCCACAAGTGAAATAATCTATGCAAACAAAGATAGACTTCCGGAGTACACACATCCCCACCAACCCCGTGTACATTCTGCTGTCACCAGCAGAGAACTTGTTCAGGAACAGCTTCCCTGAGGACCTAGCAAATGTCTTCTCTCCTGCTCAGTTGCCAGGTGACATGCTAGTCACTGGCTCACATTGCTCCAAGCCAAGAAGATCAGGATGAGGGCTTACAGCTCTGCCTGACACCCAATGGCATTATACCAGAGGAAATGTTCTTGCCCATGAAGCAGTCCAAATTTTGATCAAGTCCATTCTCTACTCAAATCCAAGGATTCTTAAAGAAAAAAGTATCAATAAAAAGCACAAAACTAAATATCCTAAGATGTTCCTTTAAAAATTCTCCATAATGCTAAGCAGCTGGGGACATAAAATCTCAGCCATAGGTAAGACAGAAAAAGGGTCGCTCTGAATCATCACAATGGCATTTCAAGAGCCATAAAATGAAGATTGGAGCAATATGGCAAGAGTATATGATATTAAGTGGAAACACAAAATGCTAAATAGCATTTGCATGATGATTGCAACCATATAAAATATATATCGCACATGCAAAGACAGTAGAAAATAAAAAATACCTCTAAAGACAAAAGACACATGAGTAACTATTTTTTTTTAATTTTTATCTATTACATGCTTTGCTTAGCATTTCAATAGGTTCAAACCTGAGTTCTTCTCCAGCAGAGCATCTGCATCTGTTTTCCCCACCGAGTAGGATGTCTTACATCTGCCACTACCAAGATATTTGATATTCGGTTTATACCGACTTGTTGCTATCTCTGTAAGTGAAACCCACAGGACACTGGGCAAGAAGTAGCTAAACAGTGAAGTTCCAGGCTGCTGATCTTGGGGAATTATCCAATGACACAGTACTGAAGGCCATAATGTTCAGAGATGAAAGGTACCTTTTCTGTTTGGAAGCGTTTCCTTTACCAAATGGACCTTAGATGCCCTTCTCAGAAACCAGCATGCAACAGAGGAGGAGAGCCTCTGGAAATGACGAATCCTGATCCCCTCTGAGCAAGTGTAGCTACTGAGTCTACTGATAAGCAACAGAGGGCTCCAGCATCATTAGTGGACAGGAAAGGGCTCTAGCACCATCAGTGATCAAGAAGGACTCCAGTGTGATGGGAAAGCAAGGCGTCAGTTAGGAGAGGTAGGGCCAGCCTCAGTAGTGCACGCATGGTCAAATAATATCCCAGATCTATAAGGTTTGGACTAGAATAAATAATACCCACTTCAGTCCTGCCACAGAACGCTAAGGAAATATAGCCTGGAAAGGAGAATACGATGATTCAACCCCAGCTATCAGCATGATGCACAACCCTATTGGCACAAAAACTAAGAGTGTAGTCCCATTTGGCTCAGCCTAAGATTCCTCTAAGAGACTGCATGAAGCAGCATTTAAGTGTCATCACCCACAGAGAGCTCAGTACCCTCAGGGAATCTGTGGGGTCAGGCTAGAGGTCAGGGGTCTCTCTGGTTTGCCTGCACTTGATGAAGCCTTGTGGCATTTAGAAGCAGGGTTTTTGCACTCTGAGAACAAATGCCCCCAGAGAACTCTGTATAAATAGTTCTGCTTCTTCTTGTGTAAGATGGGTAAGGGAAGCCCCTGACAATCATCTCGAGGCAAACATCCCAGGTAACTCCACACCGGAAGATGGAAATGCAAACTGCTTTTGGAAGGAAATACAAGGGCAAAGAGGAAAAACACAGTTCACTGAATTGGCCTTCTACGTTTTGAGGTTTGAAACTATCCATTACTAAGTTGGATAAGTACATGAATAATGAATTAACAGATGAAATCGACCCAAATGAAAATGTCCAGGGGAGATCTGTTAAAGACTTTCCCTCAGGTTAGAGCCTGAGACTAGCCAGTTGATAACATAGATAGGGGTACAAAAATTAAGAAAAGAGATACTCCCCCAAAATTGCTATGAGACCTCAATCATCATGTTAATGATGACCAGTTGAGAGTCTCTCTTTACAGTTTTGGCTGCACTACACCATAAAACAATCATATAATGCCTTTAAACAGAATTAGATTCATTGTCACCTAAAAATCCATAGTGAACATAATCACAGCCTCTAGTGTGGAGACAGTGTCTGAAACATCAGGGAAGAAATTTGATGACAATCAATGTTTGCTACCAAGCTTCAGAGTATCCTTTGGTCCACATGTGGAGACCAAAGTCAAGTCCACAATCCCACTGTTGAGCTGATGTGCTGGGCAGTGAGACAGATCAGGAGCACTTCATTGCTGTCTTCTAGAGCAAGATATTCCCGTGCCCCTTCCAACACAGCTGAACCACACTGCAGAGGCCCCGTGTCTTCTGGGTCTAGTGGTATCATCACAGGGAGGCGAGCAGTGCCCTAGGGAGGGAGGGAGAGCATGGTGCCGGTGAAGAAGGAGTGTGGGCTGCAGCTTTGTTATCAGAGGACATGAGGCAAGTGTGGGCATGTGGACAGTGAATACCTTACCAGAAGCAGGCTCGCAGGCTCTCTAAGAGGAGGTGGCTGCATCATAATGTCCCTTTCAAATGTGTAAGCATGTGTGTGTGTGTGTGTGTGTGTGTGTGTGTGTGTGTGTGTGTGTGCGCGTGCGCTTGTGCATAGATCAGAAGCCTGGGTTTCTAGTACCCCCTCTGACTTGTGTGACTTGTATACGAAGAGCCTCAAATTAGAAAGAGAAATGGGTCAAAATTGCTCCCACCCTCCCCTAAGAGAAGTGTGACCAACTCCTCAGACATACTTCAAAGACACAGCATTGCTTGAAGTCCTGGGCTCCCCGTGGAAAGCTGGAGAGACAGGTGTCCTAGCCCAGAGCCTGCCCTGACTGTTGAGACACAGAGAAGTCCACACCCCATGCCCTAGTTCCTCCTGTGTTCCTGATGCTATCTTGAGTTTCTACATGACACCTATAGTGAACTACAGTCCCACCTTCCGAGTGCTCAAGAGCTTCCTGTGGCTCCTGGCTATCTCCTGAGTCTTATCACTGCCATTCAGGCCCCCGAAAATATCCTTCTTGCCCATTTTCCAACTGTAAGTCCTTCCTCCCCTCTTGATAGCCATCCCTATCTCCCCACAGGCACCATCAGAGCCCCAAAATTCCCTTCAACTGAGTCTTACTCAAGTTAGTTTCTTCATCTAGATACTAAATTCATTCTTTCCACTCTCTCAAGGTGACACTTTAAAAATCTTAGCTTTTGTTTTACCCCAAACGTAATCTTTCTACAGCACCTAGTCTCATAGATTCTTCTAAACATCTAGTGTGCCAGCAAGTTTTATGTCAATGTGACACAAGCCAGAGTCATTTGGGAAGATGGAGGAAGCCTCATCTGAGAAAATGCTTCTGTCAGATTAGCCTGTGGGCAAGCCTGTGGTACATTTTCTTGGTAGATGATGGATGTGGGAAGGGCCCAGCTCGCTGTGGTGGTAACCCCTGGGCTAGTGGTCCCAAGTCTATAAGAACGAAGGTTGCATAAGCTCTGAGGAGCAAGCCAGTAAGCAGCATTCCTCCAAGGTCTCTGCATCAGAGCCTGCCTCTAGGTTCCTGCCTTGGATTCCTGCCCTAACTTCCCTCAGTGATGAACTGTCACCTGGAAGTGTGAGATAAAGTAAATCCTTCCTCCCCAAATTGATTTTGGTCAATGGTGTTTCATCACAGCAACAGAAACCCTGACGAAGACTTTGGTGTCGTCAAGAGGACTTTCCCACTTCCAAACCCTGTGTTTTCACTAGGGCTTGTAGTCTTGGCAATGCATCTACTGTGTGCTTCTCATAGCTTGCTCTGAACACTAAACTTTACGCCAATAATTTTCTCCTGACTCTGGGATTTATCCCTCTTTATATCGTGGAGGTGCTCCACAATGACTGGCACTCTAGGAAGCAGGGGTAATGGGGGGGGGGGACGGGACCTGTAGATCCTGGACAGACTTCTTGAAGGACCGAGTGCAGAGTCACAGATGCACATGTTGGCTGTGGTGCACCAAGGAGGCCGGGAAGGGAGGGAATCGGACTGTTAGAAGAGCAGGTTGTTTCAAAGTCTCTTAGCTTCAGGAGTTCATGGGTCTCTCTGCCTGTCTGAACAATCAAAGCAAAACATCTTTTCTGCTTCAACACCACTGGCAAGTTCAATATCAAGTTGAGTGAGGTCTTCCTGGGCTTCCCTTGCCTGGCTGTAAAAAAGAGATCTCTTTCCAGGGGCTGAATAATGCTTACCGTCGGTTCCCAAGGATAGTCAGCTCTGTGTCTAGATAGTCTGGGTTTTTCCGCTATCCACCTCTGACTCTTGCAGGCCTTCCGGTTTGTCTAGCCCAGGTGAGGCAGCTGAGGAGAATCTCCCTTCTCCTGTGGATTCCAAAGCCTCCTGCTTTCCTGTGGGAGATGGAAAAGGTAAATTCACAGGGTATAAGGCTCCATTCCTCCCTACTCAGCCTCCGGCTCTTCTGCACCAGACTAAGCCAGGTGCTAATTCTTGTGTTCACAGAGAGACAAGGTGCTGGAGAGGCCAGCAGGTCAACGAGGGATCCCTTTGCTTGTGCATCAGTCAGGGAAAAGACAAGAGTCCGATTTCAATCTGTTTTCTGGGTTTTCAGCGTCAAAAAAGCAAGGAGGCCAGGGATCTTGCCAAGTCTTTGTTTTGTTTTGTTTTGTTTTCTCTTTCCTCCAACCAGTGCTGGGCACTAAGGAGTGGGTGGGTATGGGGAGTGGGGACAGCAGTTCCCCAGGCTGAGAGGGAATGCTGAGCCTGCAGAAGTGGTCCATTGAGAGCCTCGGGGCAGGCGGGTGGCACCCCCAGCCTACCGCCACAAGGGCAGCTCTGTCCTGCAGGCCTAGGGCTCTATCCCAGTCCCACTGGCTGAGAAGGAACAACATTTCCTTATAAGGCCCCTGCTGCCTTGCCAAGGCTGGACGGCTCCAAGAGACTGTAGCTTTCCATTCTCCTTCACCGGCTCCAGTGCAGGCCTTGAATGTAGCCCTTGTTGTCAGGCCCCTCCTCTGCTCCACGGCCCCCACCCCACCCACTTCCACTCTCTGCCAGAGCCAGCCCCACTGGCTCAGGAAAAACAGCCCAAAGGCCTCTCCCACGCAAGGCCGGCTGTGGCTCAGGCCTGCTGGAGGCAGCACAGGGTAGCAAAAAAACAGCATAATGCTGAGCTCCCGCCTGCCCCAGGGTTTACAAGTGGGGCTTTAGCAAAGGTCCTGCCTTCTAGAGCCTGCTTCCTCTCCTGGAAATTAAGTATCGAATGGCCTAGGGTTTTCGCACTGTATTCGAAGCCTAGCCAGTTAGCTCACAGCCTGGACATCACCGCTTAATGCCACATTTACTACCCGGAAGACCTGATTCTTCCACACCCTCTATCTCTCAAACGCACGGGCCCTCTTAGGTTTGTGCTTCAGGTGTGTGGTTTTCTCAACCTAGATGGCTCCTGTTTATCCACCTAGGGAATGATCATGTCAGAGGGTCCCTACTCCATGGATGTTTCTCCCCCCTCCTCATGGGGGACAGGGGTGGGTCGTTTTGCTTTGTCTTTCCAATATTTACGTGTACCCCTTGCTGTTTTCCGTAGTACTTCATGAACGGCTCTTATCTGAATGCCCGGCATACCAAAAGACACAGTGGTTGTGCAAATATTTTGTGAAGTGTTAAGTTTCGTGCACCGGTGGGCGGCATCATGCAGGACACCTTCATATAGCAAGGTGTCCTGGGATGCTCTCCACCTCAGATTCTGCACTTGGTTCTAGTCTCACATTCTTTGCCCCATCTGTCCAGTTCTCTATTCTGAAATCCAGACTGACTGCAAGCTCCGGAAAAGGGCAACCTGTATCTCTAAAACCTTTCTTCAGCCTCAGAAGCCTGGTGATGGAGGCTGAAAGTCACCTAGCCCCCCATTTACACCCTGGAGCCCACTGTTGCCATATTGTAGCACAGCGTATAGATAAAGGGTTTCTAAGTTGTCTGCCCCACCTCTTTGTACACATGCTAGGTTACCATAGCATTCACAGAAAGGCAAGAAGATCTAGTGGCTTTAGAAGTTTCGGCACACTAATTAATGCTATGGCAACATTTGGCATTTGAGAAAATTGAACCACCCCTCCCCCCTTTGAAAAAGTGCCTTCCTCATGGGTCAGCTACAGTTTGACACCTTCTCTGGAGTTCCTGACCCTGCATCCATTCTGCATCTATGATGATGGATAAACCTACATACCTTGTCAAGATGGATTCTTACGGCTCTGGGATGCTGCGAGTTCCAAATAAGGAACTGCAGTCTGACAGTACAGATCTTTCTAAAATAGGATTTCGCAAGTCACAGGTCAGTGATTCACAAGCACAGCACAGTTAGTTAGCTACTGCACACAACCCATCCTTACTCGTCACACCCCAGAAACTATTTTAAAGGCCAAAGTCTTCTTTCCTGATAAAATACCCTATCCTTCATTCATACGCTCATTACACAGAGATGGTGTTTGTAAAACAGTCTCCAGTTGATCATGAACTATATTCTAATACCAACATCCACAGAGCCAAATTCAGAAGGGAAGGTAAATCTACCTTGGGTTCTAACATCGGGATTTAGTTGCTTGAATGTCAAGAAGACCTTGTTATATTTATTATGGGGACTGTGCTCTGGAATGCCTCAGAGCAGACTCAGCAGGAAATAAGAGATATAGGAAATGCCAAGCAAGGAAATGAGAGACTAAACTTTAGTCTCATTTCTGATGCTTATGTGGGGAGCCTAAAGCAAGTCAATCATCTGAAAGGAATTTGTTTTCTCAGCTGGATAAGGTTAATGACGATGCCTCCAACCTTCACCTGCAAAGGTAGTGAGTTAAATCAGTGCCAGATCTGGCTATGGCAGTGCAAACAAGACCTAATTAATAAATGGTGTGTCTCCCTCTGGGCTTGTTCTCTTGACTACAGAAAAAAACACAAAATGCTTTCTTCTCTAGGTTCCCATAATGTTCACACCCCATCTCTGTCATAGCCACCGGCACCTATGCCATTACTGATAACTTTCCAGGAAATCAGGGGTGGGGGTGAGGGCTGACTCCTGCTGAGGAATTACTTCAAGAGACTGAAGAGAAGAGAAGAGAAGAGAAGAGAAGAGAGGAGAGGAGAGGAGAGGAGAGGAGAGGAGAGGAGAGGAGAGGAGAGGAGAGGAGAGGAGAGGAGAGGAGAGGAGAGGAGAGGAGAGGAGAGAAGAGAAGAGAAGAGAAGAGAAGAGAAGAGAAGAGAAGAGAAGAGAAGAGAAGAGAAGAGAAGAGAAGAGAAGAGAAGCATTCTCTCACTATGGTCCCCTCTCCTTCCTTCCCAGGTACAAAGACAAGGACTTTGGCAGCTGGGCTGCCTCTGGGAAAACTGAATAAGTGGGTTAGGAAGTCATTTCTCTTCTATGGACCTTCATCTCTCAAAAAGTAAAGTGAAGATAAAAAATAAAATCATAATAATAAAATGAAGAATCCAGACTAAACATATCAGTTTAGGACAACTTAGTAATTTATTGTCAATGCAGAAACACCTTTGTGAACAAAAAAGTATTAGTAATCACACCAAAATGGTTCTGGCTAGGGCTGTCCCAAGAAAATGAGTCCATGCCTTGTACTGATCACTGTTTCAGCCTGCACTGTCATAAAAACAAAATGACCTCAAGGGAAGAAAAACTCAGTTCCTTCAGTGTCCCCTTAGCTACTTTTAATGACTCTATTGATTGTGTGAACACTGTTCCTTATCATTAAATATGAAGTCTAACTTTCAGAAACTCTGCGTGTTACAAGACACAGCTACCTTTTTTGTTTTCTGTAATAAGTGAGTGTTAATGTCATCTTAGGTTTTTTTTAAAGACATAACGAAAATCAAAAAATGATCACTGTGGAAATGCAGTAACTTGATGTTGGACATGTGCTTGCCGCTTGTACTATATTCACAGGGGAGACACTTAATTCACTGACACACACTGGCTCTATGCAGGGTTCTTCCACCTAGAAAGTTCTTTCTTCGTCCTTGACTATGGCACCCAAAGCAGATTTTTTTTTTTTTAAAAGAATCCCTGATGCCTAAGGATGACTAAAGCCTTAAAAATGAATTAAACTAAAATTGAGTAAACCAAAGTCCAAGAGAGATTAGTATGTATAAAATTACCCATCAGAACCCAGATCCGGGTGGAGAATTCAGGTTGCCAACTCCATCAGCACTCTTTTGGTGTTGGCCAAACAGCAGTGTGTGAAGAAGAGGAAACAGAATTTACATCTATCTCCTCATCATGGTCAGGATCTCATAAGTTATGGTTTGGTTCTCAAAGGTAGAGGAAGCACATGCGATTCCTGCTTTTATCTTGGAGAAATGAGGATTAAAGAGTATTTAGGTCTAGAGCAATGGTTCTCATCCTTCCTAACGCTGAGACCTTTTAATACAGTTCCTCATGTTGAGGTGACCCCGAACCATAAAATAATGCTGCTGCTACTTTGTAACTGTACATCTTGTACTGTTATGAATCTTAATGTAAATATCTGAGATGTAGAATATCCGATATGCAACCCTTGCAACTCCCACAACTCACAGGTTGAGAACCACTGGTCCAGAGTATTGAAGCAGCCACACCTCCTACCCCCATATTGACAGTAAAGATTAAATTGAATGCAATTTCCTAATAGGTAAAGCTTCTATAACTCAAAATTGTTATCGGTGCCTTGAAGTGCAAAACGAAAGGCTGTTCGTAACATAGTTGATGGACATTTGGAAAATAAGGAACTTTGTGTTTTGGGTTTGGTTCAGCTCCTCCTTTGGGGCACCTAGACCATGTCATTTGTTCTTTCTAGCCTTCATCTTCATCTGTAAAGAGAAAGCATTGGGTAGGAAACGACCAAAATTCTTACAGTTCTAATGAATGACTTGTGGACTCACATACCTTAGATGCTTTTGAATGGGAATGCGCTTTTCTATCCTTTAATCTCACCAGAGTTATAGCCTGGGAGAAGCCCAATATCACAACTTGCCAGTTCCTATCTTCTGCCTCCTTTTCCCTTTGTCCCATCACCACAAGTGACTACAAGTGCCGGATAAAAGAGGCAAAGAACCTGGTCACCTGCCCCAGCACAAATGACTCTGAGTAAATCAGAAGCATTATCTTCATGACCAAGGCAACTCTTATAAAGAAAACATTTATTTAGGGCTGGCTTACAGTTCCAGAGGTTCAGTTCATTATCATCATGGTGGACAGCATGGCAGTATCCAGGCAGGCATGGTGCTGGAGGAGCTGAGAGTTCTACATCTTGACCTAAAGGTAGCAAGGAAAAGACTCTCTTCCATGGGGGGCAAATCTTGAGCACTAGGAGCCCTCAAAGCCCACCCCATAGGGATACATTTCCTCCAACAAGGTCACACTTCCTAATAGTAGAACTTCCCATGGGCCAAGGATATTCAAACCACCACATTTCAGTCCCTGGTCCCCATAGGCTTGTGCAAACACAAGAGTCTATGGGGGCCACACCCATAATGAAAGACTGGCAAAATGAAAAATACATTTAGCCCAATTTCAAAAGTCCCCATAGTCTATAGCAGTCTCAACAATGTCAAAAGTCCAAAGTTCAAAGTCTCTTCTGAGATTCATACAATTATTTAACTGTAATTCCCTATAAAATCAAAATCAGAAAGCAGATCACATACTTCCAACATATCATGGCACAGGATATACAATACCACTCCAAAATGTCATAGTGAAGAAATACTGGACCAAAGCAAGACCAAAGAGCAGCTAGGCAAATTCCAAACTCTGGATTCCCATGTCTGATGTCTCACTCCTTTCAGCATTGATGACTGCAACAAACTTCTTTCTCTTGGACTGGTTTTACTCCATTGGTTTTCCAAAGCAGGTATCCCATGGCTCTGGACCTCTACCATCTTGGTGTCTTCAAGGCAACTTCAAACGTAAAGCTTCTTGTTTTAATACCTGGAATCCCCACACAATCTTCTGAGCTCTACCAAAGGGCTTGGGTCACTTCTCTAGCTCAGCCCTCTGTAGCATTTTAGGCTCTGGTTGACTCCACTCCACTGCTGCTGCTGTTCTTAATGGTCCATGATTCTGGGATCTTCTGCTGAACCAAGCTTCACCAATAGCCTCTCCTAGGCTTTCTTCATGGAGCCAAGCCTCAACTTCTTTGCATGATCCCTTCAGTCCTGGACCTTCTTCAACTGCAACTGAGGCTGCACCTTCACCAGTGGCCTTCCTTGACCTCTCACAGTGCCAAACCTTAGCTACTCTCTATGAGCCCTTCATACCTCCAAAACTAGTACCACCTGGGTGATTCTTATACATTACTAAGTCTGGCTTCTATATTTAGAACACAGTTTGTTTGTGCTCTCAGAGAACACATCACAGAAGATTTCGCCTCAGTGATGCTGATCTCTTCTTAATCACTGCTCATTTCTTAGCTCCAGCTAACCAGCATCCATTGTCCCAGTAACTCCTTCTACTCTTGACTCTAAAGACAGAGCTACATGCCAAAGTTGCCAAGTTCTGCTATTTGCTATTTGCTGGGGCATCCTTCACTGATTAAGTTTGCCTGTCCTAGAACTTGCTCTATAAATTGACCTTGAACTCAGAGATCCACATGCCTCTCTGTCTTATGAATGCTGGGATTAAAGGTGTGGTCCACCACACCTGGACTTAAACTTTTCTCAACTTGGAAATTGCTCTTTCTCAGGCTGACCCTGAACTCAGAGATCTTATCTCTGTCTCCTGAGATTAAAGATGAGTACTACCATGTCTGAACCTAAGCTTTTCATGACCACTAAGCCTCAAGATCCAGATCAAAAGCCTGTGTCTTCCAGCCTCAAGATCTGAATCATAAGTGTGCCCTCCATTTTGTATTGTAGTTTATTTCAGATTAAAAGTCCAAGTGAAAACAATAACCAGACAATAATGATGACTAACGTGATATAACCATCCCTTGTTCAATTTAAAAGACATAAACAATAAACTTAGCTGAATAGGATCTGGTCCTAGGATACCATTCCTTTAATTCCATTTAATATTCTTGAACACAGGATTTAGCTCCATTGCATGTCCTGGTGCCTTTTTAATTCTTGAACCATACATTTTGTTTTTTACTTTCTAAGCTTGCTACATTTGATCAAAATGCTCCTCATAAGAGTAAACCAAGGGACAAAGTCTATTCTGGGCTTTTTGAGACTTCCTTTGTCAATGCAATTACTCTGAATCTCTTCACATTAGCCTCAGGCAGACTCTTCAGACAAGGGCAAAAAAGCAGCCACATTCTTCACCAAAATATTACAAGAACAATTTTTGGACCACATACTAAAATGCTCCTCTGAAACCTCTTGAGCCAGCAGGCCTCCACAGTTCAAAAATCACTCTCAATATCAATGTTTTTCGTATTCCTACTAGGCTGATCCATTAAGCCACACTTAAAGCATTCCACTGCTTCCCAAATCCAAAGTCCTCAAATCCACATTCCTCCAAGCAAAAACATGGTTAGACCTATCACAGTAATATCCCAGTCCCTGGTACCAACTGCTGTCTTAGATAAGGTTTCATTTGCTGTGTAGAGACACTATGACCAAGGTAACTCTTATAAAGAAAATATTTAGTTAGGTCTGGCTTGCAGTTTCAGAGGTTTAGTTCATTATCATCATGGCAGGAAGCATGGCAGTGTCCAGGCAGACATGGTGCTGGAGAAGTATCTGAGAGTTGTAAATCTTGACCTGAAGGTAGCAAGGAAGGCTCTTCCAGAGGGGACAAAGCTTGAGCACTAGAAACCCTCAAAGCCCACCCACAGTGATGCACTTCTCCCAACAAGGCCACACCTATTCCAACAAGGCCACACCTATTCCAACAAGGCCACACCTATTCCAACAAGGCCATGCTTCCCACATACAGTAGCATATTCAAACCACCACAGGCATTAATCACATGGTTCATTAGTTGGTTGTTTATAAATTCATATAGCTCCTAGAATCCTTTCTTTCCTTCCTTCTTTGATGTGAAGTGAACACATCACTTCTTACAAGGCATAAAAACAACTCCATGACAGTCAGCAGTGCTACCATTTATGTCCAACTATTTCTGAAAGTGGAACAAAAATTTCCTCAAAACATACACAAATAAGCAATTTGTTTTATCCTAATGATCAACATCCCAGCTTGTGTTTCTGAGCTGAAAGTTTGGGTCTGTGACACCCATTATGTCTCTTTCTTGTCATGGGAAGGTAGAGCCAGTTGAGCTCAGTGTCCAACACTTCTGCTTGCTCCACACCCACCCCTTTCTTGCTACAAGGAAACTGTTATTCTTTGGAAAGCCTGCTCCCTTTATTTTGTTGAAGACAGACCTTTCCCCAACCCGGAAGGAAGCAAGCATATGTGCTATCATTGCATCTTGTAGCCTTGGTCACAAAGAAATGCTCCAAGGCAAACAGGCAACCAAAGTTAAATGGGCCCATCTTCTCCTGAGGACTTTCTGCTTTTGTAAAATTTGATTCTTTCTGAACTACATTTGCATGGTTAGTATCATGTGGGCTATGTCAACAATTATCTTACCAATATACAAATAGAGCTAGAGAGAAGGAAAGTTATCTCAACCAAGGATATTAGCCAACCTAAAGCAACACTTTTCAATGTCTCTTTGACTAGGGCACTAAATCCCCTGTAGTTTAGACTAGTCTGAGGTACATTGGTTGCTATCATTATAACTAAAAAGAATCCTGCTGTGTGTCTGTTTCTTTATAACTTCTCCATGAGACACTGAAATAGCAGAGTTGAGAGAACTTCAGGTATGTTCCAGCCCTTGGTCTATATGGAGGGACTGACAGAATCTGCCAGACACTACACAAGGAAGTTACTGGACTAGAAGCTCGATGTTTGAATTAGCCTCTCAGACATCATTCGATCTAAGCCACAAGCCAATGCTAATGTCAATTCTATGTTGAACAGTATTGAAACACACCTAATAAACACAAAGCATCATTTTTCCAAGACTATGAGAAACTGCCAAATCCTGAATCTCAGCATTTTCACATGACAGATTTGTACCGTGCTTTTGTTTTTCATAGTACTTTCTATATATTTATAGTTCCATTGTAAAATGCCTGCATCCAAATCATTCAAATTCCATTCATTATTTACAAGTGGCTCTTACACTATTGTCTCTCAATTTTTCTTATTTTCTTTCTGAATGAAAAGTGAGGACATGACATGCATCCTACTATGGTTAAAGAGACAGTTTATTGTAGATAGGAGGGAGAGAACAGCCAGAGGTATCGGGAAGGGTCTAGACTAAACCAGGCCAGTAGCAGGTTAGGTCTAGAGAGGCAGGGAGAGCTAAGAGGAAGAGAAAGGGCTAAGACAGGAGCTGCAGACCCAGAGTGGGTCAGAAGACCAAAAGCAACAAGAAACCAAGAGACCAAGTAGCCAAAATGGCAGAGTTATATAGGAATCAGAAAAGCTGGGGGAAGGGAAGTGAAACTCAGACACTGGAGAGGTTTAGGGTAGGGGTGGAGTATATCAACAAGGATGGCCCTGTAACAGGTACTAGTGCTTGTGATGCTGAGAACCTGGCACCAGTGTCTGCTTTGATACGTTAAGCAAGCACCGCAGTTATTCATTTGCCCCATTTGAGACCTAACACTTTCTCTCTCTCTCTCTCTCTCTCTCCTTTCTTTCTTCCTTCCTTTCTTCATACTTTTTGGGTTTTTATTATGCTTTTTTTTTCTTTTTTGAAACAGGATTTCTCTATAAGCCCTGGCTATCTTGAACTCACTATGCAGACCAGGCTGGCCTTGAACTGATAAATATCTGTGTGTCTCTGCCTCTACAAGGCTGGAATTGAAGACATGCACCACCATGCCTGTCCCATGCCTCAACTTCTTCATCTTTGAATTAGAGTTCATCAAACAGTGTAGATATCATAGAACTGAAATAAGCATTATTTTTAAACTACTTGAGCAAGCCTACTACATCACATATAGTAGTGCTGACCAATGCTGTTTCTTTACGTTCATTTAAAATATTATCAAGAAACAAGATGTTGGAGAGATGGCACAGTGGTTAAGAGTATTGACTTCTCTTCCAGGGATCCTGGATTTGGGTCCCAAGCTCCACATGGTGGTTCACAATTATCTGTAACTTCAGTGCCAGGTGATCCAAAATCCTCTTCCGACTTTCACAGTCACCAAGTACACACATGGTGCACATACATACATGCAGGCAAAATACTTATACACGTAAAATAAATATATCTTTTTGAAAGGAGAAAAATAAGATGTTTTGATAAGAAACCCCAGGACCAGAAGGAACTTACCTAGGAGTCCTAGCAGCTGGCTGAAAACCTAGATCCAGCTCAAAACGAACATAATTCTTTTTTTAACATTCTTCTAAAGTTGAGACATAATATCTGTATATCTTTAGGTACACAGTATAATAATGTGAGATATATATATATATATATATATAATGTATAATGGTCTAATCAAAGCTCTTTCACCCCACCAAACATTAATTATTTTATTTATAGGTAACTTTTATACTCTCCCACTTATTTTGAAACACATCATAGATTGCTAAAACAAACAGCTACCCAGCTCTGCTTCAGGAAGCTAGCACTAACTGTTTATCCAGCTTCGGTCCATCCATCTGTGTCCTGCCTTTCCCAGTCTCTCTGACCACTAATACACTTCATTCTTCTATGGGACTAACTTTATCGTTTCCACAAATAAGGGAAAATTATGCCAACTTACTTGATTCTTTAAAGTATTCACCACAAGCCAAGATGCAATGTCTAGTTGCGTTCACTTCTTCATATAACCATCCATTTTTCTGTCTTTCTTGATGCATTAATGTGCACTTACTAATTCAGCAAATATTCCCTGAACATCATGATTCGCTTCATTACTAAAAGCCATCATTCAGAGATATGGGTTCTATTTCCAGCTCTTTAGTAGTTCACTACTGAGAACAGTGACGAGTGGTTTCTCTTTAAGCATCAATTTCTCAGAAGACTGGATGGGATGTCTCTAGGGTTCCTTCCAAAACAAGTGCCTATTTGTTGCCCATTGCATTACATACTGCAAGGACACCAAGATGCAGAGCCCTTGCTTATAGGGGTCCATAGTCGTGTGGAAAAACCAAGGCCAACTGGCGTTCACTTCATCCTCGCTCTAGAGAATAGCATTCGCATCTAAAAATAATTTTATAAGCAAATAGATGTGATGCAGCTCATTCCAGGGTTGGCAGGAGAGTTATTTTCTCATTTTTTTTTCCCCAAGATGAATAGATGGTCATGTATGAAAACTTCAAATAAAGTTGAACGCTGGTGATTTTTCAGTCCAAGGAAGGCAGTGTGAGTGTTTTGTTTGGACCATTGTGAGTTTTTAAAAATTTAAGTCAACATTCAGCAGCTGAGAATTTTCTCATTAAAATTCAGATTTCTGGCTCCCCTTGAAACAGCTTACAATCTATCAACCCTAAGCTGCAATGCAGATAACAGCAGCTAAGACGTCAGATGTTCACTTTTTTTCTTTTAGAATAAATAGATCTTTTAAAGGCTTATTTAAATTGTGTGTGGGTTTATTGTGTGTGCAAACATGTGTACAGGTGGCTTCAGAGGTCAGTGAAGGGCATTGGGGACCCCAACACTGGAGTTACAGGTTCTTGGGGTCTTACTGACATAGATTCTGGGAACTGAACTCAGGTCCTCCGCAAGATCAGCAAGTACTCTTAAACACTAAACCATCTCTCTAGCTTCGAAAGGTTTTATTTTATTTTCTATTTTTTGTTAGAATATACTAATTATACAAAATAATGTAGTTCATTAAGACTTTTTAAAAAACGATTTTATTTACATTCCAGCCATTGCCCCTCCCACAGTTCCTCATCCCATTCTTCCTCTCCCTTGCCTCTGAGAGGGTGTTCCCCCACCTGGGGCATCCCTGCTTCCCAGGACCTCAAGTCTCTCTTGAGGATTAGGTGCATCTTTTCCCACTGAAGGCAGAGGGGCAGACCTCTGCTATCTATGTGCTGCTGGCCTTGGACCAGCCTGTGTATTCTGCCTGGTTGGTGGCTCAGTCTCTGGGAGCTCCCTGACTTCTGGGTTAGCTGAGACTGTTGATCTTCCTATGGGGTCACCCTCCCCTTCGGCTCCTTCAGTCCTTCCCCTATTCAACCACAGGTGTCCCCGACTTCAGTCTTATGGTTGGGTGTAAGTATCTGTATCTGTCTCCAGTCAGCTGCTGGTAAGGCCTCCCAGAGGACAACCATGCTAGGCTCCGGTCTGCAAGCACATCATAACATCAGTAAAAGTGTCAGGCCTTGATACTCCCCACCCCCATGAGATAGATCCCAAGTTGGGCTGATCTCTGGACCGCCTTTCCTTTACACATGTGTGTGCTGTACTTTGACCACATTTACTTCCCCATCCAACTGTACCTTCCTCTTCTCAAGCAGTCCACATCTACTTTGTGTTTTGCTTTTATCTAGATTCCACATGTGAGAGAAAATGGGTGGCATTTGCCTTTCCAAGTCTGATATAGTTCCTTCAACGTCCCTCAATTTTTCCTGCAAACTACATGATTTTCTTCTTTATTACTAAATACAATGCCTGTATGCATATATAGCTACTATAATTTCTTTATCCCATTTTCCCTTCAATGGACTCCTAGGGTGATTCTACAACATGGCTAATGTAAGTAGTGCTCTAATAATATATAAGTGTAACTATCTCATATCTTTAAAAAGAATGTGATATACCACCCTTGAGTAAAAATGGAAACACTATCTTGAGATATATCTGGGTAAATGTCTGTCATTACTTCTCAATGATGTTTTTTAATGTTGCTGGAAAAAGTAAGGGGTGAATGGGTGGGTGGATGGATGGGTACAGATATTATTTCTAGATAGATAGATAGATAGATTTATTTAACTATGTGAACACAATGAAAATCAGACATTTCTTTTAACCTAGCTAAGATTAGCGTATTTCATTGGGAAAATGATACTGTGATACTTCACTGGGAAAAATGTTTGTAGAGCTGGAGAAAAACATATAATGTCATCTTCCTTTCCCTGGGGACATTTGATTAATGAGTCTGTGTCTTACTGTGACATACTGGTAACCTGGTACTCTGAAGAAAAGGTCTCCAGTTTGCAGAATTTGCCAAATACTGTGTCTAAGAGTTGTGACCATGAGTAAATTCTGGCCTACTCTAAGCCTCAATTCACAACATTTCTGAAGTTTAAGCCATTCTGTCCTGTAAGCCAGTATAGCACTCTTAATATCATATCTTGTCTAATGTGAAAGCATGGAAACAGAATTTGTGCTACTCTCTTCTGACCCAGAGCCCCAGGAAGAAGACAAGAAATACAGACATGGAAGATCCTTGCTTTCAGAAGTTTTGATTTACTTCAGTAGATAAGCTAATGCCTCTGCAAATATCAGAGGACCTGGTCTTAGTTTGATTCTTTTGCTGTTTTTAAATTTTATCACCCAAAGCATCTTGAGAAGGAAAGGGCTTTTTTTATCTTACACTCCATCATCCAGAGAACTCAAGGCAGGAACCTCTAGGCAGAAACTGAAGCAGAGGCCATGGAGGGACACTGCTTACTGACTTGCTCCCCATGGCTCACCCATTCTACATTGTTATCGCAGCCAGAGCCACCAGCCCAGGGCTGACACTTCCCACAGTAATCTGGGCCCTTCCACACCAATCATTGCCCAACAGTCTTGCCCACTGGCCAATCTAGTGAAAGCATATTCTCAATTGAAACTCCCTCTTCTCAAATGATTCTAGCTTGTGTCCTACCCCAAATCAATACTTGATAGTCCAGTGACAACATAAAACTTATGACAGCCCAAACAAGATTTTTACATTCCCTCCAGAAGTCTATGGTACTCTACTACTGTGTTCCTCTCACCCAGTTTCCCAGCTGAAAGCTCTGGCCCCAGGTCCTTCTCAAGTCTCCTTTTCCCACCTAGAAATAAGTGTTCTGTGACCAACTTCCAAATTTGCCTTAAGGTCTAGTTCCCTGCAACCCGTTGCAACAACCCCAAATAGGCTCATTAACTCTCACCTAGAGGCCTGTTCATTTGTTTGCAGCTTGCCTGCTCGGCTTCCCGTATTCACTTTCCCAGCAATATCCAGAGGGATTTTTTTTAGAGCATAAATTAGGCCACTTACTTCCGTGTTTCTTATCATCCAAGGGCTTCCAGCTGATCTCAGGTGCCCCATTCCTTTGTATTATTTGGCTCTTGTGCCTTTGGACTTTCTTACATTCCTCTCACATTTGGGGGTCTTTCCCTTCTCCCTGCTCTTGCTCCCTATTGAGTATCTGCCAGGTTTCCCCTCTTTTTGTCTCTGGATATTTGTGATGATCGGTTCCTTCTCGTTCTTCAGACTAGCATTTAAAACCTTCTCTGCCTACCTGATGTAACCCAGTGACTCCCCATTCCATCAGCCTGCCCTCCCCCCTCAAATTAATAATTGAACGAATAAAGTGAAGAACTTTGTTAATTCCAAATTTTCTTCCAGTTCTAACATTTTGCAAGCCTATGGGTTTCAGAGTGTATTTTTATCTGTACAAGCGTGGTGAAGGCAGTAGCAGAAGAGGCTCCCTGGAGGAAGTGGTAGACACACTGGGATTCTTCAGCACTCAGAATAACTGAGCAGAAAGTGTCTTACAAAGTCTTAGCCTCATCTCAATCGCCAGCTGCTCTGCTGAGCATAAGATGCCACTGTGTTTATAGGAAGTTGATGGATACACTTTTCAGGAATATCTACCTTCTAATCTCATTGTACTTAAAGGGCAGTGAGCAAGTGTGTGCATGTGGATTCGTGTGTGTGTGGGGGGGGGGGGGAGGGAGTTGATTGCCAGGTGTATTTTGACACAGATAAAGAGATTTCAGTGTTTGCCCAGAGGCTCACTGAGTTGACCCTCTTCACTGGCTCCATATCTGAAGGAAGGATCTGTTCCACGACTTAGAAAAGACTCACTTAGGACAGGAAATGAGTCATCTGTGTCCCACAGGACCTGTCACAGGTTGGACTACACTAAATATGAAACATTAGGCTGGAGCAAAGTCACGACAGGTTTGTTCCTTCCCACACTGGGCAACACTCCACAACTGCATAGTTCTTTGTCCTGCGGCTTTCAGGGGTCTACTAAGATCACCAGTCTGAGCCTCTTGGTCTATAAGGGGGAACCTGAGGCCCAGAGAATATAAGTGCCTTGTCCACGATTATACAGAATACTCTCCAAGGAGTCAGCATTCAGTAACTGCCTGAACCCCTGACAAATGTTCCTTAGCAACATGTAAACTGATTGCTAAAACCCATCATATTTTTTGTTTGTTTAGTGTTTATATGTAATTTTATTAACCATGTGAAGTTGAAAAGAATAAAGTTGTATCAAATAAGGTTCTTGAGCATCCCAAAGCAATCAGCTCAGGACACTAAAAGGAGTCATTGCATAAAGAACTATGAAAATCTACTTATAACAAGAAGAAAATGTTATTTGAACTATCTGCAAAGTACTATGTCATTTTAAACAAGCCAGACAATGAATCATTCTCATCTCTCTATCTATAGATACAACGATTTACAATTTTTTTGGAAACTTAAAAATCTGTTTTAAAAGCCATACAAGGAAGTACACCAGTCTGTAATTGGTGACATGAAGTCTTGGTGACTGGAGGAGAGCATTAACTCAAAAGATAAGGAAAGGCATTTGTGTGGGCCTTTTCAATTGTCAAGTGCACAGCTGGGGATTAGAAACTACAGCATCTCAAGACAAGGACATTGAAAGGTGATGGTGCTTAATGGCCAGCAGATATCTTTTGCTCCTTTCCTATGTTGGCAGCCAGTCTGAGAGGATGCAAATAGCCCCTCAAATGGTAAGAAGAATTAGAAACAAAATCTGTCTCCTTATACTCCCCTCTTTCCTTGTCCCCACTGCCTTAAGTTCCTGTCAAAGAATAGAGGTGAAATCGAGTCAGGCTTTCTGTTTCAGAGTTCACTGTAGAACAGCTTTGGAAGCTTTGACCAGTGACCCTCATACTTGAAGTGTCTAGAAGCCAGCTGGGAAACCTTTCTAGAGCCACTTCTAGAGCACCTAATTTCCTAAGTATGGAGAGCAACCAAGAACCAGCAGCCCAGCAAGCATTCCCAGCTCATCCTACACACTAGACAGGGAGCAAGGAAGCTGAGACCTTGCCAGCTGTCACTCATTCTTTATCCTACTCTGTTTCTCCTAAGTTGAGTAGAAGACACAGGTCTTCTACTCTCTGAGCTTCTGTCCAGGTTCAGGCAACAGAGCTTTAATGACTTGGGAATTTGTTGTTCCTTGCCTCCAGTTGCCTTGGTAGGTCAAATAGGCCATAGGCTCCCAGAAACATTTGACTCCACTTAGCTCATTTATGCAGAACACAGTGTGAACTGTGTGGTGGCTGAGGGCCCCCAGCTGGTTCCCTCATACTGCACACCTCCCACAGTGTTCTGACTGTGACTTATTCTAAACCAGGCCCAGTATACAATCATATGTCCTGACGTGGGATCTCTGCAGCCCACTTCCTGTCCCAAGCAGGAATGGTTGGGAAGTGGACTGATTCTAGCTAAAACATTTTCTTCTTAGATCTGGAACACAGCACACTGTCTCCCTCAAGCTCACTCCACAGGATGATGCTCCATGTTAATTAAGTCGAAGTACTCAGAAGAAACAAACCCCGGAAAGAGCAGAGACACAATCCAAAAGATTGGTTCCTTTTCTTTCTTTGGGTGTTTTAATGAATCCATAGGCACATACTTTTTTTTTTTTTCTTTAACATTTTCAAATCCTCAAAACTGGAGAGCCAGCTGCTGTAGACTGGCCTGATGGGTTCATATTCATGAAGCCTGATTCCTCTAGGAAATAAATCTGCTGGTAATTTCCAGTACTCTAAAACTAGCACTTGTCCTCACAATGTCTTTCCCTATTTATAATTGCTAATCATTCCTGGATGGCTTCAGGTGTTCTCACCTGGCCTTGTCCAAGGTTAAAGACTTCCACAAATACCTAGCTTCTACATGTTGAGTCTAGACTATTTATTTATTTATTTATTTATTTATTTATTTATTTATTCATTCATTCATTCATTCATTCATTCATTTATTTATTTATTTATTTATTTATTTATATGCATGGATGTTTTGCTTGCACATCTGTCGCTGTACCCCAAGCACCTTCATTTTCTGTGGAAGCCAGAAGAGAATGTCAGAACCCCTGGGAGTGGAGGTACAGATGGTTGTGAGCTGCCATGTGGGTGCAGGGAATTGAACCAGGTCTTCTGGAAGAGCAGATAGTGCTCTTAATCTGTGAACAGCTCTCTATGTCCACCATGGACTGTTTGGCTGAGGGCTTCTTAAGCCTTGTGTTTTAAGATTCAACTAATTAACTTTTTTCTGCATCTTCCTCAAATACTTCTTTTACTTCTATATCTTTCATGAGGTAACAAAGCAAAGCTATTGTCTAAAGCACAAAATATATGTTTAAGAGGAAAACCAGAAATTGCCAAAGACAGTTCCCAAAGTCCACTGGCATACTCATTGGCTGAGAGGTACAAGTGGCTGTTGGGGTCAGATCAAGTTTGTTTGGTTCTCATTGAGTAGGATATACACTAGCCCTCTAGTTTCTAGAGAAACTATGGTGGTATAATGTGATATGTGCTTCAAGAAAAGGTTTTATATATATAAAACAATGAGACAGCATTATTAAGTGAAATCTAGAAGAAGTTAATTTCCTTTCCTTACAAGAATTCTGGTCACCAAGAGATAATATTGAATACTCCCATCCTACATTGATATAATTTCAGAAAAAAACAAAGAAACATGGCATATTCTTTAGTTTATAGACCTTGAACACCAATATGGCCCATTATATGGTGGATTTCTGTTAGATATTTATCATCAATGTGGCCCATTGTTTGGTACATTAGTCATTATTATCAGCATGGCTGAGCCTATCAAATGGAGGTTTGAACACGCTGAAAATATTAAGTCATGTTCTATCCATCATCTTGAGTGAGGTAACACAGTCACAAAAGAACACACATGGTATGCACTCACTGATAAGTGGATATTAGCCCAAAAGCTCGAAATACCCAAGATACAATTCACAGACCACGTGAAGCTCAAGAAGAAGGAAGACCAAAGTGTGGATGCTTCAATTGCTTCTTAGAAGGGGGAACAAAATACTCAACGGAGGAAATATGGAGACAAAGTGTGGAGCAGAAACTAAACGAAAGGTCATCCAGAGACTGTCCCTCCTGGGGATCCATCCCATATACAGTTGCCAAACCCAGACCCTACTGCAGATGCTGGAAAGTGCTTACTGACAGGAGCCTGATATGGTTGTCTCCTGAGAGGCTTTGCCAGAGCCTGACATACAGCCAACCATTGGACTGAGTGTGAGGTCCCAGATGGAGGAGTTGGAGAAGGGACTGAAGGAGCTGAGGGGGTTTGCAGTCCCATGGAGGGAGCAACAGTGTCAACTGGCCTGACCCCCCCCCCCCAGAGCTCCCGGGGACTGGACCACCAACCAAAGAGTACACATGGAGGGACCTATGGCTCCGGCTGTGTATGTGGCAGAGGATGGCCTTGTTGGACATCAGTGGGAGGAGCGGCCCTTGGTCCTGTGTGGGTTCGATGCCCCAGGGTAGGGGAAATCCAGAGCGGGAAGGTGTGAGTGTGTGTGTGGGTGGGAGAGCACTCTCATAGAGGCAGGGGGAGGGAGGATGGGATAGGGGGTTTCGGGAGGGGAGACCTGGAAAAGGGATAACATTTGAAATGTAAGTAAAGAAAATATCCAATAAAAGAAAAAATAATAATAAGTCATGTCACCTTGGTCTTGACTTGAGTACCAACCCCCCCTTTGAGTGGCGACAGAAACCATCTTCGCCTGAGTCCCTTCACCTCACCCAGCATCATGAGCAGAGAGTATAAGGCTAATCAGAGCATAGTTCCTTGTAGAAATTGTTAGCTGATGATGTTTGAGAGGTAAGCCTAATGCTCTTGAGAATTTAGAGAAGAAATAACCCTTCATTTCCACTAAGGTTGTAGCCAGACAGCCATATTGCCACCAAATAGGTGTGGTCTTGGTTTGAGTAGGAATGGCCCCAATAGGTTCATATACTCAAATGCTTAGTCACCAGGGAATGGAACTCTTTGATAGGATTAGAAGGGTTATGAAATTCGGCTTTGCTGGAGGAAGTGTGTCACTGTGTCACAGCCCACACCAAGCCAGTCTCTGTCCCTCCCTCCCTCTCTCCCTCCATCTCTCTCTCTCTCTCTCTCTCTCTCTCTCTGATTACCAATCAGGATGTAGTTCTTGGCTACTGCTCTAGAGCCTGCCTACATGCCATCCTTCCTGTCATGATGGTAATGCAGTAAACCTCTGAAACTGTAAGTGAGCCCCCAATTAAGCGCTTTCTTTCATAAGAGTGGCCTTGGTCATGGTGCATCTTCACAGCAACAGAACAGTGACTAAGACAAGGGGTACACCCCAACAGTAACCTACAGGGGAACAAAAATGGAAACTGGCAGGCAAACACCAACAACCGCTCCATAAAAGACTGTCAGAAGCAGGCCAGCTCTGTGTCCAGGAATATGGACTTTAGTCATTCACAACCAAAATACTTTTATTTAATGCCCATTTCAGCCATTACTACTAAACAGACTTCTGTATACCAAGGATCCCTAGCTGGACATCACTAACCAAGCATGGGAACAATCACATCTAAATCTCAAACTCCTTGGATCATTGATTATTGAGAGCTTATCGTGTGTGAAAAAAAACAATCCAGGACCTATAAGAAACAAGATTATTCTATCGATCCTACTGTCTTCACAGCCTACAGACAACCAAGAAGCAGGCCTGGTGAATTCAGGAACCATGTAAAAAGTCTTCAGAGTCCTTAGAAAGTACAAAATGGTGTCATGAATGTTCAAGAAATAGAAATTCCAGAAGGTATTCTTAGAAGGCTTCATAGAATAAGGCTTACTGGAGTTGAGCCTTCAAGAACTGTGTCAGAGCTAAGCTGTACAACTACCACCTCTTAGTCTAGCACTGAGCAGCCTAAACACAACAGAGATATCAGGAGGATGCTAACCCAGTCTCAAGACAGAAGAGTAAGCAGCTGCTACTGGCTCCCCAGGCATAGCAAAGGGACACATGTAGCACTCACTTTAAGTTGAGGTTCTGGCTATCTAGATATGACAAGAGTAAGATAAGACAAGGGCTCCCCACCTATAAGGTCATCTCATGGCAGCTAGAAATCATAAAGCAGGTGTCATAGAATCATAAGCTATCAAAGCTGGCAGAAACTATGGCATTTGACAGATGAGTGTCTGGAAGCCTGAAGAGTCAATGACTTGTCTAAGACCAGCACTGTGAACTCATGCCAGGACCCCAGTCTCTGTAGAAATAACTGACAACACCCAAATTAAGCAAAGGTGTCATTTCAATACCATCTCCTTGTAGGAGTAAGAAAATTCTGGAATTGTATTTCTGCGGGGCTATCTTTTATCTGGCCCCAGATATTAAGGAAATTGACTTCTTGTGCTAAGTCACATAGGCATGGAAGACCGACATTGTCTCTTTAACAAGCACTATCAAAGCCCCACAGAAGACCCCTGGCTGGGAGCGCATTCCCTCAATTATTGATGAACCTGGCTGAACTATGGATACTATCTTGTGGTAGCAGTGTGGTAATCTGATCCCAGAGCTTACCAGAACTTTTCTCCAGAGGCCATAAAACATAACCGATAGAGAATTAAATAAATGAGAGAGGGGACGGTACCACCTGTGTTGGAAGCCTTTTCCCTGAAGCATATGAAAGGTCCTGGGTGGAGTGGAAAGAAACTCCCCCCAAAGCCTAACCATGTTCCTTTTCTTTGTGTAGGTTTTGCTATTCACATCCATTTACCTTTATTTAAAACTAAGGGTGAGATTTTTAAATGTTTTTACTTTGTTAGATTTGTTGTCAATTTTTCTTCTTATTTGATCCCCCTCGTTGTTATTCTCCTCCCTTGGGTCCGGTGCCTCCCACTTCCGGTTGCTACTTCCGGTTACCTTTTTCACCTCCTATAATTTCTCCTTCCATTACTCTCTTGTCCCTACCTTTCCTCTTACTGAAGATCTCTTCCTCCTCCTCATAGTTCCTTTTCTATTTTCGTGTTCTACACCACGAGAAAAATTACACGCATTTCTAAGTGATACCTAGCCACTCCACCAATGGCTTCCTCTTCTGGGTAGAAGCTTTGCAAAGGTATGTAGTCCATTTGACAGATTTGGAGGTTATTTCTTGTGCCTTTCGGTTCTTTATCACAATAAGCCTTCTCTATGCCTAGATCCTGATGTGTTTTATCTGCTTTCCTCCAGCAGTTTCCAAGTTTCTGGTCTTGCATTCTCAGTCTTTAATTCATATGAATTTATCTTCATTGTGGTGAGAAACATTTTGTCTCATTCTCTACAGGTAGAGGTCAGATTTTTTGTTATGAGACTCTTTTTCCCTAACCTATGTTTTTGGCACCTCTTCTTAAACTTCTGTGCCTGCAGCTCTGTGCGTTTATTTCTGGGCTCCCTGTCCTGTTCTGTTGACCTACATGTCTTCTTCTGCCAGTATCCCACTGGATTTGTTTTAACCATGACTCTGTACCATGGCTTGAGCTCAGGTACTATAATATCTTCCACACTGTCCATTTTACTGAGAACAGTTTTGGCTATTTGAAGCCTTTTGTGTTTCCATATGAATTTTCGGGTTTTCTTTTTTCTATTTCTATAAAAAATATACTTGGAGTCTTGATAGAAGTTGTGCTGCTTCTGTAGACTGCCTTTAGCAATATGGCCAGTTTTACAATATTGATTCGCCAATCCATGAGTGTGAGAGGTCCTTCCTTCTAGTGTCTTCAACTGCCTTCTTTAGTCTTAAAGCTTCCACTGATGGAGTCTTTCACCTTCTTAGATTTATTCCTATGAATCAAGTGGAATTTTTTTAATTGCTGTGAATGGATTTTTTAAATTGATTATTAGCAAGTTAGTTATTATTACAGAGAAGGGCTATGATTTCTGTATGTTCATTTTGTGTCCTATTTTGATGAAAGGGTTTCAAGTTTTCTCATGGAGTAATGAGGAGGGTTAACAATAAGATCCTGTCAACTGCATGCAGGGACAGTCTTCCTTTCTATCCCTTCCATTCTTTTTCTTGCTTTATTGTGCAAGTCAAGACTATCACATTATATCACATAAGAGAAATGAGAGTAGCCACCCTTGACTTGTTCTGACTTCAGAAGAAATGCTTTCAGTTTTTCTCCATTTAGTATAATGGCTATAGGTTTGTCATTCGTAGATAGTCTGCATTATTTCATATATGTCCCTGGTTTCTTCTGGCCTTTTATCAGGAAGTAATGTTGCACTTTATCAAAGGCCTTTTCTGAATCTATTAAGATGATCCTGGGAGCTCTGCTCTTAGGCCTACTTATGTGCTGTATTACATGTATTAACTTATATATGAACAGTCCTTGAACCTTAAAGAGCTGGATCATGCTATAGGGTTTTTGTAATGGGCTCTTGAATATGATTTACAAGAGAGCGTCTATCAGGAAGACTTCTCAATTGTTTTCTTTCTTTGTTTTATTCTTACCAGTTTTGGTGACAGGACAATACTGGCTATTTTGAATGAGTTTCCTAGTGTCCTTTCCCTTTCTATCCTGTGTCACGGTTTCCGGAGTTTTGGCCTTGTCTCGGAAAATGAATTTGGTAGTGGATCCCTTAATCCTGGGGCTTCCTTTATGAGAGCAGATTTATTATTGTTTCAGTCTCGTTGCTTGTTGAGGATCTGTTTACATCAATTATGTCTTCTTGATTTAATTTTGGTGGTTCATATGTGTCTACAAATTTATCCATTTCTTATGGATTTTCCAGTTTGAGAGGACCTAAACTTTCAGAGTATTACTTAATAATCCCTATAGGGAACCTGTTGCAACTGCCCCCTTTTCAAATCTCTTGTTTAAACTTTGAGAATCATTTTAGTCTGTTTGGCTAGTGATTTGCCAATCTTGTTTATCCTTTTGATGGATTTAACTTTTTTGTTTGATCAGGTCTGTGGACTGTTCATTTATTAAATGTCTATGTCATATAACTATGCTCGAATCTTTACTGTCATTTTTACATGCTGCTTTGGGGTATGGCTGGTTCTTGTTTTTATGAAGTCATGAGTTATATTATCATATAACCAAGTTAGCATTAACTATCAACTTGACACAGCCTAGGATCATCAGAAAAAGAATATCAATTGAATAATTGTTTTCAATCAAGCTGGTCTACGGACATATCTGTAATGGATTCTCTTGATCATTTTAACTGATCTAAAAGGACCAAGGGTGCCGTGGGTAATACTATTGTATGGGCAGGGGCTCCCAGACTGTGAAAAAATTTAGCAAAGGGTCTGGATAGATGGCTCAATGGCTAAGATCATTTCCTATTCTTGCAGAAGACCCAAGTTCAGACCCCAGCACCCATGTCAGTGGCTTACAACGCATATAACTCCAAATCCAGAGAATCTGGACACCTCCTGTGGCCTCTCAGAGTACCCACATACTTGATTTCAAACATAAACACAGAAGCACACATATACCTATAAAATTAAAACAAAATAAGAAAACTAGCTAAGTATGAGCCTGTGGATGAGCCATAGAGGAAGCCCATGAATGAGCCAGGGAGTGAGCCAGTAAGCAGCTTCCCTCCATGGTCCTGCCTCTTGCTTTCTGCCTTGAATTCCTAACCTAACTTTGTTCAATGGTTCATTGTGCAGTATAAGCCAAATAAGCCTTTCTGTCCTCTAAAGTACTTTTGGTCATGATATTTTATCAAAGCAGCAGAGAAGTTAACTAATGCAGTTAGGTTATTTACTTGAGATCTCTCTGGTACTTTGTAAGCATAGGCACTCATAGCTATAAACTTCCCTCCTAAAATGGTCTTAACTGCACCCTAGGTGTTCCAACAGGTTGTACTTTATTTGTACCTGTTCTGGGAACATTTTAATTATCTAAATGGCTTACTGCTTATTTAAGAGTCTATTCGTCAGTCTCCATGTGTTTTGTAGCTTCTCTGGTTATTGACTTCTAGTTTTTTGTTATTTGTTTGTTATAGCAGGCCTTTCTGACATGGAGGCTTTAAAATTAGCTTGAAACTTCGCCCTTCATCTAAGACAGTCTCCAGCTATCTCATCCAGTTAACCTGATGACCTTACCTACAACCCACCATGTGGCTAGCTCTGCACCTTTCTCTGCTCTGCTGCTGCCCACGTCTGTTCCAGTCTGTGTCCTCTCTATGAATCTCCCATTTCCACATTCTTTCCCAGCCTTCTTTCTGTCTGGAAGTTCCATCCTCCTCCTTCTTGCCCGGCTATGGGCCATCAGATCTTTATTACAACCAACCAGTACTGAGACAATCTCTGATACAATTCTAGATTGTCTTGGGCATGTGAGGAATGACAAATATTTACAAAACAGAAAAATCCAGTGATGGTCCATAGAAATCATAATACCAAAACCCTGCCAGTACTCAGCTCTCTGCCAGTGCAGAAATAACCATTGAAAACAAAGACACACCTTCACACAATGTGAAGAAAAGTTATCCCAACAGTTTGTTTTTGATCACTTTATTTATAAGTATTTTTCCTATGCATGTCCATACACCATGTGCATGCTTGGTGATCTAGAAATCAGAAGAGGGCATCAATTCCTCTGGAACTGGAGTTACAGACAGTTGTCAGCTGCCACATGGGTACTGGGTCCTCTTCAAGGTCAAGTGCTCTTAACTACTTCTAGTTTTAATCCACCATGACCTGAGAAAATACAAGAAAGCAGTGTAATTTTGTTTTGTTTTTATTTACTTTACATCCTGATCACACCTTGCCCTCCCACCTGTCCTCCCAATCTCTCCCTCTCATCTACTCCCGCCCCACCCCCATTGTCCCATCCTCTCTTTCTCCTCAGAAAAGGGATACCTTATCCATTTGACCCATCACTGGATTTTCTATGGACATCAACTTTCCTTGGCATACCAATTTTCAGTTAGACTAGACCCATCTTCTGTTGAAGCTTGACAAGACAGCCCAGTTAGGAGAAAGGGATTCAAAGGTGGGCAACAGATTTCAGAGACAGCCCCTGCTTCTGCTGTCAGGAGTCCCACATGAAGACAGAGCTGCATACCTGTTACAAATGTGCTGAGGACCTAGATCTGTCCCATGTATGTTTTCTGTTTGGCAGTTCAGTTTCTGTGCCCCCTAAAAGCCCAAGTTAGTTGATTCTGTAGGTTTTCTTGTGGTGTACTTGACTTCTCCAATTCCTTCAATCCTTCCTCTCCCTCTTTCTCAGGATTCCCCAAGCTCTGACTAATGTTTGGCTGTGGGTCTCTGCATCTGTTTCCATCAGTTGCTGGATGAAGCCTCTCAGATGACAGTTATGCTAGACTCCTGCATACAAGTACAGCTTGGTCAGTCATCAGTTGGTCATCCTCTCAATTTCTGTTCCATATTTACCCCTGTACATCTTGTAGGTAGGACAAATTTTGGGTCTAAGGTTTTGTGGCTGGGTTGGCATCCCAGCACCTCCATTGGAAGTCTTTTCTGATTGTAGAAGATGGCCATTTCAGGTCAAAATACCCATTGCTAGGAGTCTTAGATATGGTCACCCACATAGATTCCTGGGGGGTTCCATTGTTCTAGATTTCTAGCGCATCCCAGAGATGACCCCCTTCTCTCTCCCCATACTCTCTCCCTCCAACCTCCCTGACTTGATCCCTCCAGCTCCTTCCATCCACCCCTGATGTCTATTCTATTTCCCCTTCTCAGTGAGATTCAAGCAACCTCTATTGGATCCTCCTTATTACTTAGCTTCTTTGGGTCTGTTGTAGAATGGTTATCCTGTACTTTATGGCTAATAGCCACTTATAGGTGAGTACATACCATATGTCTTTCTGAGTCTGGGCTACCTCACTCCGGATGATCTTTTCTAGTTCCATCCATTTGCCTGTAAGTTTCATGATACCAATGTTTTTAATAGTTCATTAATATGCCATTGTGTAGCTGAGTGATATTGCATTGTATAAATGAACCAATTTTCTTTATCCATTCTTTGGGTAAGGGACATCTGTTTGTTTTCAGCTACTGGCTATTATGAATAAAGCTGCTATGAACATGGTTGACTGAGCAAGTGTCCTTCTGTTATGGTGGAGCACTGTTTGATATATGGCCAGGAACAGTATAACTGGGTTGTGTGGTAGAACTATTCTCAATTTCTGAGAAACTTCCAAATTGATTTCCAAAGTGGTTGTACAAGTTTTCAGTCCCCCCAGCAATGGAGGATTTCCTTGCTCCACTGCCCCAGTTCTAGAATAGTGACACAGGGGCTTATTTTTATTTACAATGCTTTTGGCCTTAAATGAAGCTTATTCCCGACTAACTCCTAACTCAAGTATCCCATTTTACTAATCTAAGTTCTGCCATATGGCTGGTTACCTTTCCTCAGTTTCATACATCTGACTTCTCGGGGGCAAAATCTTATATTGCCCCTTTCCCCGAGTACCTGTGTTCTCTCTCTGCCAGATGACCCATCTTCTATTCTGCCTTTCGCTGTAGGCCATAAGCTTTAAACAATCAGAAGGTTCCTTAGGCAGGTAAGGAAGGACAGAAACACATTTTCACATAGTGTGTATAAACAATTTACCTACACACTACATCCTCACCAGCATGTACCATCACTTGAGGTTTTGGTTTTGGCCATTCTGACTGCAGTAAGATGGAATTTCAGAGCCATTTTAATTTTCATTTCCCTGCTGACTATGGATGTAGAACATTTGTTTAAGTGTGTCTCAGCCATTAGAGATTTCTCTGTTGAGAATTCTCTGTTTAGAGCTGTACTTCATTTTTTAATTGGGCTATTTGGTTTGATGTCTATCTAGTTTCTTGAGTTCTTTGTATATTTTGGATATCACTGCACAGTCAGATGTAGCATTGGTGAAAATCTTTTCCCACTCTGTAGGCTGGTATTTTGTCCTTTTGAAGGTGTCCTTCACCTCACAAAAGCTTTCCAGTTTTGTAAGATCCCATTTGTTAATTGTTGAACTTAGTGCCTGAGCTGTTGGTGTTCTATTCAGAAAGTTGTCTCCTGCATTCAAAGTTATTTCTCAATTTGTCTTCTACCAGACTTAGTGTTTCTGCTTTTATGTTGAGGTCTTTGATCCACTTGGACTTGAGTTTTGTGCAGTATGAAAGATAGAGATCTAGTATAGTTTTGGCTTCTCTGTCAAAAATCAAGTGTACATAGTTCTGTGGATTTACTTCTGGGTCTTCAATTTGATTTCACTGATCAACTTGTATGTTTTTATGCCAATACCATGTGGTTTTTATTACTATTGCTCTGTAGTCCAGCTTGAAATCAGGATTGGTGATTCCTTCAGAAGTTCCTTTATTGTACAGGATTATTTTAGCTATCTTGGACTTTCTGTTTTTCCATATGAAGTTGAGTATTGTTCCTTCAAGGTCTGTGAAGAATTATGTTGGAATTTTGATGGGGATTGCATTGAATCCGTAGATTGTTTTTGGTAAGATGGCCATTTTTACTATGGTAAACCTACTGATCCATGAGCATGGAAAATCTTTCCATCTTCTGAGGTCTTCAATTTCTTTCTTCAAAGATTTGAAGTTCTTGTCATACAGTTATTTCACTTGCTTGATTAGAGTTACCCCAAGATATTTTATATTACTTACGGCTATTGTTAAGGGTGTTTTTCACCTAGTTTCTTTCTCTACCTCTTTATCATTTGTATATATGAGGGTGTGGTGGTTTGAATATGGTTGGCCCAGGGAGTGGCACTATTAGGAGGTGTGGCCTTTTTGGAGTTGATCTGGCGTCATTAGAGAAATTAGTGTCACTACCTGGAAGACAGTCTCTCCTGGTTGCCTTTGAATCATGATGCAGAACTCTCAGCTCTTTCTTCAGCACCGTGTCTGCCTGCATGCTGCCATGCTTCCTGCCATGATAATGGATTACACCTCTGAAAGTGTAAGCCAGCCAGATGTAAATGTTTGCCTTTGTAAGAGTTGCTTTGGTCATGGTGTCTCTTCATAACAATGGAAACCTTAACTAAGACAGAGGGCTACTGATTTTTTTTTTTTTTTTTTTTAAGCCAATTTTGTATCCAGCCACTCTGTTGAAGGTATTTATCCACTGTAGGCATTCCCTGATAGTTTTTGGGGTCAAGTGTTTATACTATCATATCATCTGCAAATAGCAATGATTTGACTTCTTCCTTTCCAAGTTGTATCCTCTTGATCTTCTTCAGTTGTCTTATTGCTCTAGCTAGAACTTCAAGCACTATATTGAATAAATATGGATAGTGGACAGCCTTCTCTTGATCCTGGTTTTAGTAGAATTGCTTTAAGTTTCTTTCTATTTAATTCGATGTTGGCTATAGGCTTGCTGTATATGGACTTTATTGTGTTTAGGTATGCACCTTATATCCCTGGTCTCTCTAAGACTTTTATCATGAAGGAGTGTTGGATTTTGTCAAAGACTTTTTCAGCATCTAATGAGATGCTCATATGATTTTTGTCTTTTAGTTTGTTTATATGGTGGATTACATTAATAGATTTTTGTACATTGAAGCATCTCTGCATCCCTAATACGGCCCCTACTTGATCAAGTTAGATAATGTTTTTGATGTGTTTTTGGATTCAGTTTGTGAATATTTTACTGAGTATTTTTACATCAAAAAAGTAAAAATCATTAAAGAAACAAGTCTGAAATTCTCTTTTTTCTTGAGTCTTTGTGTGGTTTAGGTATAAGGGTGACTGTGGCCTCATAGAGCAGGAGACCACATCTACACCTTCACCCTTTTCTGATGAGCTTGTATTCAAATAGGAAAACACAGTCTTGCAGACAAATAACTGCTCACACACACCAACAGCTTAAGTACGGATAGATACCAAGTGCTCTGGAAGCCCAGAGGAGGAGGATATGAATAAGCCTCCTTACCTTGTGATCAAGCCTGCTGCCCTCTGGGCTGTGAGCTTCCCAAGGGTAGCAGGGACTGGCATGACTCATCATGATCAAACATAACACAAGGAACATCTGAGATCACCTGCTAATGCTCGCTGAATAAACTCTCCGGGAGGGAGGTCATAAAGCAACTGCAGTGTAGCTACCCTGGGCCACGTTGCTTCATGACCCCCCTCCTGGAGAGTTTATTCAGTGAGCATTACCAGGTGATCTCAGATGTTCCTTGCTTATGGGACTGAGTTAGCAGATCTCCTCCTCAAGTCCCCTGTCCTGTGTCAAAGACCCCAGCCATCAAGGTCCTGGCTTTGGTCTGAGATCAGAATCAGTTGGCCTGGAGGCCTCTCTCACCTGCCACAGTTATCTCGAAAGGCGGAGTGAGATCAAGGCTCTGAGATCCACAGTCACAGCAGGCCAGCTCATCCATCAGGACTCCAGCACCTCACCTTGAACAAGGAAGATAAGAGAATAAAATAACACCTGACACAGCCTTATCATCTGATAATACAACTTCAGTTTTTCCATTAAAGTAACTGAGAGCCTTAGTCCTGCACTTCGTCTGATAAAGAGATCACAGGAAACAAAGCTATTAATTTTTATCTCTGCTCTGCAATAGCAGATTTGAGTGAATTCAATATATCCAGCAGGGGAAGTACTTTTTCTAACAACAACTCGATTAACTTGCTAATTTTTTCTTCCTCCTTGCCTTTATTTCTCATAATTTTTTTTTTTTGCTCAAAATCTCTAATTGCAGATGTGCAGATGTATTAAATGCAGTGGATCTCACTGTGCTATCACCAACATAGATATATATATGTGTGTGTGTGTGTGTGTGTGTGTGTGTGTATCATAAATCTTTCTGTTCTCCATGCTCTAAGCCTGTACTAAGGAGTGTTATGTGGATATCTAATGTGGATATTAAGGAGCATGAGATGTTACTTACTCGGTAATTAACTGAATTAACAATAATCAGATCTCCATAGTCCCACCTTTAAAATCAGGAGTTGGACTGGTGCTCACTATGATCGCCCAACTCCTACACCTCGGGAGCCCAGGACTGAGTAGATCACTGAGCAGGTCAGGTGAGATAAGCAGGGATGTCTCTCATGTGCACAGGAACTGAAGATAGCAGAAGAATCAGACAACTCTGGTTCCTAATGCAGGCTCCGTGCCTTTCCTGCCGGATGAGAAGTCCACAAGACCACACGAATGTGCACGTCTTGAATCTATTGCACCCGGGGCCCTGAAATGCCACAAAAGATGGCCCAAAGTCAACGTGCACGCCATAAGTCATCTCCTCCCTGGTTCCCCATCCCTAGAACATACCACAGCTCTAGGGCTTACATACAGACCTTCCTTTCTGCACCTCACTACTACTTCTTGATGTCATTGGCTTACTAAGGACAGGTGGCTGAGCCTATTGAGACCCAGACCTTGACGCGACATAGTTTACACTACTTAGCAGGAAAGGGTGGTCCAGGGCCATGTATTAAAAGCTTGGTCCCCATGGTGGCATTATTAGGAAGCTACAGATACTGAGGTGGGGCACTTAAAGAAGAAACGTCCTTTGGGGCACTTTAGAAATAAAATGGAACTACGGGCCTAACCCTATACCTCTCCCTTCCTCCCCCCTCTGTCTTCCTCCCTCTCCCTCCCTCTCTTTCCCTCCCTCTTTGCTTCTCTCACCCTCTCCTCTCCCCTCCCCATTCCTTTTTCTCCTCTCTCTCTCCCTCTCCCTCACCTCTGCCTCTGATAGAATAGCCAGAGCTTTGCTCTAACACAGGCTTCTACCATGATGTTCTGCATTGCCAAGTTCCAGAGTCACAGGGCCAAGTACTCACAAACCTGAAGCCATGAACCAAGTGAAATCTTTCCTCCATATGGTTGTTTATTCCGGATATTTTTGTCTCCAGGAGAGAAAGCTGACTAACACATTATGTTACAGAGGAACATTTGAGAAACATGTCTTTGGGAGACGCCCACATCTGTCAATGCCAGCCCCCCAGTGGTTTCAAGCTGGGGAGTGGCAGTTGAGGACAGGCGACAGGCACTCTGTGCACTCTCAACTGGCCCGTGGATGCTGGGTGAGGGGCAGAGGTGACAGAACAACAGACTTGGAAAGCTTCTTGTTGAGGATGAGCTGTGATAAGAGAGTTCTTCCTAAGTAGGAGCTATCAAATTGGGTCACTTAAAAGTCTTGAGGCAAATCCAGGATTCTTATCCATCTTGCCTCTGGCCTGACCTCTGGAAGATTCTAATTTTATACTTTAAAGGCAAGTCTCAGTACTTCTTGTTTGCTTGCAAATAAAGCTAGATCTGACTTGGTTTTCTTGTAACCGATACCATATCTCAAAAAGAGAAAAATCTCAAATAATTCAAGTGGAGATACCTGGGAGAGATTTACAGCGAAAGCACTACAGTGTTTACACATACATGGACCTAGAGGTTGGAGTGGTGGCTCAGCGGTTAAGAACACCTACTGCTATTAACTAGAGGACCCTGGTTCCATTCTCAGCATCCACAGGGCAACTAACAGCCATCTATAACCCCAGTTCCAATAGATCTGATGCCCTCTTCTGGCCTCCTCAGGCACTGTATGCATATGGCACCAGACATACAAACAGGATACACACACACACACACACACACACACACACACACACACACACACACACGAAACCATTTTATGAAAGAAAGGAGAAGATTATTCCAGGAACCTCACTCATGCTGGTTTTTCCGTGCTGAGAGTTCCTGGAAGGAAGCTGCCTCTCTCTGCAGACAGATGACGAACTGATTAAGCTGTAGTGGTGGGGGAGTTTGGAATGCTGCAGGTCCATAGCAACTTAACTTATCTTCCGCTAGCTTTAGCCTAGAAATAGCCATTCCTTCCCCACCTCTGAGTCAGATCTAACACCCTGTGACTAATAGGTAAAAACCTTTTAGAATCTATTAATTTATCATGTTCCCAGCTTCCACCAACCCACAGGCTGAGGATGTCACCCTACAGCACCAGAGGCCTGTAGAAGAGGTTCCCTCATCTTCCTGTGCCTCTCCATTTTACTCAAGAAATGTATTTTTAAACTGCCTTTGATTTATGGCTTTCTTTGTTCTGTTACTACAGAACTGCTTCTGTGTTGGAGCACTGTATTTGAGGAGGCCTAGATATATGTTCCCTAGCCATCGGGGAGGCCTAGATTTACATTCCATAGCAGCGATCTCTCACATTTGTTCCAGAATAAGCCATTCCCCCCCCCCTCTTTGAGGTCAGAGCTGTTTCTTCCAATGATGCTAAATATGAAAATAAAGTAGCTTAGAGGTTCCTGACTGCCATTGCAAAATGGGAAAGGGATGGATTGCCTGGCTGTGATCATGTGATCAAAAGCATCAGTGGCGTTCTTCTGAGGAAGTGCCTCTCTCTGGACTCAGCTTTTCAGCTAGAGTTTTGTCTTCTGCTTCCTTACATAGGCGACACTAAGTGGCCAAAAAGACCAGCTCTCATTGCTCATATGAACTAAGATCATGTAAGTTACCAAAATGAATACAACTCTTTAAAAAAATCCAAATGAATCAACTGTGATGCAAACACACCTTGGGAGTCTCGCCTGAACTCCTAATGGTGTCTAGTGGTAAGAGAACATAGAATTCCATCCTGTAGGATTTACACATAAAGCATCAGTCATGACCTCAGCCCTGAGATAAGATGAAACTTCTTTTTAAACATTTAATCTTTCTAAAGTATTCCATTTAGTGCACTACTTTGCACTAAATCTGTTTGTTGACTTTAATATAAAATTAATTCTCCCAAAATATGCAGGAAAGTTGGAATCCCAGAAACACCATGGTTTTGTGTACGTTTTTGGAGTTATTAAATTGCCCAATTGCTTGTAAAAACATGACTGCAATGACCCTTTCTTTGTTCTGTATAACAAACGGATGAAGTAGGCATTATCCAGTTTCATGAATGGGGAAATTGAAGAACAAAGAAATTAAGTGGTTTCGTAACAGTATATGGGACCAAAATACAAAAAGCTTGAATAAACTCATATTTCTTGCTTCAAGCCTGGACCTTTTTCTTGGCTTCCATGTTTGTTTACCATTTAGGAAATAGACAAGGCATGACCTATTGGATCCAACTTGAGCCTGGAATGTTGTACTGGTGAGACACAACACTCCCTGAGCCCATGATGAGCTGGACTGACCAAGATGGCGGTGCTAGGCTCCCAGCATCCCACAAATTTTCTTCCAGTATCTATGCATGTCTCTTGGCACACTGCCAGATTCCTCTGTAGCATGAGTCACTCTAGGCTCAAATTTTGCTCTCTAATCAATTTATCCATCAGCAATTTCATGAGGCTGGAAGAAAGGAGTCTCCTCTCTTGGGGCTCCCCAAGAAATGTCTCAAGTTGTTATACTAGTGACAGTAAATCTCTGCCTTGGGAGGCAGCTAATCAATCCTGGGAGCAAAAGAGGCAAGGATGGAAGGCCAGAAGTCTGGCCTCCAGGATCCTGCACTTGACTCAGCCAGGATATGATTGTGGGAAAACCACTTAATCCATTTGGTGTGGGCTAGACTAGGGAATGATGAGGCTGTCCTCAACCGTCCTTCCAAGAAGATGGGGAGAACAGTGAGATAATGTCTGGGAAGCTCTTTGAGCTCCTAAGAAGCAAGAAGCTGCAGAAGTACAAGGTGTTATTACATCCAAGCCCACATCAGCCAAGGACACCACTTTGAAGCTCCTACAAAACCTTCTCATGGCCCCCACATGAAAGGGCTAGCTGATGCCGGTGCTCCTCACCCAGCCCCAGTAGACTTTCCCAAGCTTCCAGGGATTAGGGGAGTGGGTCATCTGCTTAAAGAGGACAAGTGCTGTTGAAGTGAGGTTTTATGTGTCTTAAAGTCACAGCCTCCTGAACTGAAGAGGATTTCAGCAATAGTGCTGTGTGCTTAATCTAGAGAAGAGAAAGCCCAGAACCCAAGCCTCCTACCTCGCTCATAGTACTGGTAGCAGTGCAGGGTAAGATGGTAACCAGGTTCTTGCCTCTGACTTCTGCCTTAAAGGGGAGTAGGCAGCTTCTTGAGAATACATGAAGCAGTAGCCAGTCTTTGCAAAGTGCCACGGAGACCCAAAGGCCCAGGCTACCTGGTCCTGTTACTGCTTGTCCTTGGGCATATCACTACAACATTTCTAAGTTTGGGGAAATGAATATGAAAGCAAATGAGGCCAGCCTCTGCCATTTTTCTCATGGTGGACAACTCCTTAGTCCGTTGATCACTACTGACTGCTTCTATTGTTGTAAGAAAGTAGGAAAGGAACAGCCCTTTGTGTCTCCACACTACACAGCCAGGACCTGAGGCTTTGACAGAGAAAAGCCTGCTGTTTGAGCCGAGCCTGAACAGGTGGGTCAGCTGGAAATGAAATTGGAAGGTAACTGACTTGTCATTGTTCTCCATGGGAGGACACCAGTGAGCTCTACCTTCTTCCTGCATAAAAGCTCTGCAGATCTGAAACTCACAGGGTCAAAGCAACAAGACCATGAGGGCTATCATGATGTATTTAGTATAAGGAGAACATTCTGGAAAAAAAAAAAACCTCAATTCTTTTCCCCTTAAACTTAGCCACCAATAAAATATGTCTTAATTCAAACTATATAATATACTTTGAAAAGAACATATTTTAGTATTGAAATTATAAAAGTTGAATACAAATACAGACTTACTCTGCAAATTGAAAAACACCACAGGTAACACCTCCTTGGCCACAGCTTCCTAAACACTCTCTACTCTCAACTCCTTTGTGCCTGAGAAATTTGTGTGCAATCCTGAGATGTTTGAAAAGGTATACAAGCCAAACACTTACTGATAACAAGTAATAGAGAAATTTATTTAAAAATAGTTACTTGGTGTCCAAATAACTTTGCTAAATAAAGAGAAAGGCAAGTTCACATACTAGTGAAATGAATATATTATTTATTTGCATAAATAATTAAATTTTGGCAGAATTTTTGTTACTGCGTTGTATAGAGTGTCTCTAATATATTTAGAGTTGGTCATATTTTTATTTCATAATCATCTGTTCTGAGAATGCCGTTTCACATAAGCACTCACTACAAAGTGGATAAATACATTTAGGGCCATTTCAGAGGTTGTGAGACACTTTGTCTTAATCCTGAGCTAAAACTCATTTAATGCCTTTAAATTATTTTTATTCTATTTATTCATTTTATGTATATGGGTGTTTTGTCTACTCATATGCCTATGTGCCATGTGTGTGCCTGGCTCCCCCAGAGGCCAGAGGGTATCAGATCCCCTGGAACTGGAGTTACAGATGGTTGTGGGCCACTATGTGGGTATAGGAAATTGATTCCCAGTCCTCTGCAAGAGCATCCAGTGCTCTGAACTGCTGAGCCATCTCTCCAGTACTCATTTAATGCTTTTAAAACTAGGACTCAAATCAGCAAGAAAAAGGCAATTAAAAAACAAAAACCAAAAACTTTCCCACATGATATAATCCAAAGCTTTACTAACATGTCATATGCTGAGGAGTGACAGTAGTGAAATGTTAAAAGTCTTTTATTTCCCATGAATAAACCATTAGGGGTAAACTTCCATATTACAGTAGAAACACTGAGATTCAGAAGAACACAAGGTAGTCTCAGATCTGAGGGGGTTGCTTGGGACTGTGTGTCATTTTTCATGCACAATGCAAAGGGCAAATGTGGTATGTTCAGAACCAAGGTTGCAGAGAAGTCCCGCAACCAATGTGGGTGAGCATAGCAAGAACCATGCTGAGATCATTATGCATTGATTTCGAGTTAATTTTTGCTCCTTGTGGATTCAAAAGTGTTTTACTGTTGCCAAATATTTCATGACCTCTAGGTTCGATTATGATACCCCAGACTTAAGCATTGTTCTTTATCCATTGACAAGATCATACACGTATATAATATATCTTACTAATACCCACCCTCACTCTTTCCAAATCCTCCCAAGAGCGCCCCCTATCGTATCTCCTTCCTATCTTGATTTTTTTTTTTTTTTTGAAATTTTTTTTAATCTGTAGAGTCCAACTAATGCTGCTCACATAGACATGGACATGGGCCATTCGTGGGGATATAGGGAACTTACCAGCGGCCTCACCCTTAGAGAATACTACCTTCCCCTCTCTGGCCACCACAGACTGCCAATAGCTCCTCAACTAGGAATGGGGCCTCAGGAGCCCCTCCCCCGCGCGATGTTGGATTTTGTTTCTGGCTTGATTTGGGACGGGTCTTGTGTAGGTAACCAGAGCTGCTGTGAGATCATGTGTGTGACAGCCGTGTCATGTCCAGAGGATAGCATTTCACAGCGCCCCGCCACACTCTTACATTCTTTCTGGACACTCCCTTTTCCTCAGTCCCCTGAGCCTCAATACAAATCACTTTTTAAGAAGCTCTGGACCTTGACTGTCTCATTCCTGACCCTATCCTCTCTCCTACTCTCCAGTAATTCCAAACTCTTTAAACATTCTCTCTTCTCCCACGTGTGGATGGAACCAGAGGATGCTATGTTAAATGAAAGAAGCTACGCATGGAAACACAAATGCACCACGGTCCTGCTTATAGGCAATATAAAACATAGCAACAATGTATACCAGAGAGAGCCAGAGGTTTGGAAGGTGGTACAGGGAGTGGACAGAGGTAGCTTGGTTAATGGGTATAAAAACACAGCAATGATAAGTTCTGCATTTCATAACACAGTGGGGTGACTGTGCTATTCTGCGAATTATTATGAATTCTGCAAATAACTAAAAAAAGAGGAAAGTGTCCAAACACAAAGAAACAATGAGGAGATGGAAAACTTGACTACCCGAAATTGATCAGTGCCTATTGTACACATGTATGGAAATACCACGTGGCAATACATAAACAGTTGAAATTAGTGCTTATTATGCTTCTTATGCAAATTTTAAATAGAAAAAACTGGGACTATTAACTACCTAGATTGGTCATCATGCATGGTATACATGTCGCAATATTGTAGAGTACCCTCAAATATGCAAAATTAAAATAATTCATGTAAAAACATTGCAAATTATTGTTTAAGTAAATGGTCTAAGGCGGTATAATTGTTCCACAGTTGTTTTAAACTTAGCACATGGTGGTTAGCTTGCTATATAAGTGGCTGTAGATGTGTCATAGCTGTGAAATGAGGTTGGAACTTCATGGTATTGGTGCACCAGTCCCTGTAAGCCAACCCCTGTTGGTGGACCTGTAGGCAGTATCTAATGGTTTTATTTATTCTAATCGATATTATGATAAATAGTTTTACTTTTTTCTCTTTAGAAACAGACCATTGCATCTTTAAAATGACTGCTGGCAAGGAGTATTCTGGAGGATTCAGAGGGAGAAAAGGAAAGGGAGAAATTATGAAATTCTATTATAATCTTAAAAATAAAATACGTTTTACAAACAATTTAACTGGAAAGATATTATCAATTTAAAAATCTACCAAGTAAAGGAGAAAAACCCACATTCTCACCTTCTTGATGAAATGTGATATTCTCAACATTCTAAAAATTTTTTTCAATTTGAGAAGAAAAAGAAAATGTATTCCTTGTATTTATTTGAATCGTGCTTATGAAATTTTTCTTTAATGTGGGGAAATAAAGTGTTAGCCATCACTAATAAAAGAATGTTATGATTGGGCCTGAAGGCTCTAGGCTAGCTGCTGAGTCCTGAGTCACTTACAAGTTGAGAGACTGACTTTTGGCAAACTGCTCAACGGTCTCCTGTCAGAGGAATGGGTGTAGGCAGTGCACTGGCTTGTCCGTGGAAGTGCTTTGTAGATGGTCAGCGCTGAGCTTTAGAAGTTCATCAGAAGAAGTTCATCCAGGAGGGCTACACAACTGCAGCCCACCCAGGAGGGCTATACAACTGCAGCCCGCTCACAGCTACATAGCCTCCCATCTTCAGGAACAATATATTAAGTCAAATTTTCTTAGCAATCTAAGAAATGAAGCTTTTGGGTTTTCTGTTTTGGTTGTCTGATATGCATATATACATTTATATATGTATGCATATACACATGACAAGATCATCTCAACAAAACTTTTATATATATATGCATATATATACATATATACATATATACGTGTATATATATATTTCACTGAATATATATATTCAGTGAAATTATTTTAGCAATCCAAGACATGAAGCTTTTTGAGTTTTCCATTTTGGTTGTCTGATATGCATATATATATATATGCATACATATATGCATATATAAATATAGCATATATAAATTATACATGTATACATATACACACATATATAGCAAGACCATCTCAACAAAAAACTATATATATGTGTGTGTGTGTGTGTGTATGTATGTATAACCATATATATACTTTTTTTGTTGAGACAGTCTTGCTATGTAGCTATATCTAGCCCAAAACTATTCATCTTAGGCTAACCTTGAACTTGCAGCAATCCTCCTGCTTCATCCTTGTGAGTGTTTGGATTATAGATATGTACCATCATGAATAACTTTTTAAAATGTAATTCGACAATTGTGTATGGCAATCAACAGCAGTGGGATATATTATTTTATCCCAGGCCTCTTACTTCAACCATGGGAGGGCTCTTCTCAGTGTATTTCTGTTGTCACAATTGCAAGGTTAGAAAGCAAAGAACACCCGAAATTGGGGCATGTAAGATTTGATAAACCCATGACACAAATAGCGTATTATATTATAAATACCAATGAAGTAACAGAATACATTTAGCTTTTGACCACAACACCCCATCTCCTTATCTTAATTACACTCCATACATGGTCTACATGGTCTGGCTGGGATTCTCGCCTTTCTGCCAAGTGAAGCATGTAGCCTAGGTTTACATAATTAGCTTGGTGTAGTGTCCGACTCTGTGATTGGCTCACAGGAGGGCACATGACACAAGAAGCCCAATCAGCCAGATTTTTTCAGTTTTTAATTAGAACTTTTCTGCTTTCCTACAGCATGTGATCCTGAAGGGACTTTGCTCTAAAAACTTCTGACGTCCTTCCTAGGGACCGAGGGGCTTGGGGGAAGAGGGTCTTAGAATTGAGTCAATATAAAGGAAGAGTGACTGAGAGATGGAGAAGAGAAAGCAAGTCCCAGAAAAGGCCGCCACCATCCCCCTTCCTGCCTTCCCCCCTTCGAGCCCCACTCCAGTCCTCCTGACGTCTCATCGCACAGGTGCAGAGCCTATCTCCCGAGACCGCACATTCCTTGAGTGGCGGCTATAGTGATGCAATGGGGAGTATCTGCATACAAACCTGCTTAATGCTTCTCCGCTCACACAAAAAGGCTGCGTGGGATCTGAGTAGAAGCCAGGCCTGGAAGGCAGCTCTCAGCTTTGTCTCTTTGAGACTTGGTTTCAGTCACTGGAAGGCACCGAAATGAGAACAGTGAGGATCGAGATGCCTTCTTCCTATCTTTCAAAACTGTGCTCCTGTGTCCACTTGGATCGTCAAGTATGACGCTTGTAAGCAGTTCATTTATTATGGAAAAGCATGGCTTCCGTGACCACCAGCGGAGTGGGAGGAGACCTGAAGAACGCAAAACAATTCCGTCCTCTGTATCTTCAGTAGAACTGGCTCCAGAAGACAGTCCAGCTTGGAAACATGGAACATTCTCCCCATTGGGCTCTTTGGGAAAAGGCCTCAGTATTGTAGAGGGTGCCTCTAGCTATTCAGGTCTTGCCAAAGAGAACAGCCAAGAAAGACAAGAGGTCACATGGCCAGGCCTGCAGCCGGCACAAAATGTTCTGCGCAACTAACTGATGGCTGAACAGAGATGAGGACTGACCCCGACCCTAAGGAGATTTTTCTAAGAGAGGTAGGCCAGCACATTCTGCAACGGAATCTATAGATGCTTCTGCAAAGCAAGATTTGGGTTGACATGAGTTGAATGTCTCTTCTAAATGAAGAGACATGAAATTTTTTCTCATATATATTCTTTTTTAAACATTTTAATAACCCAGTTACCACCTAATATTACTTCCAGTTTATTGTGGCAGAAACAGAGATTCCAAGAGAAAATGTTGTAGCAACTTGCTGAGTGTCACTCAGCAACAGTGTCACTGCTAATATCCCCGTGAGGACAAGTTAATGAGCTGCATGTCTTGCATGGCCAGTTTGCCTCATCTTCTCCCATTCCTGCACTGTTCCAGGGGCAGGAGACACAGACACAGGGGTCAGAAGTTTGTACTCCAGTCGCTCTGCACATCTGTTTGGTAATCACCCAGGCACAGAATATTCTGGTCATTTTATGTGCATGTCACCCCTCTTGAGTGGACTGTGAGTTCTTGGATGTTAGATCCCTGTATGATTCAAAAATCTAACGATGTATCTCACTGAAATTCGCACAAAACAGTAATGTGGAAAACAGTTCCTCTCTCTGATCCAAAGTAGGACTGGACCCAACCAAGGTTTGGACAAGGGTTTCATCTAGAGGACAGTCACGGGAAATTCCTCACCAGGCATGAGACAGTAGGGAGTGGCAGGAAACAGGGAACAGAATGTGCAGATCTGCCTGAGCCACTCAGGTCAAAAAGTCCCTGAATGGCTGAAGAGCCAATACATAAAATGTACAAAAACAGGCGCCGGATTGGATGCACTTGGTCCTCAGACAAATTTACACTCCCCAGGGAGGTTCTACTCCTGAGTGTTGCACTATGTATGGATCTGATCATGTTTGTTCCCATGCTGCCACACTAGTCTTCCAGTGAAGTCCATGACTAAGGGCCTCCATCTTTTTGTTGACATTGTCTGTGGTTTGGGTGGAGTGATTGTTTTTTTTCGGTTTTGTAGTGCAGGTGATCAAAACCAGGCCATTAACACATAAGCAAGCTCTCTGCCAGGGAAGGACAGAGCATTTTAGGCAAGCCTTGAGCTTTAAGCTATAAGGTGTTACTGTGTACCCTAGCAGCCCATGCTGGCCCGTAACTCATGGCAGTCCTCCTGCCTTTAGCCTAAATGTTGAGATAGGCATAGATAAGCTTTTATAATTTAGTGCTTTTGAAAAAAATGCTATAAGCTCCTATAGAGCAGCAATTCTCTACCTTCCTAATGCTGTGCGACCCTTTGATAGAGTTCTTTATGTCATAGTAACCCCAACCATAAAATTATGCCATTACTACTTCCTAGCTGGGATTTTGCTACTGCTATGAATCATAATGTAAAATCATATATGCAGGATATCTGATATTGTGGCACCTGTGATAGGGTCATTCAACCCCCAAAGGGGTCACGACCTAAAGGCTGAGAAATGCTGCTGTAAAGGAGACTAGAACTCACTGTCCACTATTCCAGCGAGCTGAATATTGATTAGATAATCTGGATGAAAGTCAACCTATCTTGACTAACTATCTGTACTGTTATATAGGTTCAATATCCATGATCCAAAATACATGTTGACTTCTTTTTAGATTTTGGTATATTTGAATGTACATAATGAGATGTCCTAGAGCTAAATCCCAAAAATATACGCAAATTTTTATATATGTTTTACTTTTCCTTTATATACATCCAGAAGATAACTTTATACAATATCTCTAGTGTACTTGTGTTTTGATTGTGACCCTATACATGAAGTCGAGTGTGGAGTTTTCTACTTGTGACATTTTCCTTACACTCAAAAATGTTGTGCTCTAGAGCCTTCATGTTTCAGATGTTAAGAATAGGGGTTTAACTTACAACTTGAAGAGTCTTTAGGACCACAAAATAATTGAAACTCCTTGCTCTAAAACAAGAACTATAGGTAATGACTCTATAGGATATCTAGTTAAACATTTTTCCCTCAGCAATTATGGCACTAGGACCTCAGTGGTGAGCAAACCAGGCACAGCACCTGCGCTCCTGAAACTTGTGGTCAGATCATCATCTGAGCACATAACTGAGTGAGTGGTGTAAAGTGATAAGCACTCAGAGACAGTCGGTACCCTGAGAGGTCAGGCCCGAGATGATCATGCCTGAGATATATAAGATATATACATTAGCCTTGGAGAATTAGGGAAATGAAGCACACATGCGAAGGCCCCATGAGAGAAACTCTTTAATGACATGTATGGCCACTGTGACCACACAGAGGAGGAAGACAGAGTGTAGTTTAAGAGACTTATAGAAGTCAGAGTTCTGTAGGTTAAGGATTCTTGCTGTGTCTTAACAGTGACGTAGTAAGTTCCTGTCTCCATTAGAGAGGTGCTCTCTGAGAAGGCAATTACCTCATGGGACAGCTTCTGACAATGAGAGGTGTGTCCTGAGAAAAGACTAGCTCTTTGGCGATCCTTCTTAGAGTCCAGTCTGCAAGTAATGTTGCTATGAGAGTGTCATTAGATACCCACTGGCATCGTGTGTTAGAGCCCTGCCATTACTTCATGTACAATGTCAGCTAGTCCTTCTCTCCTAGATAAAATATCTACATTATGACTGCCCAGACCTCCCATTAAATGTTATTTTAAATGCTTTAAATTCTAATAATTATTTATATTAGCACCAAAAATATTTATACATAAATCCAGTAAAATGTGTACATGATGTGCAATGATCTCCATGAGGGAAATGACAAATCACTTGTGTAAAGATAAAAGATGATGTTGATGCAGGAGAGATGGTTCCTCTGGTAAAATGTTTCGTCTACAGGGATCAGAACCTGAGTTGGATGCCCAGCCCCGCCCTCAAAATCTAAAATTCCTGAGCTTGCTAGTCAGCTAGTCTAACCAATCTGTGACTTCCAGATTCAGGGAGAGACTGTCTCAGAAAAATAACAGAAACTAATAACTGGGAGGTGGCACAGACAACCATGGGCTTGGTGATCAGAGCAGAAACCAAAGACCTGACTAATCTGAATTTCTTCGGAATTCAAAACCTCCACTGTGACATTGCTAAAGGCTTAAGAACACAAGCCACTGATTAGGGGAAACGGTTTTCTATGACACCTGCCTGATAAATGCTTGGCCTCTAAAACTTATAAAGAACTCTTAAAACTCAAGAAATAAAGCTGGGAGTGGCGGCACCCACCTTTGATTCTAGCACCCAGGAAGCAGAGGCAGGTGGATCTTTGTGTGTTCAAGGCCATCCCGGTCTATGCTATCAGTTTAAGAGACGGATAGTGAGGCTCTGTCTCAAAACAAACAAGCACTCAACAGTAAGGAAACAAACAACAAAAGACCCAATTAACACATAAGCAAGGGATCTAAGCAGATGCCTCACAGAAGAAGATACCTAGATGGTATAAATAAGCATATTTATGCCAGATACTCTATGCCATTAGAATTGCAAGTTCAAACAACAGTGAGATATTACTCAAACCTGTTAGGATTAAAAAAAAAAAAAAAAAAGCAAAAACAAAACCTACCTACAAGGCAAATGCTGATAAGGCTGGAGGGTAGCAGAAGCTTGTCTACAGTCGGTGGGAACACAAAATCCAACAGCGTACGGAAGACAGTTAAGAAGTTTCTCGAAAAATCAAATGTAGTCTCATGACACTATCTAGCAAAGGCACTCCTTAGTACTCCCCCAGATGAACTGAAAAACTTGCCCACACAGAACCTTGCATATGGATTTAGAGGAGAGTCAGTTGTCTTTGAAGACTGTGGTACATCTATACAATGGAATGCTTTTCAACAGTAAAAAAAGAAACCAGCTACCAGCCCACGAAAACACACAATTTTTCAATGAGTAAGAAAGAGCTAATTGGAAAATGGGGCACTCTGCACAACTCTAATCATGTAACCTCAGGAAAAGGAAAATAGATTAAAAAAAAAAAAAAAAGTCCCAAGATCCATGAGTAGGGAGGGAAAGGAAAAAGAAACCAATGGACAACAGCGAGCTATCCTGTGAGAGCTAGTTCTCCCTGTCCATCATGTGGGTCCTGGGATTGAATTTAGACAGTCAGGATTAGCATCAGGCTCCTCTGCTTGAGCCATCTTGCCAGCCCCTACTTTGTATGTTTTTGTAGTAGTATGTGTGTCATTACACAATTGTCGAAACTCATTGAACTCAAAAAAGTAAAGCCTAAAGTGTAGCCTATACCACAAACTTTCGTTGACAATGTATTCATACAATGCAAGGGGAGAAACGAGGGAGGAAGGGGGAGTGTGTAAGGAAATCTTTAGACTTCCTGTTTAATATTTCTATAAATCTAAAACTGCTTCATAAATATAATGTATTTAAGGAAAATTCTAATAATTAATAAAATACATAGTGAGAAAATCCACCATGGTATTAGTTTATTTTTACATTGCATTTATTCTTAGTTGCATCTGTGTGTACTTGAGAAAACCAAATATATGTGAATAAAATATGCTTATTTGCAGTTTTTAGACAATCCCAAGAATATATCTTAATGCAGAAATCACTAGCAATAATTTCACAGGCTTAAAAGGATGAATTTTGGATCTATTGCTGAAAATTTATGAACTTGTTGATTTAACTAATCAACATGGCCTTGAAAAAAGGTAGGAGTTAACTATAAATGGACATAATTGATGTCCAGTCTGAATTGCTTGATTGGGAAGTACACCTATCATATCTGTCTTACAGCATAGAGGGGAGACACAGGTGAAAGATTCTATGTAAGAACATGTAACCAAGTGGCTGTTATATTGTCACTTCTTGGCAAATATTAACCAAGCCAAGATGTGATGCTGTGGAGATCAGTTATCAGGTGCTGCACTGGACTGGCTAATATCCCAGTTTCTCTCTCATTTGGACCCATGACTCAGACACAGCCACATGTCCTATGTTTATTTATTTTGTGTTTATGAGTCTTTTGATTGAATGTATGTATGTGCTCCACTTGTGTAACTGGTGCCCACTGAGGTCAGAAGAGGCCATTGGATTCCCTGGAACTGGAGTTAAGGATGGTTGTGAAATACCATGTGGATACTGGAAACCAAACCTGGGTCTTATGCAGAACAGTAAATGATCTTAACTACTGAGCCATCTCTCCAGCTCCTACAAGCGCATTTTGATGCCTTGAGACATCTACTGCTGTTGTTTCAGGCTAAATGTTTTCTAATCAGGTGGTTGTGTACAAGAAAGAGCTGCAGATAAAAGTGGGATGGCAGTATCCCCTCGCACCCAAATTCCGACTAGTGTCATAACCACCTAACGTCTGAGGCTCAGCGGGATTCCATACAGTGCAGACTAGAAGGGGTAGCTGAAAGTTGTGTACTCTTTCCACAGTGATGCTTCATATGCAAAACTGTTAAAACATAGATTTCAAAGCTACAGTGATGGGGAGGGATAAAGATACCTCTTACAAACAGCAAAGCTTTCACTGTACGTATTCATTCATGGTATTTGTTCCAGCTGTGTCCAAGGAGCAGGCAGCACTGGGCGCTGGAATAACTGACTCTCATCTCAGTAATAAAACATGTCCTAGTCGCACTGTTCCTTGTATCCTTGAGAACACAGGCACCCAGCCTTTCCCACCCACTCTGCTGCTGCTTACCCCGTTGTTGGACAAAGCACTGATAATACCTCTGGAATCATGAGAAGCCTAAAGACACAGTAAAGTGGGAATATGTGAGAGACAAATCGAACAGGGGGAGTAAGAATTACAAGCCAGTTCTGGGAGCTGATCCACTTTGACAAGAGGTTTTTGAATCAGCAAGGACCTTCAAAATGATGGCGTAGACTGCATGGGAGGTAGTGAATTCCCCTCTGCTGCAGGTGTTCACAGACCAGATGATCAACAACACAGAAGCTTGCAAAGGAGATTTCTACAGAAACGTGAAAACAAAGGAGGGATACCAATCTATAACATTAACTTTTTCTCCATACTTCTCTATATCATTGTCTGTACGAATTGGTTTGTTTTTCTTTACATTGTGTATCTGATATTTCACTGCCCTCCAACTGTGCCTATACATCCTTCATGGCTTGCAATGCATTCTCATACATATGACCCTATTATTCTCAAGATAACCGCTTGACAAAATTAACACAAATATAAGTTATCCCCATTTTTACTCTTGAACCATCTAAAGAAAGGAAACCTCAAAAGAAGCCACCAGTGGCAAAGCAGAAGGAAACAAACAGAACAAGATGGAGTCCCATTCTCCCGACTAAAGAATCACAGATGAGAGAATTCAAAGAATCGCAGATGAGAGAATTCATCAAATTTTTAGAATGGAGACATGAAGAGTATTAACGTCCATGTTTTGAACACAATAGATCTGTATTTTGCAAGCAACAATGATGTCACTGGTATTCAAGATGAGCAAGATGTCTCTACCATAGTTCCAAAAGCAGGAAGTAGTGAGCATCTGAAGTCAAGAGGCTTGCTAGAAGACAGGTGTCTTCTAGGTAAATCTAAATACATGAGAGAGGATGTCTCTTCACCCACAACAAGCTCCAGAGAACAATCAGGAAGACTGCTAACCAGAAGTAAGAAAGCAAGTCTGTTGCTTCAAAAGTGGGAAAAAACACAATAAAACAAGAAAGAGCCATCTAGGATGATGCGGAAGTCCTAGAGAATATAAAGAAGCTAAGCAAACATGTTTCTTCCTATTTATATCTAGAAGTGCAGCCCAGTGGTCTCCAAAGAGGGCCTATGTTGAAGAAATGCATGTTGAAGAGCTGACAAAGGCACTAACCTCTCTTTAATAACTGTGTGGTGTTTCTCAGAGGCCTTTCATCTGTAGATCTCAGAAGGTTTTGCAAACATCAATTAAATATTACAAAATTCCCTTGAAGTAAATATTATGACACCTATTTTCCAGATGAGAAAAACAGAGAGTCTACAGGGTTTGCCTAAGGGCTACTCACTGGGATGTTAGGAGTTTGAGAGTCTTGAACCTAGCCACACAGAGCTTGGGCCTTGAGATGAGCCAATGAGACCACTCAGCAATGCTGTGATCTGGCTCACATAAAGAAATGTTTTCAAAGAAACAGTCTACTCTGGTCCTTAAGATCTGGAAGATTCCCTTATCAAGGGGACTGCCTAAAACTCAGAAGACTGAGGGAGAAGCTTCATGAGTCATTCCTAGGCCTCCTAGGTAGACGTCATTTCTCATCTATCACACAGTCAAAAGGTACTGCTTTCACTTCTCTATGGCTTACCTGGGAGTATAGTTATTTGTGTGACACCTCATTTTTCTCACAAGACTCTGGCCACTCTTCTTCATGCCTGGTATATAGTCTGAGATCAGGAGTAAATGTGACAGTGGAGGTAGAATGGAAATATGGAATAATAGACAACTTCTAAAAACTGTCTTTTTAAAAAAGTTAACAATTCTTCCCTCTATGAGAACACAATTCAGGCTTGCCTACAATTTGGATTTTCAGGTCAGTGAAGACACTCCTGGGTTTTTATAACTGCCAAATATTCTTAGCCTTCATACCAGTTTTCTATTGGGATGTTCGAGCTTATCCAAGCTTTAATGAAAGACTTACATGGAAACCCAAGTATGTGCTAAATACACAGATCTTGGCTTGAGTATCACAGCTTACAACTCAACGAAGCATTGCTTTCACTTTCCCCTTGTTTTTCATTCTGGGACCCAAGTCCATGGAATGGAACTGTCTACACTCCCTCCTCAGTTAAACCTCTCTGGAAATTCCCCACCCCCAACACACGAAGACACAAGTCTTCTAGGTAAATCTAAATCCAGTCTGGTTGACATAAAAACCCACTTTTTACAATTATTAGGTCCCCAAAGGCTTGTGGACCTCTCATAACATGAAATGCATTTATTTCACTTGTAAGAGCGTTCAAAACCATAACATTTCTAGTATTGTTCAAAAGCCAAAGTCCAATTCAGTCCTTGTTTGTGCTGACACCTCATGAGCTAGGCCTCTGCTGCATGCATCTCTCTCCACATGCTGCTCTTCCCACCAGAATGTCTTCTTAAGTTTGTTTTCAGAATTCTAGGGTTTCTCTAGTCCTCCTCTTCAAGGTCTTCCATATTTTTCTGTAAAGACCTACAAAGCATATAGCCAGGTTTGTCATGGCAACAACTTACTCTGTTTCTGCAACAAAATACCTGACATATGCAACCTAAGGATGGGGGGGGGGGTTGTTTTGGCTCAGAGTTTGGAAGCAAAGTGATGCTAGATGCTGAGTTGTGGCAGAGAGACCATGAGTCAGCTGGTCACATGGCAACTGTATCCTGGAAGCAAAGAGAGGAGAGCTGGTGCTCCATAGAACATTTGTAAGCACTTTCAAATTTGACCCTCTTAAGATGCCATGAAGCCCATGATGGAGATGCCACCATCTTATTGTATTGATGAGCTTTCTTCAAGGTTTGTGACCTTTCCTGCATCTCACAATTAGTAAATAATAGGACTGAATCAGAAACGGAGAAGCCTGGGAAAGATTCCTGCAAAGACACAATCATGGCCCCTTGAGAAGCTTGCCTGACCCTCAGGCATTGCTTCCACTACATGGAAAACAAAGCTCTCTTGGGTGGCCATCATGTTGGGGCTGGCCTGCCCACTCTGACATCCTACAATGAGCTCTCCATACTAAACGTCTGGACCAATCAGTTGTATTTTTCTCAACTCATTAGCAAGTTATCATAATTACATTATTAGTCCAGCATAACCTTAATATTCTAGCTACCTATGATGATAATTAACCTCTTTTTAAAAGTGCTCCAGGAAGCAGTCCTTGACATAATCCACTTCCTTTGCTTAGTCACTGCTTTCGTGCTCCTAGGTGTTCAGGCTAGTTCTATGCAGGAAGGACAGCAATGACTGCTCCTGGTAACAGCCTCCCCAGCCTCCAGTCTCATATGACCACTCTTCTCACCTGCGCATTCTTTCAGAAAGTTGCTTTATTCTTCCAACTTGGCAGTCCACTCTCGAGACCAACTAAGTGGTTAGTGGCTGGCAAGCATGATCAGTGTGCTGAAAAGCAAGCCACACATGACACAGCTAGAGCCTGGGAAGAAGTGACTATCGTCTCTCCCTGGGTCCTCACTACATGCTGATTCTCTCCTAATGCCAGAGCTCAGACACTAAGAGAAAACATCGCTGGCTAGGCCTGACTAGGTAGTTAAACTTCATTCTTCTGTTTCTTCATCTGGGCACTAGAGAGCAGACTCCAGGGCCAGGCTCACTGTGACCTGTTCCAACCCTGCCTTGCTAGAGTAGCCCTCCAAAACATGTGCTGTTGAATTAAACTCATCAACAAGGGCCCTAGGTCTCTACGTGCATCTGTTTGCACTTACACCTTTCGTTAACTTGACTGGTGTGTGTAAGGCTTCTTATCTGGCCATGCATCCCTGTAACAGTGTGTGTGTGTGTGTGTGTGTGTGTGTGTGTGTGTGTGTGTGTGTGTGTGTGTGATGTAAGATGGGTGCTTAATCAGTGTGTGCTGAATTAATTAACTTTATACATGATTACGAGGCACTTACTAGGGTACAGGTGGAATGACTCTTAGCTTCAGTCATAGGGAGTGCAATAGTCATGGAGGGACAAACAATAGCAGCCAAACTAGTTTTTCCTAAGAGCTCTTGGGGTCTAGGCACCTGCTGGGACACAAAGTACATGTGCCTTGTTCTCCAGGGCTCTTTCCAGCAGCCATATATTTGTGTCAGGGGGAAAAAACCCTCACCTAATCTCTCACCCAGATCCTTATCAGTTCAGTAATACAGGCCCAGAAAAGGAGGGAGTGCCCACTTTTACAAAGGTCAGCAGAAGCACTGAACAGTCCAGACACAAGAGTTTACAATGAATCGAACTCTTCATTTCTAGTCTGGAGTATCCGGCAGTGAACTTACTGTAACAAGTCAAAAGTAATTATAGAAAGGCAAAAACATTAGATCTACAGTTAAAGAGGGTTTTGTTTTTTACCTTCAAAAAGCCTTAACTCCCCAAACACAAGTGATTTGTATGTATCTAAACTAGGATGTGTATTTGTTAATAGACTGAAATAAATAGACTCTGTTGTACCATCACTCAGAGAGCGCAGACAGGTGAGGAGGTTGCCGGGGCTCATTTGCATTCAGTTATCAAAATAAGATATGAAAAGCACCTCACAAGAGAAAGCAGGGCTTCTGAACAGCAATATTTTGCACTTCAGTGATTCCTAATGATTCCACAGACGCTGGTGCCTGTCACTGTGTGTGACCACTCTTCTTGTGCATTTTTATTTAGTCAGAGAGGATGCTGATGGCAAATAAAAAAACTGCCCCTTACAAACAATGGAAGGTCAACTTTATGCTCTAACCACCCGAGGATGCTTTGTCGCTAAGTTTCTCTTATTTGTCAAATCAAAGCTAATATTTCCTTTACTATAAAGGACTATTGTTGCTGAGTGAGGTGGGGTGGGGGAAAATTAGCCATACAGAGATATTATACATTGAAACAAGCTTTTAAAAAATTGGATCTTTCCCTTGGACTTGAACTTTGTACAGGGAGATAGGAATGGATCAATTTGCATTCTTCTACATGTAGACCGCCAGTTGAACCAGCACCATTTGTTGAAAATGCTGTCTTTTTTCCACTGGGTGTTTTTAGCTCCTTTGTCGAAAATCAAGTGACCATAGGTGTGGGGGTTCATTTCTGGGTCTTCAATTCTATTCCATTGATCTACCTGCCTGTCACTGTACCAATACCATGCAGTTTTTATCACTATTGCTCTGTAGTACAGCTTGAGGTCAGGGATGCTGATTCCCCCAGAAGTTCTTTTGTTGTTAAGAATAGCTGTAGCTAGAAATTCAAGTACTATATTGAATAGATAGGGAGAGAGAGGGCAGCCTTGTTTAGTCCCTGATCTTAGTGGGATTCCTTCAAGTTTCT
>CM052713.1:16720417-16747484 GCA_028551405.1 Uromys caudimaculatus
TTCTTTGTTTCACTCTGTTTCTTTGTTTCTTTCTTTGTTTCTTTGTTTCTCTCTTTGTTTCTTTGTTTCTTTCTTTCTTTGTTTCTCTCTTTCTTTGTTTCTTTCTTTCTTTCTCTCTTTCTTTGTTTTTTTCTTTCTTTCTTTCTTTCTTTCTTTCTTTCTTTCTTTCTTTCTTTCTTTCTTTCTTTCTTTCTTCTTTTCTTTTATCTTCTTTAGGTTTTTTTGTCATCATTTCTTTGTGTAGCACTGCCTGTCCTGGAACTGACTCTGTAGGCCAGGCTGTCCTGGAACTCAAAGATCCACCTGCCTTTGCCTCTGCCTCCTGAATGCTGGAATAAAAGGTGTGAACCACCACAGCCTGGCTTCCAAGTACCTTTGAGAGCCACTTTCTCCACAACTCCTGAATCGTCCCCACTACCACCCGCCTTGCCCTGCGTACTCCCTGTTTCTTCTTTAGCTCTTCTCACCCTCTCCTCTAATTTCTAAGGAAATCTATTTTGCATACCACAGCAAGAAGTCAACCAGTCAGGCTGTTTTCCCCTCTACACACCTTTGTTTGGCTGTTGAAAACTCAGCTCTACCCCATTACTTTCCTGGATTTGAGACTCAGGTTCAAAGACAGCTGAGATTGTAGAATGAAGAAAAGAAAGCACTAAAGGCGATGGATGTTGACAAGATATTGCTGGGAGTGACAGGAGCCACTGCTGCTCACAATGTATTGATGCCACCCACAGGAGGCTCAGTCCTCACAAGCCTCTGGAAGCAACAGCAGGGCACATTTGGTGACTAGTATATAACTCCTTTGTTTAAAAAGCACACAGGCAAAGAACCTGAAAATCCCATGTTTTCCAAAATAAAAATCAAAACTCAAATGCTGCCCTTCCATTTGGCCCTACCACACCTTCAGAATGGCTCCGAATCTGTGACTTTTTGTGGTATTAGCATACTTTGTTTTATTTCAATGGCAGAATATTTATAATCCAGTCACAAGGCTAAGATATACTTAAGAGAGCATCTCACTCTTAAACCTTCCATATGTACTGCCAAGTCTGCAGTCATCTGTTTAAAACACACAGTTCTGGGGACTTGCTACCTCTCAGGTAATGCATTACGCCCTTGCAAACATGAACAGCCCTGATGGCTAAAAAAGCAACAATAATAGCACATGTTAAATCCTTCCCAGATGAAGCCTGATGCCTTTTCCAAAACAAGGCAGCAAAGCCCTGCTTCTAAACACACACACATACACACACACACACACACACACACACACACACACACACACACACACACATACACACACACAAAGGCATTTCAGCAAGGAAAGAGCACAGAGAAGTTCTGGCTCCATGTGTCTCATTGTTGCAGAGGCTTCTTCTCTGGTCTGTACTGTGAGCATCTCCTAAGAGACAGAGGGAGATGGAAAGACACCAAGGCAACCATCCTGCCTTGTTTACCAGAGAACTCAAGGGTGCCTTCACAGCTGTGCTGAGCGGAAGTATTTAGACAGAAGACTGTGTGGTCCCAGGCTTCCTAGTGACTCACCAACAAGGCTGTAGATCTGAAGTATTGGAAACACCAAGTTACGTGCTTCGGGTAGTCACAGGGCAGAGCAGCAGAGGAAGCTCACGAAAGGCTCTCCTGCATTACTGATCAGATGTGAAAGTTAGCTTCTTGAGTTCAGGGAAGCCCCTGATGATGTGACACAGCTCTGCTGACCTTTGAACACAGCTCTGGAACCCAAACTGAGACTCACTGCCCTGTGCTCACCGTGAAACCCTGGACTGACCCCATCAGTGTGAGGTGACACACAGGTCAAGTATCACATTCTCAAGCTGTAATGAGGATTAAAACAGAAGCCTACCATGCTGGTCTCCATCATTCACAACTCCCTCTTGTCTTTCTTTCTAGACTTCCCAGCTGGGCTTTGTACACAGGAAGCTCAGACTGGCTGTCCTGGTAATGGCTCTACTGCCTGAGCCAGGGAACGTTCTGGCTGAATCTGTCTTACATTGCTGCTCTGAGGCTTCAGTTCTGAGTTCATGGAATATAAGCAACATGTCCCCACAGAGTCAAATTCAGTGACAGACCAAGAGACCTCATGCCATGTCCTGGACTTCACAAATGCAAGAGGTAGACCTTGTTCCTACTGTCTCTCCCTTATTTCCAGTTCTGATCAGCTAATGAACAATTCCAAAGCTATTTTGAATCTTTCCATCTTTGTGACTGAATAATATGCCATTATAGATATATACAACTTATTTCTGTACTCACCCACTGATGGACGTTTGGTTTATTTCACCTTCCGACTGATGAAGACTGGTGTACAAAGGTCTGTTACAAGCCTTGCTTCCAGCTCATTCGTGTTTGTGATTAGGACTGGAATAGCTGGCTTGTGGGGTGATTTTGTCTAACTTTTTAAGGAATTGCCACAGTGTTTCTGGCATGACCAAATAAATATACATTCCTACCAGCAGTGTGTGTGGTTCCCATCTCTCTATATCCCTGATAACATTAGTAATTTTCTGCATTTTCTGTATTTGCATCATAGCCCTTTAGGTAAGTGGAGTATGGTGTGTGGAGTCACATGATGGCTTCAATTTGCATTTCCCTGGTGACTGATGATGCTGAGTAGCTTTTTCTGTGCTTCCTTGGAGCAATGTCAAGGAGAACTTAATAGGATAGATAACATCCTAGGGAAACAAAAGGGAAATAAAGCCCAGAATAACTTAAAACAGTTACAAGTACCCAGCAGTCACTCCTTGGTCCAGACAGAGCCAGTCGCTCACCTTGCTTCAAGCCTGACTCCCTAAGGCCATAGGCAGAACCATTACCAGGCATATGCCCACTCTTGACTCAATGCTTTTATCTTATTACCCAGGCACAGATAAACACATCTGTTCTCATCCCTAGCCCCAGTTACAGATAGCTAAGCCTCGAATTCTCCTCATCAAACAGTCTTGCTGTGTATTCTTGTTCAGAGTCTGACGAAACTGTGATACCACATATTCCTCAAAGGCTAGAGTACTCAGAGGTGAGGAGGAGAGTAGTCACCTGAATGCAGGTGGGCAGCTCCCAGACCTGTGCCTTTCAGTCTCCCCATAGTAAAGAGCACCAAGGAAGGAAAGTACTGACCCCTTTTCTCTGTCTCATCATCGTGGGAGGACACTGAAGTGAAGAGAGGGAGAGCCATGAGAGTATACATAAGTGACCACAAAAGTTCTACCAGGGAACTCCTACAGCTGATAAACACCTTCAACAGACTGGCTGTATACAAGACTAATGCGCGTGCGCGTGTGTGTACACACACACACACACACACACACACACACACACACGTAGCTCTCTTACATACAAATAACAAAGGGGCTAAGAAAGAAATCAGGGAAACAACATCGTTCACAATAGCCATGAATAGTATAAAATATCTTGGGATAACTCTAACCAAGCAAGTGAAAGACCTATATGATATAAACTTCAAGTCTTTGAAGAAGGAAATTGAAGAAGATATAGGAAGATGGAAAGATCTTCCATGCTCATGGATTGGTAGGACTGACATAGTAAAAATAGCCATCTTACCAAAAGCAAACTACAGATTCAATGCAATTCCCATCAAAATCTCAACACTTTACAGACCCTGGAAGAACAATACTCAACTTCATATGGAAAAACAAAAAGTAAGGATAGCTAAACCAATCCTGTACAATAAAAGAACATCTGGAAGTATCACTATCTTTGACCTCAAGTTGTACTCCAGAGCAATAGTAATAAAAACTGCATGGTATTGGCATGAAAACAGACAGGTTGATCAACAGAATAGAATCAAAGACCCAGACATAAATCCACACACCTATGGACACTTGATTTTTTATAAAGAAGCTAGAAATATACAATAAAAAATAATAAAATAAGAAAGCATTTTCAACAAATGAAGCTGGTCTAACTGGATGTCCATATGTAGAAGAATGCAAATAGACCATATCTATCACCCTGCACAAACTCAAGTCCAAGTGCATTAAAGACTTCAACATAAAACCAGATACACTTAACTGATAGAAAAGAAAATGGTGAATAGTCTTGAACATATTGGCACAGGAGACAACTTCCTGGGGAAAAAAAAGCCAGTAGCTCAGGCACTAAGATCAACAATTAGTAAATGGGACCTCATGAAACTGAAAAGCTTCTGTAAGGCAAAGGACATTTTCAATGGGACAAAACAGCAGCCTACAGAATGGGAAAAGATTTTCACCAACTCAACATCTGATAGAGGGCTAATACTAAAAATATATAAAGAACTCAAGAAACTAGACAACAACAAACCAAATAATGCTTTTTAAAATGGGGAACAAGCCTAAACAGAGAATTCTCAATAGTGGGATCTCAAATGGCTCAGAAATAGTAAAAAAATCTTCAACATCCTTACTCATCAGGGAAATGCAAATCAAAACAACAATGAGATTCTATCTTATAACAGTCAAGATGGCTAAATCAAAAACTCAAGTGACAGCTCACGCTAGCAAGGATGAGGAACAAGGAGAACACTCCTCTACTGCTGGTGGGAGTGCAAACTTGTGCAGCCACTAAAGAAATCAATATGGTAGTTTCTCAGAAAATTGGGAATTGATCTACCTCAAGACACAGCTATACCACTCCTGGGCATATCCCCAAAGGATGCTCCATCCTACCAGGAGGACACTTGCTCAATTATGTTCATAGCCGCTTTATTCAAAAAACCAGAAACTGGAAACAACCTAGAAGTTCCTCAACTAAAGAATAGATAAAGAAAATGTGGCACATTTACACAATGGAGTATTACTCAGCTGTTTAAAAAAATGACATGAGATTTGCTGGCAAATGGATGGAACTAGAAAAGTTCATCCTGATTGAGGTAATGCAGACCCAGAAAGACAACATGGTATGCACTCACTTAGAAGTTGATATTAGCTGTAAAGTAAATGATAATTATACTATAATCCATAGACCTAGAGAGGGATTAAGGGAGACACAAGGATCTTCCTGGGAAGAGGAAATAGAACTGATTTTGTGGGTGGACTGGGGCAGATGAGGATGGGAACTTTAGGAATCAGGTGGGGAGAATGGAAAGAGAATACTGGGAGAGACAGCTGGAATTGGCGGGCATTTCAGGAGCAAGGTAGAAACCTAGTGCAGTGGCAACTCCATGGAACCTATGAAGGCGACACTAATAGAGGCTCCTTAGTAATGGAGGACATGGAACCTGAAGGGGCTATCTTCTGGAACCAGGCAAGAACTCAAGTGGAGGGATTGGGACACCAACCCAGGCACAAAACCTCTGATCTGGTTTGTTATGCCTGCAGGATGTGCTGGGACCAGAGCCTAGCATAACCATCATCAGAGCTATCAGAGAGACGTCACTCAGCAACTGATGGCAACAGATGCAGAGTCCCACAGCCAAATATTAGGTGGAACTCTCCAAGTGCTATCAAAAAAGGGGGGGGATGGACTGGAGGAGCCAGAGGAATCAAAGACACCACAAGAACACAGCCCACAGAATCAACTGACCCCCACTCAAGTGGGCTCACAGACATCAGGGAGCCCGCACGGGTCTGAGCTAGGTCCTCTGTAGCTTGGTGTTCTTGCGGGGTCCCTAATAGCAAGCGAGGGAGCTGTCTCTGATTCTTTTGCCTGCCTTTGGGACCCTTTTCCGCCTACTGGGTTGCCTTGACCAGCGTTGATGTGAGAATATATGCCTGGTCTTATTATAGCTTGTTATACCTGTATCATATTTGGTTGATGTCCCTGGAAGGCCTACTCTTCTTAGGGAAGGTGAAGAGGGGCTGGATGGGGGAGGGAGGTGGGGGAGAGAGACTTGGGGAAGGGAAGTGAGGGGAAATTGCAGTCAGGATATAATATATGAGAGAAGAAATGAAGAGGAAAAAAAGGAGTGAAGGAGTCCACTGAACTCAGAGGCCTGGAAGCACAGCCTGGCATGAACACGGAGCTGTCCAGGGATACTCACTCTCTTCACATAAAGTAATACAAAACTTCTTTTCCAGTGTCACCAACTAGGCCATTTGAGCCCAGATCAGCTGTTTTGCTCTGCAATGATCTGAGACAAATTGAGGCTGTCACGAACCAGAAGAACCAATGGGATTATATATATGGACATATGCTCTGAGCTCACTAGAAGGCAGTAGCTATATAAACACATGTGTGTGTTTGTACTTAACTTTGTTTCTTTATGACCTAGTTGAGGTGGAGAACCATTTGGGGACTAGTTAGAAACAGCATGTGCTAACTGCTGCACCTGCCTCTTCCTGAGCGTTCTAGTCAAGGTGCTCGCGTGGAATAAATCCCTTCCACTCTCTTAGAGGAAGCCTGTTCTGTCACACATATTCCAGAGCCCAGGGTCTGAGCCCTGTGCTGTGGGTTTGCACTAAGGGCCAGAGAGCTTTATACAACCTGCACTGTGGCAGAGCTTCAATTAAATGAAAAAGATGGATCTCACTGACCAAGTTTATTTTATTAAAATAAAATGTTTCTATAAAATAGTATCTAACACTGTGATGGCTTGTATATGCTTGGCCCAGGGAGTGGCACTATTAGACGGTGTGGCCTTGTTGGAGTAGGTGTGTCACTATGGGCATAGGCTTTAATACCCTAGCCCTAGCTGCATGGAAGCTAGTCTCCTACTAGCAGTCTCCAGATGAAGATGTAGAACTCTCAACTCCTCCTGCACCATGCCTGCCTGGATGCCGCCATGTTCCTGCCTTGATGATAACTGACTGAACCTCTGAACCTGTAAGCTAGCTCCAATTAAATGTTGTTCTTTATAAGAGTTACCTTGGTCATAGTGTTGGTTCCCAGCAGTAAAACCCTAACTAAGACAAACACCAATTCCAAGCATCCAAACTGATACCCTGGAAGCCACCATGACTCTGTGGCTTTTCACCCCCGGCCACGTGGAAGCACTTCCTCCACCTCTAGTTCACCTGCATGGAGCTTTGTTACTTGAAGTAATCCATGGTTCTATGGCATGAGACTGCGTGTTAGGTTTATAAAGAGTTAAGCAGAGTTGCTGGCTGGCAGGGGTTGGGGTTGGGGAGCATGCCTGTGAGGCTGGGGGAAGGGCAGAGTGGGAAAGCCGTTTGGAGTGACAGTTCTAAGAGGTTAACGTCACCATCCAACCACTTCTGTCCAAAGAGGAAACTGAGTCCGAGTTGTTAAGATACAAACTTTGTAACTTTTTGACCCAGGAAGTTTTGAGAGTGATAACAAGGAAATGATTATACAAGTGCCTTGAGCTTTTCAGAGACAAGTGGTATTTAAAATGCAAGGTATTATTACCTCCAGAGAGGTTTTCCTTTGACTACCACTGTGCTTGAAAATGTGGGTAGAACACCTTTATTTTTTTAAAACTCAGGTGTTTAAAAAAAAAAAAAAAATCACGCATACAATGCCTACCCTCAGCCCTGTAAGCTAAGGCTCAGCTCTCTTGTCACTAGATAATTTAAACGTTCGAAGAGATCTGGTGTTAGCTTTACCAGCTAACTTGGCAGCATTCCCACTAGAGACATTTACCCTCTCCAGCTCACTTCACTCCTGTGAGCTGAAGGACTGTTTGATTAACCGTGAAAACAGTATTACATTTGAGGTCTTACAAGTACTAAACATCACTCCCTACAGGTATAAGGTAGGAGCATGTCTTTCAAAGACCCCAAATAAATCAGGGCAGCCCAGGGCCAGGGCCAGCTGGTTCTTTGACAGAGAGCCTGTTGCTGAATCTTAGAACTCAGTCTCATGAGAGAATTCTTCTACCTGTACTCCCATGACAGAGCCGCCCGTGTCTTGGAAGATTTCGAAACTGAAAGTCAGAAGTCAGTTCGAGTCTCCATTTCATGTGTGTGGACCATTCACTGAGAAGGCACTGGGGTGGCCCCCTCTGCTTCCTTTCACAGGCCCACACCAAGAGTTATACTAACATGATGCAGAAAGGCCCGTGTATCCTTAGAGGGGTGGTACTGAGGGTGCAGGCTCTGAAGAGAATCAGACGCTGGTTCACATCCCAGGGCTCTGTGACTGGAAACAGGTTGCTTGTCTGCTCTGAATCTTTGGTTCCTCATCAGAGATGGGAGGAGGCTATTAATAGCATTTTTTTTTCTTTCCTGGGGTTGTTTTGAGAATTTAAAGCAAGCACAGAGACCAGGACACAGAAAAGACTCGATTCGTGTTAGCACTTATTAAAAAGCTGTAACAGTTCATGTGCCCCGGGGCTTACTGTTATTTCTTCGGAGTTCTGCTTTCAGTGCACAGTGGAACTAAAGATAACCATGCAGTTATTGTCTCTGACCCGCCTGGGTGCTCTTACTAGAACGAAAGGAAAAAGGAACTACACGGTGGCCCAGAATGGGGCTCCAGAGAAATCCAAAATGAGCTGCGGTCTAAAAGTGACTTCTTCTCTCCAAGCCTATTTTTAGCCAGCTGTGAACTTCTCTAATACGCAAAGAGTGATGCTGGGCTCCCTGAATAGCTCCGCTGACGAGCTCCTGCCTGCTTCTGCTACTATGTGAATTTATGGAGTTCTGGTCTCACACTTCATTAAAGAAATATACGATGGTGCAAAGACAGGAGGCCAGACACCTATAACTCTTGTCTCAGTCTCCCAGTGATAAATCTTAGTAGTGCTTCATTTGTGGAGGAAAAAGGAGTAACCAAAGAGATGCTATCTAACAGCCCCTTTGTGGCTGGTTTGGCTTTGCTTGCTTTTCCTTCTCTTTTTCTTTGCTCTAGATCTTTTCTTTTCTTTCCTTTTTCTTTTTAAAGAAAAAGAGTTGTTTGTAATGGATAACTTTGTTAAGAGGTCACAAAGCAAAAGGTCTGGTCAAAAAGTACTCTCAAATCTGTAAGATACAAGTTTATAACGAGCCCCTAGATAACTAATGTTAAGGAATTGTTTTTCACATACAATGTCACTTATGGTGGCCAAGAGGCTCAATAGGTTCACTGCAACTGTGTTGGGTCAAAACTCTCTAGATTTTATTTCATCGAGATTGGGTTCTGGTGACTCCATTGCCAACCCTCGTACACAGTCTGGTGCTGAGGGTGGGATGGAAGGAAAGCATGTCATCTATGTACCAAAAGAAATACTTCTAAGAATCCCTCCATCTGTTTCACACTTTTACTGTCTTAGCTAGTAGGTCCAGTGACCACCCACGGTGGGAAGATGACTTGAACAAAAGGCTTGGAAAGGTCAGATCTTCCAAAGTGTACCTGTCACAGTCTTGATAAATATCTGCTGAAGGACCAAAAGAAAGCTGGGTGTGGTGACCCAGGCGTTCACTCCCAACACTTGAGAGACAGCCCGATCTCTAATGAGACCAGCCCGGTACCCAGAAGGAGTCCCAAGCTAACTGAGTTATATAATGAGGCCCTGTCTGAAAAACAAAACCAAACAAACAAAATCAAGAAAAGAGAGAGGTTAAAGAATAGTTAAATAGTGCTGGGGCTGTAGCTCAACAGTAGGGTACTTATCTACCACACCCAAGGCCCTGAGTTGAATTCCAAGCACCACAAGCAAAGAACAACATCAAAAGCTGGTTAAGGAACCATCAACAAATGACAGACAGACCTGCCCAGTGATCCAACTGTCGTTTCTTTTCTAATTTCTCTTCCATGTAGCACAGGTCCCCACCCCTTCCTCCTTACTCAATAGGCCCGTGGTACAGGTTCCCTCCTGTCTTGCCTTCCTGCTCATTTTTCCACCTTCTTGACTAATGTTAAGCTCAGTGGTCAAGCAGATGCTTCATTCATTATTCTCTACTTTGCCCAGCACAGTGCCTGGAATATATTGATTCATCTATAAGTAACTTGTTTTTATCAAATCAATATATTTTCAAAAAAACAAAATTGATTTCTTTTCCACCATTTGGGTTTGTCTGCCTAGAAACCTAGAACCAGAGTGACAGCATGCCAGAATGATTTTTCCCTAATGTCAATTAAAGAATATCAGAGATATTCTGTTTAGTCTAAAATATCACAAGTTACTTTTTAGTGCATTAAATCTGTTACTCATTGTAAAGCCTTTGACCTCAAGAAGGAATGACAGTCCAGAACACAGAATTGTAATAATGACACTCTGAGGACCTCTCTAGGCTGGATGTTGAAAAGTAGGGTTCTCAGTGACAGAGAAATGGGATCCAAAACATGGTTTCTGAGAAATCCTTATTAACCTTGTGGTACTCTGGAGTCCTCTCTTGGATTCTCCCAGTCCCTACTTTGTCCTATGTCTTTTGCGAGGCCACAGAAGTTAAACCAGGTTTGTATGTGCACACCAGTGCCAGGAATGTGGGAGAGTCGTGACAACAGTCATGCCTGTAACCAGAGGAGCCATCGGGATCAGAGTGCAGCAGGTTAAAGAATCTCGGGGAGGAGAGAATGCTGGGAATCCAGTAGGATCACAGCTAACGAGGACCCTAAATCTGAGGCTAAAGAGAGTAGACATCACTGCTTGAACAAGGGAAGATCTTTTTTTGTGTGGAGATCATATGCACCAAGTTGCCTGTTTAAAAATTCCCTGTGTAATGTCCATGATGATAGAATCTATTCCCATCTGACTGCAACAGTCTAAGTCTGACAGACAGTTCTCACTACCAAGGCAGTGCTAGCAGGAATGTGGCTCATGAAGGACACTTGGTGATGTTGAAATCCAGACGCAGTAGCTGAGGATTAGTGTCGGTTAACAGGAACACGTCAGTCACTATTTTTATGTTGACTCTCCTCATATCCATGATTCTTACACTTTGGTCTGTGGGAGATTTCTCTAATCAGTATATTCCATCGGCCTCAGCTCTGGCCCCTGGGAACCCATGCTAATAAGTGAAGGACAATAAAAAGAGTCGATGTCACAAGTACACTGGAGGGTAGACAGGGGTCTAAATGTCAAATACTAATTGAACAACTGTACAGACGTCCATGGAAACACCCATCGATGCTCTAGACAACCGCATGGCTCTACATGCCAGAATGTGTGGCAGGGGGTCCTGTTCATTTAAGTAAAATGAAAATGTATACTTTAGCTGGGCAGTGGTGGTGCACGCCTTTAATCCCAGCACTTGGGAGGCAGAGGCAGGTGGATTTCTGAGTTCGAGGCCAGCCTGGTCTACAGAGTGAGTTCCAGGACAGCCAGGGCTACACAGAGAAACCCTGTCTCGAAAAACCAAAAAAGAAAGAAAGAAAGAGAGAGAGAGAGAGAGAGAGAGAGAGAGAGAGAGGGAGAGGGAGAGAGAGAAAGAAAGAAAGAAAGAAAGAAAGAAAGAAAGAAAGAAAGAAAGAAAGAAAGAAAGAAAGGAAGGAAGGAAAGAAAATGTATACTTTAAGTACTGACTGCTCTTCCGGAGGATCAGAACTCAGGTCCCAGTACCCACGTGGAGCATCGCAGCCGTCTATAACTCAAATTCCAGTGAAGTCAGCACCCTCTTCTGGCCTCTGTGGGCACTGAATATATATGGTGTATATTTATTTATTGAGACAAAGCATCATACACAAAAAATTTTTTTAAAAATTATGTGTATTTTGAATGATGTACATATACTAGTTTGAGGGTTGTTTTTTTGCTGTTGAGTTGGTTGTTTTTCTTTGTTTTAACATTGGGTGGCCACATGAATTAGGTTTCTTACTTACTGTTTCATTTATTGTGTTAGGGGTCAAACCTAGGGCCTTCCACACAGCAGGAAATGATCTGCCTCTGACCCCACCATATGAAAGATTTGACCAATAGTGTGTGAGCAGAAGTGTGTGTCATGGCTTCTGAAGACCTTGCTTAAAAGACAATGAGTGTTCCTCTTCCCGTTAGCTTCCTCTCCAGAAGACTATTGCACTGGCTGGAATACTAGTCTCCATCTTAGACCCATTGCTAAAAACAAATGAGTCACTAGTGTTTGTTTAAAGTACACATCTCTTTTTGGGAGGTGGGGGGTTGGAAGGACTACCCTCTTGTAGGTATGTGCTCCCACATGCTTGCAGTACCCATGGAGGCCAGAAGAAGGTGTCATATTCACTGGAGTTTGAGTTACAAGCAGTTGTGAGGCTCCATGTGGGTACCAGAAGCTGAATCTTGGTCCTCTGGAAGACCAGCCAATGCTTAAAGTATACATCTTTATTTTCCTTAAACAAGTGGGACACTGTGGTCTTAAGGTGTAATAGAGAAAAACATTGTCAATCCCTTGATTAGACTAATGATCAGAAATACTAATTACAAGCATATAGATACCAGAGCCGTACCTCGACACCTTGACTCAAAGAATCAGTTTGCTATCAGGGCCTCTAGGCAGGGGTCTTCACACCAGTCTGAGGACATCAGCTAAAAAAACTGAATGCACAAAAAACTCCATTTTCAGACATGATGCTTTCTGAGTAGGGAACTTCCTCCTACAGCACATTGTCTAGGTTAGTCCTTAATGTTGATGCCCAGAATCCTTTCAGCTGGAGCCTTATGCTTCCCCCAAAACTGATAGTTCCTAGGTGATAAATCTACAGTGGAAATTAAAACTGGGGTTTAAATACCGCTATCTAATGAAAGCAGGCTTGAAAAGGAGTCTAAGATCAGATGAATCAAGGTAAGAGGGACACTTGTTCCTGCTAAATGTAAGAACAGGATGGTTATGTGTGTGTGTGTGTGTGTGTGTGCATGGTGCTTGTGTGAGTATGCAGTAGGTGTGTATGTCTGCGTATGTATGCATGATGTGTGTAGTAGCCATTCCTGGTTGTCAACTTGACTGTATCTGGAATGAGCTACAATGCAGAATTGGAAGGTTCACCTGTGATCCTGATCTTGAGGCTGGGAAATACAAGTTTCTGACCTGGATGTTGGCACAGAGATCTTAAGGCACAGTGGCTATGACTCCCAGGAGACTAAGGCAAGGAGATCTCTGAGTTCAAGGTCATCTGGAACAAAGCAAGTCCCAGATTCAGGCGTGGTGGCACATACCTTTAATCTGGACCACACCTTCTCCTGGAGACCTACATAAGGACATTGGAAGAAGGAAGATTTGCTCTTCTTTGCCTGTGTGCCTTGTGGGACTGAGCAACTGCTAGATCCTTGGACTTCCATTCACAGCTGCTGCTGACCATTGTTGGGGAGTTGGACTACAGACTTACTATATAGAGACTATCCACAAGTTCTGTGACTCTAGAGAACTCTGACTAATACAACACAACGTGTGTGTGTACCCTAAATGGAGGAACTAGTGTTTGCGAGCAGGATGCTCACTTGGGGCAAGTAGCCTGAATCCCAACCCACCAAAATGCACCTGCCCCTCCCTGCAAAGGAGATGGCTCTGTGAGTCCCAACTACGTAGACAATGACGAATATCAGTGATGATGTCAGACCAGGCTCACTAGCAAATGACACCATGAGGGTCAAAATGAGCACCTCCTGTGCCCTGGATGTAAAATGTTATTCTACATGACAAGATTTCTAAAGGTTCATGTTAAGCTCTTTTCTATTGCCTCGTCTATACTTTTTATTCTCTACAGAGGGAGTGAAAAGTTCTCCTAAGTCCCTCCTTTTCATAATGCCTTTATGACTACCCCTACTCGCTTGATGGTGTCTACGTGGTTTGAATGTGTGTGGTGTACACTCCCCCTCTGGCCAGATCTGCTGTCAAGATCATTTCTCAACAGATCATAGTGTGTTGAGGAGAGACCCGCACACCTGTCCCCAGACATTGGTCCCTCCATGTTTTTCATTTCTTCTCGGGCTAGAGTTTCAGTCACAGTTTCAAATTAGATTTCTCGTTTGCTTGTCAATGTCTTGAAAGAGAAAGGTGCAGGTGGCCTGCCTCCAGAGCAGATAAACTCAATTCCCCTTTCAGGCTAAGAATCCTTTTCTAACGCACTGCCATTCCAGAAAGAAAGGAATTGATTTGTCCCACAGTCAAACAACTCTGAACTGTGTTCTTTCCACAGTAAGAAGACCAAAGGACTTCCCAATCATACTGTATCCACATGAGTGGGTGAGTTATCACTTTGCCACTTGGGAAAAGTCAGCAACAAAGTGTCTTCTCCATTCACTTGCCTTTCTGACCCCAAGCCAGCACAGCACTAAGGCTGGGAGGGGCTTCTCTCTGCGGTGCGGGGTGATCCGCTGTCTCCTGCCCTTGTTTGTTCTCTCCATCTCTATCTATATAATGTGACAGTTTAATGTCCACATGGCTTCTACACCCCTCTCTGCCCCTGTCCAACATCGGCTGCAGAAACAGACCCTGAGACCAGAAGAAAGGGCTCAGAACTCTGCCTGTGAAGCTAATTTGGGCAAAACCACTCCCACTGCCATCGTGAGCAGGTCATCTGTCCCCCAGGCCTCTTCAGAACAGCAGGGGGGAGCCTACTTGCACCCTGCTCAGTTAGCTGCCACTAAGCAGATCAGAGAGGCCTTTGGAAGCTTAGAAGAGACAAAAGAAAGGTCACACTCCTTCCTCTGAAAGACTCCTAATGGGACAGGAAGTTTGATGCGCCGAGTTAATAAAGAGATGAGAGGTGAGGCTGCGAGTCTCTCTCTAGCTACGTCTCATCTTTGGACTGTTTCCCCACAGTGCTTACCTGACCGCTGTCTTTTCTTCTCCTCTTATTACTCTCTTGCCTTTCTCTGAAATAAATCTGAGAGAGAGAACAGCTTTCTAACGAGACAGGTCAAGCAAGACATCACCCTCCTGCACCGATTTCTAGCTCAGGGAGTTGAAATCCTGTGAGTTAGTCAGTTACCACTACCTACAGGGCCATCTGCTTGCTTTTTGAAAGGTTGGCCCTGGATTTGAAATGCTGCCCCTCTCACTTCTTTATAACTAAGCATTCTTTTCTCAAAAAGTTCTCTGTAACAGAGGCCAAGGATGGCACTACCTTAATATTTCAAAACCAAGTATGTTCTAGGCAAAGGAAGACAAAGACATTTGCTGAATTCATTGTGTGTATAATTCCCTGTTCATGTATTGCTTGCTTCCTGCATGAATAACATGCTCAAGGTATGGGTGGGAGGAGAGGGTCCAGAGAGAGACACACAAATGAATTCAATATAGTCTAGTCCTTGAAGAACTCAGTCTGTCCTAGCACTCAGGAGGCAGAGGCAGGAGGATTATAAGTTCAAACCACATGGTGCTAGATAATGAGGTTCTCTCTCTTTCTCTGTCTCTCTGTCACACACACACACACACACACACACACACACACACACACACACACACCTTTGCCTTTGTTACAGAGAACTTTTTGATAAAAGAATGATATATATACATTTCCTTTCCTCGGAATGTCTTTCCTCCACCACAGTATGCAAGTCATGTGAGCCTTCAGCATGGCATCCCAGTGGTACTTTACCCACAGGGCATTCATACATCTTCCAATGAACCCAACAACCAATAATGAGATGAACAAAATGATACTATAACCACTCTGTCCACCTTGAAGCCTGAAGAGCATCGATACTAATCTCCATCTCCCTCATTTGGAGAGGAGTGAGGTACTTATATCCTCTCTGCCCACGTGAACGAGAACAGCAGCACTGATGTAGAAAGTGGTCAAAGACACTGCTAACCCAACAGCAATGGAAGGCGTAGTATCATCCAAAAAGGACCAGGAGTCATGTGACCCATACTTGGTGCCTATTCACATCCACAGTAGACCTCCGAAGTCTTCAAATCCTTACAGTTCTGGATTGGACAGAGAGAAGGAAGCTGTTATCAATGTACCAGAAAGTACTAGCTGCTGCCCCAGAGCTGTTCTCTATTCAGTAACTGCCCTGGGTTTGGCTACACACAAAAGGAGTCAAGTAAAACACTCCACCCCTAGTCTTTTCTCAGCTTGATGCTCCCCAGGTCTAATTCCCGGCAGTCAGAAAGCAGCAGATGTTTGTGTATGACTTTTAGAAACTCTTTGTAAGGGGAGATCTTCTCTTCTTGAACTGCAGATGTGTTGGTTGGGGCTCCAGCAGCCACCATTGACTTTAGGGTGGTTTATAACTAGAAATGACACACAGAGCAAGAAAAGAGTGTCTCTGATGGGTGTGGGGGAGGGACTGACACTCCCTACCTCAGGCTGCTTGCCTCAGATGTCTTCCAGGTGTTTATATTCATTTCTTATTGTTGCTTTGACAAATCATAACAAACACAATTTGTTTTAATCATGCAGTTCTGTGAAAGTCAGACAAGGATGACGAAGAGATAAGATCAAGGTGTCAGCTGTGTGTGTTTCTTCCTGAAGACTGATGGGAAAAATTGGTTTCCTTGTTTTTGTTCAGTTTCTAGAAGCTGGTTACTCATATTCCTTGAATCCTGGCTGTCTTCTACCATCAAAGCGAACTGTGTCAAGCTAATCCTTGAACCATTATATCTCTGTTCTCTCTTCTAAGTCTCTCTTTTCCCTTGTGATTATATCAGCCCTGCCTAAATGAAGCAAAATAATCTGTTTTAAAGTTAGTTTATTAGCAAACCTAGTTTCATCTTCCTTAATTCAAGTTTGCCTCATAACCAAATTCACTTATAGGCCATAGGGGTCTGGACCAGGACATCTTTGTGAGACAACAGTGGTAGCAAACACAACTTTGCTTTAGCCACGCCATTGTTTTTAGGCTGTGTTACTCATGCATTTCTGCAATGTATGTTAGCTGAATCCCCACAGCTTTTCCTAGTAGTGCTGCTTGTGGTCTGCTAATTCTGGTTGTGGAACACCTACACTCTCTGCCTAGCATCTGCCCTTGTGTCTACATGTCCACAGTGAACCATAAAGAAGCCATCCCATGATCTGAGCACAACGCATGTGCCCCCAAACCTAAAGTCTTGTCTCAGAATGAAGAAGGAAATGGAGCCCTGAGCTAGGACCCAAGACCCCATGGTGTCTTGAGGATTCTATTGCTGTGAAGACACACCATGACCGTAGCAACTCTTATAAAACAAAACAAAACATTGAGCTGGAGCTGGCTTACAGTTTCAGAGGATTAGTTCATTATCATCGTTGCAGGAAGCATGGGGGTGTGCAGGCAGACCTGGGGCTGGAGGGGCTGACAGTTCTACATCTTGATGTGCAGGCAGCAGAAGGAGATTGTGTATCACACTGAATGTAACTTGAGCATAGGAGACCTCAAAGCCTGTCCCTACAGTGACACGCTTCCTCCAACGAGGCCACACCTCCTCATAGTGTCACTCTATGAGCCAAGCTTTCAAATACATGAGTCTGTGGAGGCCATACCTATTCAAACCACCACACATAGCAAACTCATGGTATTGCCAGTTCTGGTACCAAGGTATCTGGAGCCATTCCTGCATCACATTCTTTTTCAAGCCATTCTTTGTTTTTGAATAAAGGATGCATTAGATCTACTGCCATGGGGAGTTCACAGCCTCAGCACAGATGGGCTCCATGTTCTCCTCCTTGACAGTCATTCAAATGACTCCATTAAATCATCTTCTTGATGCTTGTGTCTTCTTCCCAACTCTAGATGCACACCACAAACTTCTCTGTTGTGTGTGCTCCTTTTCCCTGCTTCCCAAATCTTTACTGTGTGCCTCTCCTATCTGCTAACTTGATGACTCAGCGATCCTTCATAACAGTATGCAAGAAAACCAGGTAAAAGACCAAGAACTGGAAGCTTCTGTGTTTTGATGTTATGAATCTACCTTCATTCTTTGGGCATTGGCTTTTCTACCTTAGCAACGGGTCAACAGCAAAAGTAGATCAACATAAATTGCAACGAATAGTTAAAGAAATGTATTCTAAAGCTTTGCTCTACCATGTGTGCTGTCACTTACCTGAGAATGACATCATCATGCAAAGGAGACTCCTGCCTACTCAGTTGGCTCTGAGTCCATCTTCCAATCAGCCTTGTAGCATCCAATGAAAGCAAAAGGACATTGAACACAGAAGCCTGCAGGGCACACAGAGACAGAAAGTGTTTGATAAACCTAGTACAGATATGGGCTGGGGAGCTGATGAGCAGGAGGGCAATCCTAAAGCCTTTGACCTTGCTTGTTCTTAAAGATCTGATTTGTCAAGATCTCTGGTAATTTTCTGGACTATCTGTCAATCCGCTCTGGCTCTGCCTTCAGTAGGAATGATAAGAGGTTATCCCTACACTCCCTGATGACTAGTATTGGGAACAGTTTCCCTGGCATCTCTCATGTTCTTTGCAGTTCTTAGTTAGAAGTAGTGGGGGTTTGGCATTGTGGCCGCTGCTGTTCGGATACAGTAGTTGATGTGAGAGTTTTATACTGAGTTGAAATGTTTTGGACCAAATTTCATAGCTGGATATGATCTTAGATATCATGTCTTCAACACATCTAGACTTTATACATGGGAAGGCTGAGGTTCTAATGCATATGGTCTTGCTAAGATTAGACAATTACAGTCCTGAGATCTCCTGTTGCATGCACGGTACTGTGTGATTTCTTTTGAGAATTAGCCACAGGTTTTTCTTCTTGAATAAAAGTTTTTGCCATTCTTCCGTCTGAGAACTCGTTTTTCCTCAAGTATAATCCTACACAGTTGTGCCAACTTCTGTCCTTGAAGAGGTCATGATGAATTCGAATTCTACTCTAAGGTCTCAGCTCACTGTGATGCAGCTCCCATGAGCCAGGCCCTGTCACAAAGTGCTTCGTTTGGTCCCCAAAAATTCCTTTAGAGGTTTGACAAACAGCATAAACGAGTCAAGGAAAGTGAACCACACACTCCATACCCTTTGTATGATGACCTCGGCATCTTCTAACCTGGCTTGGTGGCAGCCATGATGCCCACATAATTGTCTTATGACAGTAAGTTGGGACTTCCCATCCTTTGACTGTGTATAAGAATAGTAAGCAGAATCATTACCCAAGGCTTAAACTTAGATTCTCTGAGTTTAGAAGATGAATAATAATAACTTCAACACTATTGATGACTTAGACAACTAGAACGCAGGACTTTTATATATAGTCACAGGTAGAACACGAAAAAGGGACAAGGCGAGCCCCAGTCAGAGTCTGAATGAAGACAAAAAGAGCATTTCTAAGTGGGGTCCAGAAAATATCTCTGAGAAAGCCTCTGTCCCCTTGGTTTCTAAGATAAATGTTATGAGTATGGTCTCAGGGGAGTAGAAGTGAGAGGAAACACTAAAGAGAAGTAGGTAAAGAATCCAGTGGAAGGAGGCAACAACGCATTTCCATGTTCCTGTTGATTGGACAAGTGAACGGTAAACAAACCATGGAAGTTATGACTCCAAAGAGTGCGTTAACGGGACCTGCAGTCACTGAAAGATTCAGTAGTAGAGAGGAAATGTTTGGGGGAAGGGAATCTTAGCAGAGATAGGGCACATCTTTCCCAACAATCAGTCCTTCTCCATCTTGGCATTCCCTTGGAGGTCTGAGACACCCGTGGTAAAATACTCAGGGAGGGGAGCATACGCACATTCTAGATTATAGACTCTCTGAGGTAGGCCAAGGGCCAAGAGCTCTTCTGAAGACCATGAAGGTAAGAGAGAGAACCTCAACTCTACGTAAGAAAACCTTCCAAAGGGATAAGCTGCCCAAGGGAGACTAGATATCCTTGGGAGACTACCTTGCTCAAACCCATGACACTTGCCACTGCTGGGTTGGAGGTGATTCCCAAGGTGTCTTCCAATGCCTTGTGTCTTATATTTTTTATACTCCATAAATTCTCCAGAAAAGTCTTCTTCCTTCCAACCTTCCACTACCATTCACTGTCCTAACTTTTCCTGAATGGTGCCCTGAAAATAAACTTGGTGGTAAATAGATGTGTTTTCCCTGACTATTCCATGTCTGCATTTGCTAAGTGTTCCAAACAGCTAGTTTTTTTAAACAATCACACCTTTACAGTGCTCTGAATGCTGCATGGTCTCATTTGTTTTTCAAACAAGCCTGGATCCTGGAGTGAGGAGAACAGGTCTGTGTGGAATACAGAGTAGGCCTGTGGTCAGCTCCAGTGGCCTCTCCCACCCACTGCGAGTCTACCATGGTGACTCAGCGACATTGCCACCATTTTCAGAGGAAGAAGCTGAGATATGGAAAAGTCAGCTAATTGGGTCTAAGGTCAGAGTCTGTAATGGGGCCAGATTAGCTTTGCACAGGTGAACAATGTGTGTTTTATTTAAAAAAAAAAATCACCTCTAAGCCGTCCTGGATCTTTTACTAAGTGATCGGGGAGATGACATATTCTTATCCAAGACTCCCACCACAATCACCAAGCCTTTTTATCGCTACAGCAGATCTCCTCCTATTAGTAAAATAATTACAACCAAGGCCTATTTTTCAAGAATATTATCATTAATTATAATATTATTAATATTATTATAATATTATTTTTATGACTTTGGGCTCCTGACCTGCACCCACCTTATTAAATACTAGCATCATCTCCTTAAGCAGTTTATTTTTTTATTCTTTGCTCCATAAATAAATATTGAGTAAGATTGTCTACCCATAAGTACCTAACTCTCTAAGTACCATAAGGAAATTCAATTAAAATTAAAGTGACTAAAAAAACTAAAGAAGCCGGGCAGTGGTGGCGCACGCCTTTAATCCCGGCACTTGGGTGGCAGAGGCAGGCGGATTTCTGAGTTCGAGGCCAGCCTGGTCTACAGAGTGAGTTCCAGGACAGCCAGGGCTACACAGAGAAACCCTCTCTCGAAAAAAAAAAAAAACAAAGAAAGCAAAACAAAAAACAAACAAACAAAAAAAACAAAACTAAAGAAAAGCAAATAAATCCTCTCCTCTGGTTCCTTCTCTGAGACCACCCATGTTTATATACTTCAGACACGTGGCCCTTTAAACACCCCAAATTTCCCACTTAGCATCCCTTATTCATGTCATCGCCATAGCCTGGAATGCCCTTTCCCCTAGTATCTTACTAAAATTTTAAGTTCCTGTCTCTTTGTGTGAAGTTTTTCCAAACAAACCCAGTAGAGGTGAATCCAACCTCTCTCTAAGTCTTATTTCAGTGGGTCTTCTAAAGTAGATTTTTAAATTATATCTCATTCTCCTACACAACACTGCAACTTTTATAGGACCAAAATCAAGCAGGGTTTCCATAGGCCATGCACACAGACTCATAGTGTGTACTTGGCATGAGTTTATGAAATGAATAAAATTAGCATAAAATGCCATTTCCCCCTTTCCCATCCCTTATCAGACATTCAAAGATATTCAACATGTCCCTGACAGATATTTCTGTCAGGAAGACAGGAAGATTGTGACTTCTGCTTAAAATCTGCACCTCCGGTTCCACAAACACTCTGCAGGCACAGGGTATACAAGCTGCTTCTGCTAGAACAGACTTGCCAGGAATTACTAGAAATGGGGTACAGTTCTCCAGACCTATTAGCTCATCCTGATCCCTTTCTTCCTTCTTCTGAAAAGTATGTGCCGTGTAATCTCTTGTCTCCTGTTCAGCACTAAAGAAAGGAACCATAAACCCCAATTGCTGGGCTCTGCAGTTAGAGGAGGAATCCTGGACCTAGCAATGGTTCTTGAGAAAATAAACAGCTAGGCCTCAGAGTGAGCTAGCTGCCCACAGGCAACTGTTAAGTTCCAAACACATGTATATATTCAAAGAATATATGTGTGTGGGCATGCATACACACATGAATGTTTGTGTGTGTGTGTGTGTGTGTGTGTGTGTGTGTGTGCGCATATGCACACAAGTGGAGGTCAGAAGACAATTTGCAGTTATCTCTTTCCACCTTATGGGTCTTAGGGATTGTTCTCAGGCCATCAATGCCACTCTGCCACCCCCAGGTGTGAATTCCATTACATCCTCTGAGAACTGCATCTCCTGAGGTATCCTCAGTTAGCCTGCTGCTCCTAAGACCTTCCTTGTGTGGGTCATTGCCTCTAGGCCAGTGGTTCTCAACTTGTGGGTCTCCATCCCTTTGAAGGTCAAAGAACCTTTCCACGAGGGTCCCCTATGACCATCAGAAAACACAGATATTTACACTGCGATTCATAATGATAGCAAAATTAGTTATGAAGTAGCAACCAAATAATTTTACAGTTGGGGGTCACCACAATGTGAGGAAATGAATTAAAGGGTTGCAGCACTAGGAAGGTTGAGAACTGTCGATATAGGCTGCCAACGGTTGACCTGCGAGCCCATTTAGTAATGGGTGAATGGAACAGGAGGAGTAGATGTGCAGGGCATCTGTCCTGCGGCAGTCCTGGTCTGCATGCCCACTCCTAAAGAACTACTCTCACCTCAGCTTCAAAACTCCTTTTTTGCTTGTGTTCATTTGGGCAATTCTGTTCTTAGCCTAGAGAGTCTTAGCCTAGTTCGTAGAGGGCAATTAGATGTTAGGAAGTTGGATCTTCTCCTTGGAGTAGTTTTCCTTCTAAAAATGGCACTCATGACATTTTTTAAAAAAATCTGTAAATGGGGTATTTATATTTCCTCAGTACACATATTTCACCTTTGGGGTAGAATACCCTGTGGAAAATCCCAGGAAAGAAAGGAAAATTTCTTGAAGTGGTGAGCAATAACAAAAAGAATTCTGTCACGTGATAAACAGACACTCAGTAACTTCTGGTGCTTGTGACTGTAAAGCTGGCCCTCGCAGAAGGATTCCTTCCCAGCAAACAGGTGTGCACCTCAGACTTAACAAGGACTCTGGGATCACTGTGAATAGAGACTCTCTCAAACAAACAAACAAACAAACAAACAAATGTCTGGTGGCCCAGTTCTGACCCTTGTCAAGCATGAAACTGAGAGGCAGGACAGAAGTGAGCACCCTTAGGTGAGAGCTGTATGGGTGAGCTCATATAACAAGGGGTTTCTTTCTTCAGTCAGTGAACTCCTGCAGCCTTGAGTGGGGAGATTCAGGAGAACAGAGACATGAATGAGCATGAGAGATAGAAGATGGCTGGAGATTCTTGTTCAACTCCAGTATTTAATATTAACAATTAAAATCACCCAGGTCACTGTTTCTTTTGCTATCTATCAGGTCACCATGTGGGCCAAGTGACCTAAGTGGTCCCAGGGTATCTACCATTACATGGCTAATTCCAGGCTTACAGAACCAGTGCCAAAGATGAGTCTGATTCTTCAAAGCTGAAAGGATACTGAATTGCTCCCACTGCCCTAGCTCAATAGGGAGTATGAGAGTTCTCAGTGAAGGTCAGAAGACAAGTAATCCCACCACTTGGGAGGCAGAAGCAGGCAGATTTCTGAGTTCGAGGCCAGCCTGGTCTACAGAGTGAGTTCCAGGACAGCCAGGGCTACACAGAGAAACCCAGTCTCGAAAAACCAAAAAAAAAAAAAAGAATAAAGCTGTGGGTAATCTGGGTACGGACAGGGAGCTTTCAAAGCCTGAGACACCCATCCTTGTCCACACACCTGCCTGTCCCAGCTCCCATACGCAGCACAACACTGCAGAGGCCAAGCCTCACAATAGTTCAGTTCCTGCTAGGATCTCTGAAGTCACCTACCCAAGATGTCCTTAGCATCCCTACTCAATAGGTTCTCAGACTCCCTGGAGATTGTTCCTTCTTTAAAGGATGTTAACTTAAATGAAATGTCTTAGGTTGGTGGGGTTGAGAGGTCTGTCTTTCTGTAACCTTTACTCTGGTCAAGTTCTGGTCTCTGGGGGCTTGCTCAGCAATGCTCCCCTTTTCTCCAAGACACATCAGGCCTTTGGCAATAACAGACATAGCCATTTAGGCTGTTTCAGGAGAAAGAAGACTAGCGATCCTGATCAGATGGTTTTCAACTACCTCACTATAAGTTCTCCAAACTGTCAAGCAGGGTGTGAGACTTGGGAGATGGTTGAATGCCATATTGAGTGTGCATCCAACAACAAGTGGCATTCCATAGGCAGATAACAAGAGGTTTTATTTAGGGTAAGTAAAATGCTGTACAGAGAAAACTTACAAATGATAGACTCTAAGAAAATTATTTTGCTACTACTACTGATACTTGATACTACTGCTACAAATAATAACTGATAAATTAAGTCAGATCATATGCTGGTTGTCTCCTGGGGAGGCAGAATAGGAAAGGCAGTTCTCACTCTCTCTCTCTCTCTCTCTCTCTCTCGCTCTGAAAACCCCATTGTTGTATATTCAACCAGACCTGGTTCATACTGAGACACTACGCACTGCCACGTCAGTATACAGAGTGCTCAGTCTCTGTTTCCCCATTCCAGTGGTTGTTTGGCTGGGGCATTTATGTTTGTTTCTGCCACCTTATTTTGTTCCCTTGACCCTGCTCAGATTCTGAACTATGATTCGGCCACCAAAAGCAGTGCTTGCTGTGCTTGCCTTCATGTCAGAACCATCTTGGACATTTTTTTAGTATAAATATTTCTCCCATGTCTCATTCTCAAGATTTTGAGTCATTTACTCGAGGGTGGGGTTAAGAGCCTGTATCCAAAACAAGCATCTTAAGTGGTTCTTATCAGTCAGAGAGGTGGGGTCCTCCCACCGGCATTGGCACTCCAGGTACATGACAGCCTCTTTGGCTTGGTTTCACCTGCACGCTTGATAAACAAGATTTTTCTAGGGAATTTCCTGAAGGTTAAGACTCTATGTAGAGAAAAGAGTCAGTGGTGAGTCAGGTCTTTTGCATGCTGTTATGGTTTTCTTTCACAAGTTAATTTTTCTTTATTCTGTGAAAAAAAAAATACAGATATAGCAACCTATAGGTGAGTGAGGCACATAGATGATCAGATGTACAGAAATTTCAAAATATCCAATTTCCTTTCTGTTAAACAGGATCTTGCTTAAACCATCAGTATACAATCTGGCCAAAGACAATATCTGAATATAGAGCCCTCCAAAGGAGACTAAGTATACAATATATGTAAGTTAAAACCTATTTACATCCTATATGCAGCTAATATCTGACCTCATAATTTCACAAGAAAGCTAAAGGGAATGAGGAAAATTCTTCCTGGTCCAAAAGGAGCCCTCCTGTGCCTCCTTGTCCTGTCTCACGACTCATTCATTTAGTAAATACATATTGAGAATAGCCTGTGTTGGGTCAACATTATTGGAAGAGGATGAGACATAATCCTTTGTCTCTTGCCCGAGGCCCTGTAAGATAAGACCTATACCTGTGTGCAAACAACTACCCAAGGTGGGTGGGGATGAAAGGCAAAGAACCAATAATGAGTAATCTAGTCTTTACCTTCTGAAGAAACGCATGCATCTGCCACATAAAAACATTAGTTAACCAGGATAGCCAAAACCAAACTAAAACAAAACAAAAACAACAAAAACCACCAGACTCATTAAATCCAAGCCTGCACTCATGAGATCCCTTCAGATATCATCAGGGAAGAACCTGTCCCTCCATCTATAACCCCCTGTGCGATAGCACATACACCAGGATACTCACCTCTGGGGTCAGATTAACTTCTCTTCCTCTTAAGTTCTGAGCATGTAAGAGCACATTTGTGCTATTTCTAAAGACCCTTTCAAAAGTCTTAACTCTATAAGGATGGATGTTCTTCAAGCAGGTGTACGGTGAAAGACTTTCCCCACATTACCAAAGCTCTGGTCTCATTTTTATGTACTGCTTGCTACAGAGAGCCAGGGGTCACTTTTGTATACACCCAGGCCCTCAAAAGCTCTGTAATGAGCCTCAGATTCACTGTTCCCAGAAGCAAGCATTTCTGAGAACAAAATGTCATCTTGTTTCTGAGGCTCAAAACTTTATTGTCTCTGGTGAGATGGGATTCTGCTTACTTTTCATCATGTAGGTATGTAGCATGCCCTGGAGTACACACTGATTAATGTGCCTATTTGTCTTATAGCACAGTTAAAAAGCATCTCTTTAAACTATGATTCATACTTTCCCTTTCAGCCTTTCTGGAGAGTTTTGTTCATGAATCAAATGAGGAGGCTGATTGAACTACTTTTTTAAAGAGCCAATTAAAAAGTTCATTAAGCGATACTGGAGGGCTTGAGAGAAGATTTTGGAAGTACACAGCTATACACAAAATTAACAAGCTGGAAGCTGCGACTGGATTTGATGGTAGAATGTGTTCACTGCTACAAAGCTGGTCCTTTCGAGGGTAATTGTGTTCTCCTCTAGAGGACAGGAGTGGGTTGTTAGAAGGGACCATATTAAGATATAGGACAGTACTAGAGGTTCACCGACAAAGGTTTATGATTGTCTCTTTAGAAGAAAAAGCTGGGCTTAAACCACACAAATTGGGCTTGACCAATCTCCTTCCAGGACTTTGACTCTTTAATGATCGAGGATCAAGGGCCAAATGGTAAGACATTTGAAGTTCAAAGCAACTGCAATGGACCAGACTGCTCCTGACATATGACCTTGAATGCAGATCTCTTTCTCCTGTCTAAGTCCATTCTCTTGGTCTTCTAAGTGGTCTCTACTATGCCCCTTTGAATGAAAAACCAGAGTCCTTTTTGGTGCTTGCAACCAATGACCCTGAAAGGAGGTGGTTTATCCTGTAGAATGTGCAGGACAAATGGGCTTTATATGAGTGTCAGAAAGACAGATGGTTTTATTGGCTTTTTTTGTTTTGTTTTGTTTTTTTGAGACAGGGTCACTAGTGCAGGCTGGCCTCAAACTACATAGCCAAGGAGATTAAGATAACCTTACATCTCTCATTCACTTACCCCTAGCTCCTGATTTTTTGGATTATAGGTGTGGGCTACCATGCCCAGTTTATGAGGATGGTAGAGATTGAATCCTGGGCTTCGTGCATGCTAGACAAGCACTCTAACAACTGAGTTAAATCCCCAGTCTCCTACCCACTTGTAAATATTTTCTACTGCATTATAGAAAGATGGTGTTTATAGTGTTCCAACTACACACTGTTCAAGAATGGGACGGTTAGCTACACAAATGTTACAAACTTCTGCTCATCAGAAAAGGTGAAACAAACCGGAAGTGATCATTTGTCAGAGACATTCTGGGGGTGTTTTCTGGTTTTTTTTTTTTTTGTTTTTTGTTTTTGTTTTTTTGTTTTTGTTTTTGTTTTTTTATTTTTATTTTTGATACTTTATTTACATTTCCGATGATTCCCCTTTTCTTTGGAAACCCCGTGTCCCCTCCCCCTCCCCGCCTCTGTGAGGGAATTCCTCCTCCCACC
>CM052713.1:16747984-16782277 GCA_028551405.1 Uromys caudimaculatus
AAAATGGACATAATACTACCTGAGGACCCAGCTATACCACTCCTGGGCATATACCCAGAAGATGCTCCAACATGTAATAAAGACACATGTTCATAGCAGCCATATTTATAATAGCCAGAAGCTGGAAACAACCCAGATGTCCCTCATCAGAGGAATGGATACAGAAAATGAATGAAATTTGCAGGCAAATGGATGGAACTTGAAAATATCATCCTGAGCAAGGTAACTCAGTCACAAAAGAACGAACATGGTATGTACTCACTGATAAGTGGATATTAGCCCAAAAGTTCGGAATACCCAAGTTTCACTTTACAGTAACCGCTGGACTGAGAGTGAGGTCCCAGATGGAGGACTTGGAGAAGGGACTGAAGGAGCTGAGGGAGTTTGCAGCCCCATGGAGGGAACAACAGTGTCAACTGCCTGACACGCCCCCCCTCCCCAGTCCTCCTGGACGCTGGACCACCAACCAAAGAATACACATGGTGGGACCCATGGTTCGGACCACATATGTGGCAGAGGAGGGCCTTGTTGGCCATCAGGGGGAGGAGGGGCCCCAGTAAAGGGTAATGTCAAGGTGGGAATATGGGAGTGGGTGGGCGGGAGGTGGAATTCCCTCATAGAGGTTGGGGAGGGGGAGGGGATAGGTGGCTTCTAAAGAGGAGACCTAGAAAGGGGGAAACATTGGAAATGTAAATAAAGTATCAAAAAAAAAATCCAAAAAAAAAAAAAAAAAAGAAAAAAGAAGAGTATTTGCTTGCGCGTGTGCGCGCGCTGAATGTGATATCTGCACAGGTGCTAGTGGAAGGTAGAAGATGGCCTTGGATGCTCTGGAGCTGGAGACACATTAGGATGTAGGCACTGAGAAATAAACCCTGGTCCTCGGGAAGACGGTATGTGCTCTTAACCACTGAGCTATTTCTCCTGCCCTGTCTTTAGGACTTGTCTATTCTCTTCCCAAGACCTGTGTATATCTCCTCTAAGCTCCTAGAAGGCCTCATCTTATCCACATCTTAACATATCACACTCTACAGTAGTTGAATATATTTGTGTTTAAAGCTTCAAGTAGTCTGAGTAACCCCTTGGTAATGTATAGTTTCCTAATAAATCTCTAGTATTTAGTCAAGTGTCCACTTTAAGTAGGTACTTGAAATATTTAAGAAAGAATAAAAGATAATAGAATGCAATTATTTCACATTTTAAAGCACACATAGCATAGCAGTTTCAAATATAGTAACTATATACTTTATAAAGTATATAGCTTATAGCTTCTACTTTCATTACCAACAGGATTCATGACCGCTTCAAGGATTCTGCTCAGGAGCTTTTGAATTAGTAGCTACTCATGAAAGGTTTTCCTAAAGAAGTCCTATGCTTTGGAATAAGCAGGACTTCTAGGCCCTGAATTTGTACACCTTTGAGAAGCGTAATTATCTTCTTGGTCAATGTTTCTGTAGTTGTGATGAAACACCATGACCAAAGCCACTGGGGAGGAAGGGGTTTAATAAGCTTACACTTCCACAGAACCGTTCAATATTGAAGAAAGTCAGGACAGGAACGTAAAAATGCCTGGAACCTAGAGGCAGGAGTTGATGCAGAGTTCCTGGATGGGTGCTGCTTATTGATTTGCTCCTCATGGCTTTATCAGCTTGCTTTCTTATAGAACCCAAACCACCAACTCAGGGATGGTCACACCTATAATGGGCAGGAACCACCCCTATCAATCACTAAGAATATGCCCTACAGACTTGCCTGCAGCCTTTTCTTAATTTGAAGTTCCCTTCTCTCAGATGATTTTAGCTTGTATTAAGTTGACAGAAGACTACCCAGCACAGTAATGCTACCAACCACACATAATCATCCTATTTAACAAATTATAGTTAAGAATCATGCTTTAGACTTCGATTCAAGAGTGAAGGTACCAGATCAGGGAGAGTTTCAAGTATTGTATTCATTACCCAGAAGGAAAGACTGAGACTGAAAGGGTTTTTTTGTTTTTTTTTATCTCAAGGTCAACTACTAAGCAGTGAGTTAGTGACTGAGACAGACAATTGCCCAGGATTCTTAAGTCTATTCTTTGTCCCAAATTAAAGCTGCTTGTCATTGGATGAATTGTCATACGTGCAATAGGAGGCATAGCAATTTAGATAATTTTGTGAGTTCTAATAATTAGTCATCATAAAATAGAAGGAAACAAAATCAAATCTACTTCTTTTTGCATCTGCCAGAGTGATCAAGTGCAATCCTTTAACTGTAATCAAAGGTAGCAAAAAATGTCAAAGCCATGTGCTTTATAGAACTTAATTAGGGATTCTGTCTTCATCCCAATGTAGCAAGCACTTTTCTTCCTTCAAGAAAAACATTCAGGGCATTTAGACATCAATTTGGAAATCTTTATTTTAAGAACTTAATGTTGGAAAGTTATTCATGCTCTGGGGAAATCAAGGCTTGTATATATTGAATTTGGGTCAGTTTGAGGTTTGGGTTATCTTTTCTTAGTTATACATTGACGAATGAAGGACCAAATATACCACAAGAGAGCATTGGAGGTTAACCCTGAGAGTAGAGCACCATTGAATGGAACAGTGGCCCAGTGTTTCTTGGATTCTAATAAACTAGCTAAACAAAAGAAAACTAGATGGCCAGAGCCTTCTTGGTAACTCAGGTTCTAGGCTGTAGCCAGGTAGGACACTGTTTCTCAACCTGTGGGTCACAACTCTTTGTATATTGGATATTTACACTATGATTATGAAGTAGCTATGAAAATAATTTTATGGTTGGGGTCAGTACAACACAAGGAACTGTGTTAAAGAGTCACAGGGTTAGGAAGGTTGAGAAGTACTGAGCTAGGGGATCTGCAGCTAAAGGGGAGCATGAGGACAAGATGGATTATCACATGGGCTAGTATAGAAGTAAAATATGATTCTACTATCTGAAAACACCAGCCCCTTTGTCTTCAAAAAATCTTTTTTAAAAATGCAAACATAGAGTCAGCAGAGATAGCTCAGCATTTTAGAGAACTTGTTGCTCTTGCAGAGGACCTGGGTTCAATCTCCAGCATTCACATGGTGCCTCACATGTCTGTTACTCCAGTTCCAGGGGACCTGTGACCCTCTTCTGACTTCCCCAGGCTCCAGATATGCATGTGGTATGCACACATACAGGCAGGCTAAAAATTCATGCACATAAAATTGAATAAATTAAAAACTTAAATGCAAACAGAAGTCACCGCTCTATTACTTATTATAGAAAAATATTTATTTAAGTTTGTTTATTTTTGCATTAGTAGTATTGCATATTTAAACCGCATCTAAAACTTTCTGGTAAATATTTTGTAGAGTCCCATCCAATGGAGTGTTAGTAAGTTCAATATAAGTATATAGTGTAGATTTTTTTCTTAAAATTACCCTTGAAAAACACTTTGGAAGTTGTCATTTTGGAGTTTATCACCATTCCTTTGCCCTCTGCCCTCTGCCTTTTCACTTTGGGACTGTTCAGTGTTCACTGGGGGCATGTTGAATAAAATATAAATTTTGTTTAATTTAAAACATTTTCATACAATATATTTTAGTCATATTCATTCCCTTCCCCAGATCCTCCCTACTCACCCAATTTCATATATTCTTTTTCTAGTTCTCTCTCTCTAAAAAAAAAAAACAAGACAAAAACTCAAAAGTCAAAAAATGAATATCAAAACAAACAACAAAACCAAAAAATGATACAACAAAAATAACAAAGCAAAACAAAAAGCCCATAGCAGAATGCCATAGGGCAATGGGAACTGGGAGAGTAGGCCTATACATGAGATAGACTAAACGTCTCACGCACTAGTCAACTTTATTTAGAGCATCAGACAATTTATACTCTGAGAGTTAAGAAAGATCACCTGAGAAAAGTTCTCAACGTTCTCATGAGTTCACACTGTATACAGTCACAGGAATCGGCTGCAGGTAGTAAAAACATCTTTTTCCTGGAGGCATATAAACATTTAATGGAATAACAGCAGGAAGCAATAATGAGTAATCTGAAATAAACTCACTCCTATTCACTATACCCAGGAGGAACATGAAAACATAATCCAAGAATAATTCCATATTATTCTTGAAGAATGAAGTATAAAGAAATTGAGATCATAAAACTCTTGTATTCTTAAGAGTGTTCTCACAAGTCTTCACACGACTCCATTCCTGGACCATGTTCTGACATCATAATATCTATTTTGTGTTGGCCAACTACTTCTAGGCATGGGACCTGCCCTGGAGTGTAGTTGATATGTTCTATGACACTCCACTGGAGAAAACTCATTATCCCTTTCCCAGCAGGCATCAGTGGCAAATAACTTCTTGGTTGGGGTGGGACTTCTTATTCGACTTTGTGAACCTGTGTTGGTGTTGTGTGTGCTGTCACAGTATCTGGAATTCATATGAGTATCAGTCCTGTGTTTGGAAGATCCTATTCCTTTGAAGTCATCTTTATAATCTTTCCGCCTTCTCTTTTGCATAGTTCCCTGGACCTTGAAGGAAGGGATTTAATGAAAACTCTCCTTTAGGACTGAATACTCTGCATATTTTCCACTTGCGGGTCTCTGTCTTAATCACCATCCACTGAAAGAAGCTTCTCTGATAAGGGGTCTATGGATGTAGCAATACGTCATTAGGAATTATTTTATTGCTATGTTTCTTTATCACAATAATAGTGGTTAAGTTTTTCCTTGGGGACCATGACCTCTCTAGTCTCAGGTTCTTGGTCACTTTAGCAATATCAGGTTAGATTTCATCTCATGAGCCTTAAAGTCAATCAAAAAGTGGGTGGTGACTCCCCAACATTCGTGCCACCGTTGCACTAGTACAGTTGAGTTGCCATAGGCAACTCATATTGACTCATATTGATGATGACTTTTTCCCTCCAATAATACCTCTCAGTACCAGGAACGTCAGTCATTGGGGTGAAGCTTCACATTTGAGAACATAAATAAGTGGTCTCTTCAATAATACAGCCTTACCATCAAGTTGTGGAGAGTAAATATTAAGTAGGCAGTAGCTTCTGACATTTAGGGGTGATCTCTGAGACCCCTTTCGACAATGCCTCCACAACATGCAACTCATTCCTAGCACTGGAGGTTTTACTTGGTAGCTTAAAATGCCTAGTTACGACATTGTCTCCCCCATTAAATACGGGAATATTCAAACACTGGCTTCAACCAAGTGAGAAGAGAACACTGTGAAAAACAAATAAGCTTGTGAGGATCAGTGTGGGTCTCTGCTCATAAGAACCTTGTGGAGCCGGGCATAGTGGTACACATCTTTAATCTCAGCAGAGCCAGACAGGTATCTGTGAATCTGAGGCCAGCCTGGTTTACATAGTGAGTTCCAGAACAGCAAGAACTACATGGTCAGACCCTGTCTCAAACAAACAACTCCCCAAAACTAAAAATAAATAATCCCAAAGCCTTGTTGGGGAGGACTACCAGTGGCTTTTACATTGTCCTGTACCATCTTACCATCTCTACTCACATGTCGGATTTGTAGATGCTAAAGACCACAATGTCTGGTTTCTGGATTCAGATGGAGTATACTCACAGTAGAGAAAGCTTTTGGCTAGAATTGACAACTGATTGAAGAGATAAGTCAGTATGACAGGGAGGTCCCTGGATTGTGATTGGGTAGATTAGAGTGTCAGGAAAGGAAAGAAAGGCATGGAGAAAGGTTTGCAGTACATACAGCTTTGAGCCATAATACTTAAATAAAGGTTGGATAATCAAACTATAATAAGCTTTAACCTAGAGGATATCTAAACTGATAATAAAATGTGAAAAGTATCCACATCAAGTATTTTACAATTAAAATTATGTTTATTGCACCTAGATTCATTCAATTACACTAAGAAGTGTAAGTGGGCAAAGGTGTAGGGATAGAAATGTGGGTAAACACACTGTTAACTGTTTGAAGATAACATCCAAACTATCTGGAATGGATTACTGAGATGACTCAAGGTGAGGCATTACATTATCCAAACACTTTGTGGAGGACTTGTCTTAAAAAGATAAGAAAACTTAAGTGATACATTTCACATAAGAAAAATAGAAAAAATTAGATAACCAGAAATAATCCTGCAATTTAACAATCAATACTTTTAAGAATTTTTAAGCATCTGTAAGTTCTGTTACACTTTTACTCTATTTTAAAATATTAAGTTACCAAGATACATAAAATATGTGTCCACAGTGAAACTCACACAAGCATGTGGGAAATAGATGAAGTCCTAATTGGATGTGTATTATTGACATGAGTGTGGCCATTTAAAAAACCCCAATGCTTCAAACCTATGGGAATAGCAAGGGTTTCTCCTGGCCCCAGTACATATGTTTACAGCATGATGTGCGGGAAGTATCAACCACAGCCTCTTCCTCTCAGATGAATGCAGCATAGATTGCTCCCCTGTGGTGACACCTACTCGGCTTACCTAAGTCCCTTCTACCTCATTTGTGCTTAATATGTTGAATTTCTGGGTTGTGGTTGGTGCAATCCCTTCAGAGTTCATGGTCCACCATCTTTTCTGTAAGTGTGTATCATTTTGTCATTTCCTGTCACCCCAGTCAGGTCAGTCTCACAGCTGTGGAGGTAGTGGCAAATGCTTATTCATATCAGTCTCCATATGAAAACATTCATAATTCTCTCCAAAAACAATCCCAATATTCATTAGCAGATGAAGAAACATAACAAGGCATACAGACTAGTATACTGTTTGGTCATAACAAGTAATCAATGTATGATCAGTAAGTATCAATATATGATATCAGAACATACAAAAACCTTGAGAATTAGAAAACATTGGATTGAGAGAAAGTATTTTCAAGAATCCATGCATTCTATATGACTATATATATGTCAAACAAACACATATGTGAATACACACACATATATATGTATATATGTATATATGTATATGATGTTACTTCTAGAACAGACAAATCTGTTTTAAAACAGACAGAAAGTAAATAGTTGTTCAGATCTACAGGTGGGAATGAAGAATGTCCACAAATGGGTGCGAGGTTACTTACTGAAGAGATGGAAACCTCCAATATTAGAATGTAGTAATGGGTCTACAATCGCACAAATCTACTAGATTTACATACAATCACCTCAAGGCTTCAAATGCATGAATCTTATGATACATAAATCAAAGTTCAGTTAAATCACATGCATGTAAATATGTAGAATATAACTTAGTTTAACTGAAGGATCATTTTATATGTAAACATATATTGAGAGGATCTATCTAACTACCTATCATACATAATATATCAATCGTTTATTCTCTTTCTATTCATCTAAAATGATCTTAAGCCATGTGTGGCACATGCCAGTTATTGCAGACTTGTAGGATCAGAAACTTCAGGAGGTCTCCTCCTATGCTCAGGTTCTACCCACTGCAGAAGAGAGCTTCCTCTAGCTGCCTGAGGATGCCAGTCTCTCCTGATTGCTTTTGAATCAAGATGCAGAACTCTCAGCTCCTTCTCCAGCACCATGTCTGCCTGCATGCTTCCTGCTATGATGGTCGTGGACTAAACTTCTGAATCTGTAAGCCAGCCCCAATTAAATGTTTGCTTTTATAAGAGTTGCCTTGGTCATGGTGTCTCTTCATAGCAAGGAAAACCCTAAGACAGAAATTGGTACTGGGAGTAGGGTATTGCTGTGATAGGCCTGACCATGTTTTTGTTTGGAGGAATGTGGATTTTAGGATTAGGGATTTGGAAAACTATGGAATGCTTTAAGTAGCATGTAATGGTCTATACTAGTAGGACCTTGGAAGACATTGGTGCTGAGGTGATTTGAACTCTGGAGATCATTCTTAGGATGTTTTGGGGAAGAATGCTGCTGCTTTTTGCCCTTGTCCAAAGAGTCTGCCTGAAACTAAGGTAAAGAGATTTATATTAATTGTATTGTCAAGGAAGTCTCAAAAAAGCACAGCATAGACTTTGTCCTCTAGTTTACTCTCATGAAGAGCATTTTGATCAAGTATAGCAAACCTAGAAAGGAAAAATATAAAAAGTATCACTTAAAGAGTAAAGGGATACCAGGAAGTGGAATGAGGCTAAATCCTGTGTTTGAGACTATTAAATGGAATTAAGGGAGTGGTGACCTTGGGGCAAGATCCTACCCAGCTGTACTCATGCATTTGCAGTTGTGTGAGGGAGAGTTACATCATGTTAGGCATTATTATAACTTGGTTACTGTTTTCATTCAGATATAAGCAGATTTGATTATGTGTCAAATTGACAGGGGATGGATTGTGATGGTTATTTTCGGTTTTCAACTTGATTAGGATCTATATTGTAAAGCTTAGGTCCAGGCATGGTGGTATACTCCTTTAATCCCAGGAGACAGAGGCAAGCAGATCTATGAGTTCAAGACCAGTCTGGTACAAAGCAAGTTCCAAGTAAAGAAAAGCTAGGTCCAGTTGTGATAGTGCACACATTTAATCCCAGCATTCAGGAGACAGAGCCATGCAGATCTCTGGGTTCATGATCAATCTACAGAGCAAGTTCCAGGAAAACCAAGCTTAGGCAGTGAAAGACTTGGAAAACAGAAAGTTGGTGATAATGTAATAGAACAGAGCGGGGTGCATGTTCCAGTACCAGCAAGCAGGCAACAGAGTTCAGCAGTTTCAGTCAAATGGCTCTGGCTTTAGAGTCAAGAGTAGAAGGGGTTACTTGGACAATTGGTGTTGGTTAGCTGGAGCTAAGAAGTTAGCAATGATTAAGAAGAGAACAGCATCACTGAGGTGAAATCTTCTGGGAAATGTTTTCTGAGAGCACAAAGAAGCTGTGTTCCAGAGATAGTCAAGGTTGTACCTCATGCTACAGTTTGACTTGGATCTATGTAAGAATCACCCATGTGATACTTGTTTTAAAGGTATGAAGGGGTTATGGAGAGTAACTGAGGCTCAGCAATGTGAGAGGCAAGCAAAGATTAATGGTGAAGGTACAGTCTCAGTTGCAGTAGATGGCCCAGGACTGAAGGGGTCATACAAAGAAGTTGTGGCTTGGTACCATGACAGGAGCCTATGAGAGGCTATTGGTGAAGCATAGTTCCAGTGGAAGACTCCATCAAATTGAAGATGCCAGTACCATGAAATGACCACCAAGAACAGCAGCAGCAGCAATAGAGTAGTGTCAACTAGACTCTGGAGTGCTACAGAGGGCAGAGCTGGAAATGTGACCCAAGCCCTTTGGAGAAGCCCAGAAGATCATGTGTGGATCCCAGGCATTGGAAAAAGAAGCTGTGAAGTTAAAATTGCCTTTGATAACCCAAGATGTAAGAGATGCCAGAGCAATGGGGTACCTGCTGAGGAAAGCTGCTAACAGGGAATGGAAACAGCTGAAGAGAATGAAGTTAGTTGCTGCTGAATGCCAGAACTGCCAACAGCAGTCAACAAGGATGAGAGAAATTGAAGATCTGAAGAGCACTTTGACTTCATACAAGGAGACATGCAGTTTTCAGTTTGAGCAGCTGGGTTTTGGTCTTGCTTTGTTCCAGTATTTCCTTGGTATGTTTTGGAACAGTAATGTATATCAAATGCCATGTATATTAGAAATATGTGATCTGCTTTCTGCTTTTGATTTTATAAGGGATTACAGTTAAGAGATTGCATGAATCTCAGGACTTTGAACTTTTAAACATTGATGAGACTGTGATAGACTATGGAGATTTTTTTTTAATATAGTATAGAAATAGACTTTATTTAGGGCATGGGGAGGGGAGTTAAGAGGGTAGTAGAGGCAGAAAAAGGCAGAGAGAAGGAGAGAATAGAGAAGTAGAGGAGTGGAGGCCAGCCACGACCACGTGGGGGGGGGATGGGGAGAGGTAAGAGATAAGAGATGCAAGAGAGAGGCAAGAGCAAGAGATAAGAGAAAAAGGAGGAGCAAGCAGCCCCTTTTATAGTGGGCCAGGCCCACCTGGCTGTTGCCAGGCAATGGTGGGGTGGAGTTTAGACAGAATGCTAAGATTCCCCCATTTTGGTTTAATTAAAAAGAAAAATTAGAAAGAGACAATGGCTAAGCAGGAATAGGGTCGTAGTAATATCTGACTGCTTCATGCTGGCATTGGGGGTGATGTGTCTCAGGGGAAGCTAGAAGAATGGGGGTGGGGGATGTTTGTCCAGTTGTAGGAGAGTTGGCTGTGTCTTTGCTGTCCAGGGTCTGTGGAGCCATCTGAGGATAGGTCAGAAGGAACAGGTACAGTAGAAGTGTCTGTGTCTGAGTGGAGATTGGAGCATCTGAAGGTTGCTTCTCTGGAGCTGTCCTAGGTGTAGTAAATGCCTGGATGATTCTTTTGAGCTAGCAGTTGTGGATCTCTCATGGTGGCTGAGGTGGAATGCAAACCTGCAGAGTTTCTAATCCGAGTCACATGGCACCAATGATGTGTTTATAAAAAGATGAAGACATATATTGTATGGGGGTATGGGTAGGTAGGTGTGGGGGAAAGGTGTGCAGGTCCAAGCCCAGGCATCCTGTCCCCTTGAGAGACCAGCCACACTGGAATGTATAGTATAGAAATAGAGTTTATTTAGGGCATGGGGAGGGGAGTTAAGAGGGTAGTAGAGGCAGAGAAAGGCAGAGAGAGGGAGAGAGTAGAGAAGTAGAGTAGTGGAGGCCGGCCATGACCACGTGGGGGGGGGAGGGCAACTATGGAGATTTTTGAAGATGGAATAAATACATTTTACATTATGCTATGGATAGGTATCCCCCCTTAGACTCGTGTGTTTGAACAAGCTAATGGAGCCAGGAAGTAGAAAGTGGTGGTTTGAATATACTTGGCTCATATGGAGTGGTACTGTTAGGAGGTGTGGCCTTGTTGGAGGAAGTGCGTCACTGTGGGGTGTGCTTTGGAGGTCTCCTCCTATGTTCAGGCTCTACCCATTGCAGAAGAGAGCTTCCTCTAGCTGCCTGAGGATGCCAGTCTCTCCTGGTAGCCTGTGGATCAAGATGCAGAACTCTCAGCTCCTTCTCCAGCACCATGTCTGCCTGCATGCTGCCATGCTTCCTGCCATGATGATAATGAACTAAACATCTGAATCTGTAAGCCAGCCCCAATTAAATGTTTGCTTTTATAAGAGTTTTGCCTTGATTATGGTATCTCTTCATAGCAATGGAAATTCTAACTAAGACAGATATCATCCTCTACTTTCTGTGTCTGTTGTATGAAAATAAAGGTGTGCTCCACATTTGTGTTCCCCAATGGGCACTAGGCATCTCCAGGCTCATCTGTCACCATCACGGGGACTGACATGAGCTCCAGCCCCTTTGTTGGGTGGTCTTAGCCAAGCTGTCTCAACAGATCCCTGAATCTTACAGATCTTTGTGTTAGCTGGTGGGGTGCTGATTGTATCTACTTTCATCAATTTTTTTTTCTTCCTAAACCAATAGTTAGGGGTGTCCTTCCCTGTTTGCTTTCCTGTTGTGACAAACACCATGACCAAAAGCAACTCGAGGAGGAAGGGTTTATTTCATCTTACAGAACAACTATGACTAGACCATCATTGGTGCAAACCAAAGTAGGAGCTCAAGGCAGGAGCTTGAGGCAGAAACCACAAAGGTACACTAATTACTGGCTTACTCCCTGGCTTATGTTTGGTACTTTTCTTATGTAACCCAAACCTACTAGCCTAAGGTATAGCACCACCCACAGTGGGCTAGGCTCTCCTATACCCATTAGCAATCAAAAAAGTACCCCACAGAGATGCCCACATCACAGCCTGAAGTCTTTCAGGTTTAGTATGACGAAGAAACTGAGAAAAAAAAAAAAACCAAGCAAAAAAGTAAAGGACAGATGGACACAGACACACAGACCCACAGACCTCCCCACAGAGAAAGGGGGGGGGTTGGGAGAAGAGAAATGATAGATTGACAGAGAATGTGTGAAATTAGTTGGGGTTGGGATGGTGGAGGGTTGAAGTACAGCCTGCAGTTGGAGAAAAACCTACTAGGACTTGTTCAGGGAATATGAAATAGGCACCTGAAGCCTTTGCATTTAAATGCAATGATTTTAAGGAACCTTTGCATGTAAACATGTCATGCCATGCTTTGTGAACCTGGTCATTGATGAGAAGGCAGATTTAAGCTCGGGAGCTATAGAGAACTTTGTAGACCATGAAATTCAAGAATTTAATTTCATGAAAGAAAAGAATTGAGATCACAGAGGAAGTGACTCCTGGAAAGATTGCACAATGCTTTTTAAGTAAATTAGGGCCCGTGAAGCTTCTTCTCCTGTGTCCAGCCAGGAGCTAGTCTCGTTGTTACTTCCAAATGCTTGGTCTCCATTTTGTTTCTCTGCTGTCACATTGTCCTGTTTGGGTTCTAATCTCATTTCTTGATGTAGTTATCTGGTTATTTATTTAAGTACTCAGGCTTTCTTCCTTCTCTATAATCCTCTGCCTTTGAACATGAGCATCATACACACACACACACACACACACACACACACACACACACACACACTTACACACATATTCATAAACACACAGGGTTGAGAGAAGAGGAAGAAAGGGAAGAGAATTCCCAAACACAGGATGCCTATAATGACCGAGACAAGAGTTAGGGACTCTAGGATACATTAAAACCTGAGTAAAGTAGGAGGAAAAAGACAAATTAGACAACACCTTGGCCCAGTGTCTTATGGTCTGAGGTCCTAAACACAGAGCAAAGAGTGGTCTGGGGGTGGCGCAGGGGACAAAGGGTGTCCTCAGGGAAGGTGGTGTCTCACTGGAGCCTGCAAGGTTGTCAAGTGGAAGGATAAGGAATAGTGATCCTGACTGTAGAACCAGTGAAATGGAAACAGAGTAGAGGATATGATTCAGGGCCTGCTATAACTTCAATTGACAACGGAGAAGCACCATCCCACTGATATGGCCTCTCGTTGTCTTCGCTGGCGATCATGCCCTTACTATTTCTCCTATAGCCACTTATGAGCTCCTTCTCTCCTCTAGCTGCAGATTAGGAGCTCTTACAATGGAATGCTCACACCAAGAGCAGATGGCCACTCAGCAGTGGGAAGTGAGGTACCAGGCTTCCTGGGCTCACTATGAAAGCTCAGCGCTCTCAAACGCTAGAGTTAAGAACAAGCTGCTTAGCCCCTCTGCCTTTAGTCTCCCCATGTACCAATTACAGAAATAATGTCAGTCCCTCAGAGGGACTGTGGGTTAAGTGAAATGCATAGGAAAAGTCCTTATAGCATTGCCTGGCACAGACTCCAGGAAAAGGGCTGTCATGAGCTTTGGTGAGGCCATCGGGTATAGGTCTGTGATGAATGTTTCAGCATCATCAGCCTGCCTGTGACAGAGCTGCTGTTGGCTTTCACAGCAACCTGGAGCCTTTCTGAGGCCACAAGGCCGCACCCTTCACTGGTCTGAAATGCTGTACCATCTTTATTCTCTGCAATGCGAAACCAGTATTTAGATTGTACCAAGCTTGCAAAGTGAGCAGTTTCCAGCCCAAGTCTCTGTACACTGTGAAAGGACCGCAGAAAGCAGAACAAAGCAGAATGAGGCTTTGGGTTTGGGCTAGGACTCCTGATGGTCCAGCTTGTGGGTCACCAAACATCCAATCTATGACTTTGTCACTTACACTCCAGGTGAGGGCCTCAGGAGCTGCAATTATCTTTTGTGATTAACTTCCCATAATGCTTATTTGAACACCATGTCTACCTGAGCAACTCATCAGCGCTTCAGAAGTGATAGAGTGATCTTCCCCAACACAGAGCACAGTTTCAACATAATTAGTAGCATTTCTGGATCAACACAGCACTCTTACAATGTGTATGATTGAGGAAATGAATGACTCTAATTATACCTTATTAAATTTTATTAATCCTCATTAGAACTCTATTATTCTTTATAAGTGGGTTACTGAGAAGGGGAGTAAAGCAAGCAAGCAATGCTGGTCAAGTTCCGTTATACCTAAATGAGCAATGGGTGATTTCCCCTGTACTAAACAGTAGTAGTACCCAGGACACGGATTGACTCAAATGCTGAGGGCAGAGTGAACAAATTGCCATCTTTTAAAAAGTCGGAACCCTGGGAGCTTGTTTCCCATCTTAAATCAGGTTAATTATAAAGAAAAACATATTTCATTATTTGGTGGAATGCACGGTCCTCTGCTGCATTCCTACTTCTGAATGTGTGTAGCTGAGAAACTTAGGAGGACAAAGGGCTTAAGCAGTTTGGCCCCAGAAGTGTTTGGAGACTGCAGAAGACGTGTTCAATACATGTTAAGTACAAGGATATGTACTTTGACACTTAGTCAAAAAGGTTCATCAAAATCTAACCAGAGAAGAGGCATGTTGAGCTTCCCTGCCCCCGTACGTAGCTCATGGTGTACTTTCTGTCTGCATGACTGGGTTAGGCTGCAGAAGGTGAGGGTCCACAGGGTGGTGGAAGGTGGCTTGGGGGGGGGGGGGTTCAGCAGCTTGCTCAGACAGTTGTGTTGTGCAGGTCATGTTACCGTATTTTCTTTAGATTCTACCCAACCCACCCAAAGACCAGAATGGGTGGTTATGTTATTAGCATGGACTGAGGTTGCTGTTGGGTGGCTGGGGTGAGGCATTTCTTTTGTGTAGGAACAGGACAGAAACACAGAAAACCCCTCAGATCTTTGTTTTTTGTTTAGTTTAGGACAGGGTCTATTGTAAACCTCCCCTGTGCCAGGATTAAAAGCCTTCACTACTGAGGGCCAGAGGGCTTCCAGTGTCTCCTAGCCCGAATCTTTTTTTTTCTTTCTTTTTTTTTTTCGAGACAGGGTTTCTCTGTGTAGCTCTGGCTGTCCTGGAGCTCACTCTGTAGACCAGGCTGGCCTCGAACTCAGAAATCCGCCTGCCTCTGCCTCCCAAGTGCTAGGATTAAAGGCATTAAAGGCGTGGGCCACCACTGCCCAGCCTAGCCCGAATCTTAACATAGTAAATGGGGTTCTCCTCATTGTTCACTTTTACAAATATCAAAGACAAAACATCCAAACCCAACCTTCCAAGAACAGGCCTGTCTTTACTCAAACCAGTTCACCCAGTTCGTGGATTTTCTTTTTTAAGCTGTGAGAACGAGCAAGCGGTCTGGTTTTCCGGGAGGGCAGGGTTGGGAAGCAAATCTTAAACTCCAAAGGTTCAGATCTTTGAACAAAGGACAGGAAGTTGCCCCGAAGCACTCGATTGCCATTGTTTCTCAAGGCTCGTCAACCACAGCCTTCCAGGAACTGGGGTTAGTCACTTCAGTGGGTGGTCAAGTCATCTGTCTAGGTCTAACTAGAGTCTGAGCTCACAGCTCCGGACCCTGGGTCTTGCCTGGAGGCGGAAACCCAGCTAGGAGTAGAATACAGGCTCGGCTCCTAAATATGTACAGTGGCAGGACTGGGTCAGGTCCCAGCTTCGGGGCTTCGGAGCTCTACTGTGAGAAGTGAACTGAAGTTGCTCTCTGCCATCCCTTAGTTCTGAGTCCCACTGGAGTCCTGGGCGGGGCTCCGACGAGGCTCTTGGGGTGGGGGGTGGGGTGTTCCATGGCAGGATCCCTTCGCTCAAGCTCAGCTTTCCAGTCTGTCGTCTGCAGAACAGACCCGAGTGGTGCCGGTTTCTCGACTTCCTCCTGCACCTCCTTCCTCTTCCTCCAGTGGAGGCAGATCCCTCTTTCCCTTCCTCTTCCCATGCTCCCTGCACCCCTGCCCCCCCTCTGGGTCCCCTCCTTCAGGAAGTGCATTGCCCAGGGTCACCCACCTCCAGCCGCCGCTGCCCCCCGCTCCCCCTCCCCGTCCGGTTGGTGCGGCGGCCCGCGGGCACACGCCTCCCCATACCTTACATGGACAAATGCATGCAGGCAAAGTCAGGAATTCAGGCCCCTGACGTCAGCCTCCAGCGCTCAGGGCACCGCACGGGAGACCGCGGGGAGGGGGTGGGGAGGAAGGAGGGGGAGAGCACCAACCAGCAGCCACTCCCGGCCTGCTGCCGAAGTTTCACTTTTTGTCTGTGGGTTCGCTCCCGGGGCCCGCTCGAGCTTTCCCGGGATAAGTAGCGTTAGCGGCGGGGAGAGCCGGCCGCTGCAAGGTAAGGGCTGGCAGCGGGGCCGGGCACCGGGAGGACGCGGGCCGGGCGGAGCGGGCCGCTGCGGGCCGCGGGCCGGGCCGGGACAATGGGAGGGGGAGTGCCCGGCACCTCCTCCTCCGCCCGAGCCTCCGCCTCCAGCCGTCGCGGCCGCCGCTGCCCGGTCCACCTCCTCCCCCAGGTACCGTAGCGAAGGCTTCCTCCCGCAGTCTCGGCCCGCGGGCGCCGCTCGAACCCCCGAATCCTGGGGACGGGCCGCTGAGGGTGGCGGGGAGCGCGGGTCGCCCTGCTCCGCCCCGCCCGCCGCGGAAGTGCGGGTTCCGGGCAGGGAAGCGGGGTGCACGCCGTGGGGGAGGGGCGGCTGCGGGAATCCTCTGCGCGCCCCGGACCCGGGCCTTTCTGGGCGCCCAGGGGGCGGGGCCGCGCCCGGCTGCTTCGAGCTTTCGTGGAATCTCAGTTGTCACCGCGGGAAGGGCCTAGGGACCCAGTGACTCGGAGTCTTCCCATTTTACAGTCAGGGCAGGCGAGGCAACAAGAGGCGGGCTTTCCTGGAAGTCATCCCTGGAAGGTGGAGACAAGTTAAGATCAGTGGCCCCGGACCCCTACTCCCCTACTGCCTTTTTTTTTTCTTTTTAAATTTTAATTTATTAATTAATTAATTTTTTAAAAAAAATTTTTATTTTTTTTTTTTGTGAGCGATTGTGGAGTCCCCACTGTTTTTAAGCACTGTAGATTACAGAGGCCAGACTTTGCCCTCTGGGAGCGCTCACTGGAACGCAGGAGTCTAACCTGACCCGAAGTAGGAAGGGCCAAATACTGGAGAGAATGCAATGACCAGGTTTTTATGGGAGTTTTCGGAAAGACTTTCTTATTTTGGTCTCCATGGTGGGGGCCCGAAATCCCAGAGGGGTCTGTGATTGACTCTTTTGAAGGATAAGAGTTTTCTTAAGTAAGGAAGGCAAGGCCTTTCTTATCAGGGAGGCAACTGCTGACCAGAGAAGGCTAAACAAGGGTGGAGAGTGGACTTGAGTGGAGTTGTGTTCGTGGCTTGGGGTGGGAGTATGACAGGAGACGGTATCAGTGGAGTTGTGGCTTGGGTACTTGGACTGGGCAGTGTAAAATGTTTGTAGCCTTCTTTCTCTTTAGGAAGGGGGTCCACTGCTTCCCTTCCCCCACGAGGAAGGCCTGGCAAGACCTCTCCGCGGATCCATTCTGTGACTCTCCTGTTTCTATACACTCCCTTTGCAAACTTACCTCTGCAGTAAAACTTTTTTCTGGAAGATGTTAGTGACTTAATGGTTCACTGTTTTCACTATTCCCTGCACAAGCCAATTTTCAGAAAAGCTTTAGGGGAAGAAGGAAAGTGTATAGGGCTACTGTAGAGTGAGTTAACCGCTCCCCTATGTACCGTCGCTCAGTTTTACAAACAGAGAAACAAACCCAGGTCCACAGAAGTTGAGTGCTAACCCTGTAGTCTCTGGTGGATTGAGGTGGGGGCGTTGGTGCAGAAACCCAGTAAGATTCTTGTTTTCCCAAGAGTCTCCTGGTGAGGTTCTTGCCAGTGCCAAGGGGCAGTTAAAGAGGAAATTGTGTATCTTGTATTTAATCTTTGGAAGGCAGCCTGTGGAATTCAGAATACAGTCTCCTGAGGATTAGCTGTGGGAAGGGTGGGGGGACATGCCAGGGGTCCTGAGTTGGGGCAATGTCTTGCCTTGCCTATCTTGAAGCCTCTCCTTTTCCAACGCCCCGTCCTGTAGTCCTGTAGTTCCTCGTAAGCAGCTCTGGCCTGGAGTTGGGCATAGGCAGTGGGAGAGGAAGCCAATTCCTGAATTGATTATTAAGGCTGGGATTGAGTAGCACCCTTTGTGTTGGGACATTCTCTTGTGTGAGGAGGTGATTCTTCTGAGGAAGGTAGACATTCCCAGAGTGGGAGAGGAGACATGATTCTGAAAGGCTTTAGGAATGCCGGGCCATCTAGTTTGCATATGACTTTTGAGGGTTTTGAGCAGGCAGGAACATGATTTCGAGAGTTGGCATAGAGAAGCAGCCTCCTGCTGCCCGGTTTCAGGGAGAGGTGATAATTTGGCTTAAGAAAATGATCATGGGCTGTTGTTTCATTTGCTTGGCATGTGTTGCTGAAGATTTATTATGTACCACCACTGTCAAATATAAAAATTGTATGGCAGGCTCTTATTTTTATTGAGACTGAACTTATTAAATAAGTTCGCAAATACACCTTTTTTCATGTCTTTATACCACTGAAATATGATTGCCTCTTAACTAAAGATGGATCCTAGTTGAGCCAGTTTTTATTCTAAAGTTGATAATGATACACATAATCCCTGTTTTAAATTTGGTAAAAATTTGGTTGTCAGGTCCTTTATGAATGTATAATACTTTTGCATTTCGTAAAGATACTTTTCTATCAAATATTCTATGTGAACCTCTGAGAACTAAGCCTGGTGACAGGGCCATCTCCATTTTAACCCTTTGCCTGAGGTTTCAGAGCTAATTCCAGGTGTACACATAACTGTTAATTCCAAACTTGGGGTTCTTGATAAGCACGTGTATCCTGGCTGTGGAGCTATGTGGATTAATTGGGTTAGATCTGATTTCAGAACTATGGCTTATAGTACTGGGGTGACGGGAGCGGTTAAGCCAAGGACAGTACAGCTTGTAAGGGCTGGGAAGAAACTGAAGGGTAACGTGGTAAACCAGTGGCTGGGGTTGCAGAAAGGAGAAGCCTCAGTGTGGAAACCGAGCTTCAGGCCTGCTCCTTGTAGACCAGAGACACTGAGTCAGTCTGCTGCTGGGAGTACAAGAGGCCTTTCTTCCTGTGTGGAAGGAGCACCAGGTGTGTGTGGATACCGAGTAGCATTATGGGTGTGGTCAGCGTTTTGGCTACTCAGTAGGCTGGAAATGAGCAAAGTAAGCCACCATATATGGGTCCTGTCAGTATTAAATCTCCCCCACTGAGAAACGTAAATGCAGGAAGTAAGGCTCGAGATGGAGCTACCAGACAAAGGAGCTACTGTGCAGGTGCCCATATTAGTCTGCTTTTTTTTTCAGCTGTGTTTTAAAGGGTCAGCATGTTTGTGGAAGTTAGAGGACAACTTCGTGGAGTCTGTTCGGTTCCAGAAACTCAAAGCACCTTGTTTGTACTGCAGAATGCCTTTGCCTACTGAGCCTTTTTGCTTGCTCTGAAGGGGAGGACTATTTATTTTCCCCCCAAAGTATAGTTTATATTTGTCTTGCAGCTGTGAGGGTCGTTAATCATATTGAGGTTCATGATTCATAGGAGAACAAGGCTGGGTGGGGCCTCTGGAACCTTCTCTGGGAGCTTGAGCATATTTTGTCGAGGCGGAAGGCACAGGAACATTTTTTCTAAGTGTATGAGTGAATTTGAGACTTTGACCCAGCACAGGAAGGAGGCCCTCAGAGCTAGATGTGTGCATTGGTGGGTGGGGAAGTTTCCTGGAATATGGATTTGGAATGCAGCACTTTGCCTAACTAAACTCCTTAGAGGTGAGGAAGAGGGAGAGAAAGTGGTTGTTGCTGCTACCTGTGTGGAAGGCTGAACTTGGGTATTCATCTATTGGCCTGAAGGTGCATAGGAACTCGGACCGTGCCGGTGAGCTGGTTAGGAGCAATGGGAAATATGTTGGGGAAGTTTGCTGTAGTTGTCCCAAGGCTTGGAAGAAAAGGCTAATATGTTCCTACTATAGATCCCAGGAGTGAAATTGGTCACTAGTTGAGGGCTAAAGGCAGGAAGGCTGGGACGATAGCCATAAAGCTGAGGCCAGAGGATGTTTATCGTCTTAGCTTTTCTAGATAGCAATGTAATTTTGACATGTTGAATGCTTAGCATATGCTCGAGTAAGTGCCACACTGGTTCCCTAAAGTAGGATTCACGATTGTTGTGTTTTGGGTGTGGTTTGTCTCTCGAGGACTCTGTTGAAGGCTTGGTCCCCAAGTATGTGCACATAGTGGGAGCTTTAGAGGTGAGGACTAGTGGATTGGTCTTTAGATCGTTATAGAAGTGTCTTTTGAAGGGATTTTCTTGAAACACAGCTTGAACAGTTATGGAAATGTTAGCCTGATTTCTGATTGGCTCTTTCCTGTTGGCTGATGTGACTTTTCTCCTGTGGATTCTCCCATTTCTTTTTTGGTGCCATCCTCCAGAGCAGAGGTGATATAATTTGAGTTTCTAGGAACCCTGAGTTAAGTAAGCCTCCTTTCTTCATAATGGTCCCCAGTGTCAGGTATTATTAAGTTATAAGAACTAAAATCGGCCTGATTTGATGACCGTCAGTCTCATTTTACAGATGAGAAAGTGAGTTTGGTGAAATAAGATTGCAGAGCTAAGTGGCCTGCTTAGTTCTGAGCACTTGCCTGGCCTGTGGTGTCTTCACTGGATACTAATATCTGTTTCTATAATCAAGAAAACTAGAGAGCCATAGTATTTTCGGTGCACATGCATTGGGTTTGGGGATGCACATGCATTCGCCTGAGGATGAAGCTGAGCTGCGGCTTCTTGGGCCCATGCTGGTGTTGTTATCGACCCTACTCTCCTGCTAACACACTACCCTACCATGTCTTCTGTAGAGCCAGACTGTGTCGCAATGGAGCCAGCAAGCTAATGCTCCTTCCAGTGCATCTCCCCTCCCATTCCCTTAGAGTGATCTGAATTCAGTGTCCCCAATAGAGAGGTAGTTGGGACAGTAAGACAGTGATCAGATATTGGAGACTGGTTGTCTGTCATTTCCCTGGCCTTACGGCTCGTCCAGGGGATCCTGGGTGCACTCTGGTGGTAAAATGCAGCCTTCCTGTTGGTTCTTGCCCTTCTGTAGGCTGTGACCCTTTATAAATCTTTCTGGCTCTTGACTGAAAGGAATCAGCAATGTTCCCCTCTGTCACCTTCCTGCCTCAGGTACGCTGTTTATATTTTATGGCTCTGGAGATAAAAGTCCTATGGCTGTATGGGTAAAGTACCCCGACAAGAGCAGCGGAAGAAAGTGTTTTATTTTGGATAAACAGAGGGACAGGAGCACAAGGCAGCTGGTCACACTGCATCCACATTTAGTAAGCAGAGAGGAGAGAGACGAATCCTTGTGGGAGGCTGACTTTCTTCAGTTTGTTCAGTCCAGGATCCCAGAGCATTCAGCGGTACCACAGATTCTGGTGGTTAGTCTTTCCACCTCACTTAACCTAATGAAGATAATTCCTCCCAGGGTAGATCGGAGGCTCATTCTCTAGATTTCCTAGATCTCATCTAGTTGACTATTAACCACCACAGGCTTCTATGAGCTATTTATTGTTTATTATTTGTGGAGGAAAGACAGATCCCTGCCCCAGTGTCCCTGACATGACATCTGGCAAAATGAATAAAACTTTTTTTTTTTTTTTTTCATTTTGAGTCCCTCTTGTTTGTCGTATTTTGAAGTAACTGTTAAATAAATCAACAGTGTTTACAATGTAACGCTAGCCACTTCACAGAACAGAGTTGCTTTTCTTCCTCCTTTCTGCTTTTGCTATCTTTCTGAGAAAGACTCTCAGGCCACAGAGGTTGGCATTGAACTCACTATGTAGCTGACAATGGTCTTGAACTCATCCTCCTGCCTTGACCTCTCAGGTGCTGTGATTACAGGGGTTTGCCACTAGGCCTGGATCTCTTCTTTACCTTAAATGAGTGGTTCTCAACTCTCCTAATGCTGGGACTCTTTAGTAAGCTCCTCCTGTTGTGGTGACCCCCAACCATAAATTTATTGTCAGTGCTATTCATAACTGTAATTTTCCTATTGCTTGAATTGTAATGTAAATACCTGATATGCGCAGATGGTCTTAGGCAACCCCTGTGAAAACGTTGTTTGATCTCCAAAGGGGTCGTGACCCACAGGTTGAAAACCACTGCTTTAAACTGTTCTCCATGGGCTGTAGATGTCACTCAGTGGTAGAGCACTTGCGGAGCATTTGTCAGACTCTGGGCTCAATTCTCAGCAATTAGAAAAGCTTCTGTGGTCTGCAAGGATGTCAGCATTGTAAATGGCCACATTCACAATGCCTGAAAGAGTGCCTGGCTTGTGAGAGCGACTCTGGAAATATATGCTGCCCGAAGAAGGGGCAACATGGTTTACTGCAACCACAGGATGTAGGCACGGGGAAGGACCAGTGCTTTGGAGCCTGGAGCATGCAGAGACCTGGGACTGAATTGGGAATTGTCTGTACCTGCTACCGGAGGCACTCAGCAGTCAGGTCACAGGGTGAAGCCTAAGGCCTGGGAATGAGTGGGGCTTGCTGGGTAACCATAATAAAGGATTATTACAGGACAGTTCCTCTTCTCATGCATCCAGGTGCTTAGTTATCCTAGAATGTGCTACTGCCTTTTGAATGTACACCTCTGATTTCTCACCTGACAGCATAGACTCAGGCTTCTGGAAACCTTATCTCAAGGGCTAAGATCCACTTTTTTTTTTTTTGGTTTTTCGAGACAGGGTTTCTCTGTATAGCCCTGGCTGTTCTGGAACTCACTCTATAGACCAGGCTGGCCTCGAACTCAGAAATCCGCCTGCCTCTGCCTCCTGAGTTTAAAGGCGTGCGCCCCCACTGCCCGGCTAAGATCCACTTTGTGCCGTGAAGAAATTTCTAGTTTTTTTTTTTTTTTTTTTTTTTTTTTTTTTTTTTTTCTTATTTAACCCTATCTACTCCATACCAGGTATGAGAGTATATAGTTTACGTCTTATAATAAGTTCAATACATGTGTCCTGTGTGATTACCACGTGTGAGGCAGAAGCGCTCACACTGCACTGCATGCTGACATACAAGGAAAACCAAGATGGTCTGTGCTTTCGGGGAGAGACCAAAGCAGGCTAAGGGCCCAGGGAAGTGAGAAAGCAGGCAGATTGAACAGCCAGGAAAGCATGGATGCTCACCTGGAATCCCGCTGAAGACTGTAGCAAAGAAGACCTTTGTGCTGGCTTCGGAGGGATGAATAGGCGCTCTCATAATAGAAACAAATATTTGGCAGGCAGGGGGATTTCTATTTTTTATTATTTTCATTGGTATGCTTGTGCATGCGTGCACACGCTGGTGTAGGGTAGCTGACGGAGGGCAACTTGGGAGAGTTGATTCTTACCTTCTATTGTGTCCACAGGATTTGAAGTCAGGCTTGGCAGCAGGTACTTTTGCCAGCTGAGCATCTCACTGGCTCATAGGCAAAGGGATTTTAAAATATGTACCCAAGCCTGAGACCTGTGTGTGGAGCAGTACAAAAGTAGTATCTGGGACTCAGCCCAGGGGGCTAATAAACTGTTCCAGGCCAGAGAACACAGGCCTTTAACTTATCAGGAGGGAGGGGGGTTTCTAGTAGTTGTTTGCTGATGAGTACTGACAAATTGTTTAGTTCCTGTTCTTGTCGCTGATTATTTGCCAACCTCTCAGCCTTGGCTGAGAAAAACTATTTTGTGGACACTGAAGCTCACAGGCAGAAGGAGAGCCCAGGCTGGCATTGAGGGCCCACCTCCCAAGTTAGTATGGTCTCGAGTCTTGTCAGTCAGCATTGTCCTTCTGACTTCATAGATGAGGAAACAGGAAAGGCACAGATTTTCTCAGTAGCCCGTGGTCCTTGTTCCCAGGAAGGCCTTTCCTCCAAGATTTGCTGCAGTTTGTTCTATAGGGGACCAAGAAAACTTCCCCAACCTGGAGATCATTGTATCTCAGGCTTGAAACTCTTACTTGGTACTTTGAAAACATTATGATTAGAGTGGTGGTTCAGTTACAGGCAGTGTGGTTTGGGATTTATCAGTCTAACTGCTACTGATGCCTGCTACTGGCCCACGAGAACCAGACTCCTTCATCTTTGCTAGCTTTCACCATTCTTTAGACAACCCTTGTCACCATTTCTCATTATTCAAGTTCCGTTCCATTTCGTTCCGTTCCATTCTTCCAGACTGTGTCTTATTATGTAGATTTAGCTGACCTGGAACTCCCTATATGGGCCAGGCAGGTCTCTCGCTTACAGATATCCTCTGGTCTCTGCCTCCCTAGTGCTGAGATTAAATGTGAGGACCAGCACTCTGGGCTGAGTTTTCCTTGTCTCTTTAAACCTGTATCTCAGGACTCAACTCTCCAAGCCCGTTAGTCTTTCTTTGCCTTGAGTAGCAAGGCAAATGCATTTTATAATCATTTTTTTTATTACGTAGTTCCTAGTTGCAACTCAAGAGATATATTGGCAAGATCTGTCTTTCTGGCAGAGAGTGGGCAAGAAGTCACGCGTGAGGAAACCTTCCCATGGAGGCACAAGGCTTTGAGTGTCAGAGTGAGAATTGGACTCATGTCCAAGGTTTGCTCCTTAAGTTTTTCTTGTGAACATGAGGTGGTTGTTGGGAATGGCCTTGCTTCAGATGCACAGGCAGGAAACAGTAATTTCACTGTGACTTAGAGCAGCATTAGTTGCCTCTGTGGGGCTTTGCAGGGTTAGCTGGAAGGTGAACCCAAAGGTCTGGGTTTTAGTAGGCTGTCATTTTGACAGTGCCATCACCAGAGGCTTTTGTTGTAGGGAATACAAAACAAACCTTTGAGCCACTCATAGGTTTAGCGATCTTAGGTCAGTTCTGGAACACTCCTCAGCTTCAGTTACTTTCAAAGTAATGATATCTATCTATCTATCTATCTATCTATCTATCTATCTATCTATCTATCTATATCTATTTTACATGTATATATCATTATATATATATTATATATATATAATCTTTCACAGTAATGAATTTCAAATCATACGATAAATCAGGATGTACTTGTAGAGATGAGAGAAATTTCCATGACAGTGCTTCATGAGCATCGATGGTGCGTCTGTGTAGCTCGCTTTGCAGATATTTGTGAGGACCTAGATCTCTGTGTAGTGTTGAGATATACAGGTGTGGTCCGTTCAGAGTGCCCAGCATGGCACCTGCCACCTGTGGTGACACCACTCTCTCTGATGTGAAGAGATGACATTTAGATGTCAGTACCTCTATGATCCAGTCCAACTTGTACCATTTAGTAGGGGGACTTCTCCAGGCTTGGCTCTGGGACCTCTTGCTAGCAAGAGCACCATTGTTCGGAGGAACATGTTTTTTAAGCGAGTGAGAGCTTCAGGCGTTGTCAGGCATTTCCAGCTGTGCAGAAGGTTCAGGGAACAGCTGGGCACTCCTTCCACTGTCCTGCTCTAGCTTGGGTGTTTGTTTGTTGTTGTTATGTTTGCATCTTTCTAGCCATGGGATTTTCTTCTGTAGTCATTGACTGTGAAAAGGCCTCACCTCTCTCCAGTATAGCTTTCAGTAATTGAAATAGAACGTTACACCTGAAGGGTAGAGCCAGGCTTTCCACAGAATCTTTTGTGACAGGCAGACTACATGACCAGGCCAGGCCAGGACACTGACCTTTGGTGTCTCGGCACCCTCAGAATGGATGCTTTCTTGCTGAAGCTGTGCCCTGTGTGCCCTGGTTGCTCAGTCTGGTAACCAGCAGTTCAGTGCCATCCTGCAGAGAGCTTTGGGGCAGAGAGGCTTTCTGAACAGCTGAGATTACAGCCTGGTGCCGCCTGGCCTTGCTAGAAAATATTTTTTTCCCTTTATATTAAAAGATTTCTGAATTTAAGGTTTTAGCCTGGATTTCTTTGCATACTAAAACATCTGCAGCGGGCTGGTGAGATGATTCACTTGCTCTGACCTCTGTGTGTGTGCTGCGGTATGCACACAACCCAGTAAGTATGTGAGTGAGTAAGTAAATAAGTAGTGATTGTAATAAATGAAAAGCAGATCTGCCCCTACCTCCTGGGTGAAACAGCCATCTTTCGGGCTGTCCTGTTTTTGCCTATGCACTTGCTCCCTTTTCTTCTCAGTGGTGCTCTGAGCTGCAGGACGGATCACTTATAGGTCATTTTACCTCTGTGTGAAGACTGATCGAGGCATTGTAAGTGACACACATGATGCCAGACCCAAGTTAACAACTCAGCAAGTAGCTGCTGTCTTGTCTTAGGTGAGGCCGGGCACTCATGGATCACGGTTGAATGGTCTGCATGTGGGAAGGCTGGATATCAAGACGTGTAAGCACGTCCTTTATTCAGACGGATTAAGCATGTTACCTAGAGTATGTGAAAGTGCTGTGAGGGGCGCAGAAGAGGCCTGCTGGACTGGAGCTTGTGTAGGAGCTTGCTGGGAGTGCCTGGGCTTGTTGAGACCTTGGAGGATGGGAAGACTTGGGCCTAGGTGTGACAAGCGGCTGAAATTGCTCTCGCTACTAAGAGTTGGGAAAGATTGATTGTCTCTGTGTACTTTAGCTGGGTTCCTGGATCTGTTATTTTCCATGTTGTGGTCCGTCTTGATAATGATCGCTAACTGTAGATGAGTGCTGTAATGAATAAAGTGCCAGACGCTCACAGTGTTACCCACCCTGACTGTTTCTTATGAATTTCCACTGAGTTCCCCCTTGTGTACCTTCCAGGAAGAAAACAATTTTGTTGGCACCTGGACCTTCTGTCTTGTTTGGTATGAAAGGAATCACTTTCAGGGACTATAGTAAGGTGTAGCCACCCAGAGGGCAGGGTGTTCTCTGAGTCATGGGAAAGGCAAACTCTGTGGTGACCAGGCAGGTAAGTGGAACATTTTCTTAGATTGAGGTGAAAAGGAGGTCAGCCTTCTAGTAGTTTGTCATTTCTACCCTAAAAGTCTTTTTCTCCCTTGCCTGGAGGTTAACCAAGTCACTTGAGAGTATTAACATTGGCAGTTGACAGAACTCTAAAGGTATAATGCAGTTACCCATCAAGTTAGCCCAGTTGTATATTCAACAGCATGAGGTGACCTTATGAATAGATGAATACATACATGAATATCTTAGTTGCCGTGTTAAAACACCTCGACCAAAAGCAGCTTGGGGAGGAAAGGGTTTATTTGGCTTATACTTCCAGGTAACAGTCCATCACTGAAGGAAGGCAGGGCAGGAATTTGAGGCAGGAACTGAAGCAGAAGCCACGGAGGAATGTTGCTTACTGTCTTGTTCAGTCTGCTTTCTTATGCAACCCAGAACCATCTAATAGGGGGTGACCCTTCCCTAGCAGGAATGTACCCACCTATACCAATCACCTTTCAAGAAAATGCACCATAGACTTGCCTACAGGAAACCTTAAAGATGCATTTTTAATTAAAGTTTCTTCTTCCCAGGTATGTCTAGGTTTGTGTTGATAAAATCTACCAAGCACAATGAATGCTACCATGGCTTAGGAAATTGGAAACCGAGTACTGGGTGAGCCCCTACCTCTAGGTGATCAAATACGTTGTCAAGACAGTATGTACATGGGAGGCTATGGCAGAAAGACCCTGAGTTCTAATGTCAGCCTGGGCTACAGGAAGTAAGACCCCATGTTAGAGAAAAAAAGTACAATGTTTTGTAGATAATATCTGCTGGCTCTGATTTGCTAGTGACTAACCGCAGGGTCCTTTATAGGGAGGCTCTACAGCTGAAAAGATTGTTATAGTTGAGCATTGAAGTCTGAGTGAGAGTTTAGTGAGCTAGGGAGGTACAGAGTGAGGTAACATGGGCAGAGACATTTAGGTGAGGAACTGTATGATGTCTGGGAAAATTGGATTTAAGGGGGTGGACTGCATAGCAGAGAGGCCATGTGGATGGTGGATATCAGCATACCTCTGAAGTGACCTTATTTTCCTCTTCCCAGGGTCTTAGAAAGATGTATTAGTCACTGTTCGATTGCTATGAAGAGACACCATGGCCAAGGCAACTAATAAAAGAACAAGCCGGGCAGTGGTGGCTCACGCCTTTAATCCCAGCACTTGGGAGGCAGAGGCAGGTGGATTTCTGAGTTCGAGGCCAGCCTGGTCTACAGAGTTCCAGGACAGCCAGGGCTACACAGAGAAACCCTGTCTCGAAAGAAAAAACAAACAAACAAAAAACCTCACATCTGATTGGGGACTTGATTACCATTTCAGAGGGCTAGTCTCTGACCATCACGGTGGGAAGCATGGCAGCAGACATGGTGCTGGAGAAGTACCTGAGAGCTCACACCTGATCTAAAAGTCTCAGAGGGACATTGAGCCTGACATGGTCTTTTGAAACTTCAAAGCCTATCCCCAGTACACATCTCCTTCAACAAAGTCATACCTTCCCCAGTAGTGCCACACCTAATCCTTCCCAAATAGTTGGCCAAATGGGGATCAAGCATTCAAACATACAGACCTATGGGGTCCATTCTCACTCCACCTGCCATAAAGGGTGACAAACTATTCTTAAGAAAGATATCAACCCTTTGTTATCTTGTGAAGACCCGGGGAAACCTGTTCAGTCAGAATATGTATGGGCTCTTTGGGAGATAATGACTGTAATCTTTGAAGAAAGTTGACAGTTTAGACTGGAGTATTACAGTAGAAATTCAGACTCGTGTGCTGAGTGTTCTAGAAGTGTAAAGTGCTCTACAATTCTAATGGTTTTCTTTTCTTTTTGTTTTTAATTTCTGGGAAAATATACTTTGAACATACCAAGAACCAGCCTCAGGGGTCCTGAGGAACAGGGGTGTTTGGAAGATGCAAAAGAAATGACTTGAAGTCAGATGATGGGGTGCAAGCTGACAGGCTTGTTGTCTGCTATAGATGGCTCCCTAGGCAGCTCTCTGTAGATAGTTCTTGGCTCTGTAGTCTGTCTGAGACAGCTCTCTGCTAAAGACGATTCTCTCATGCTAGAAACAATTCTAAAAGCTCTCTGGATAGCTCATCATTTTTCCGACCAAAGTCAGAAATCCTGCTAGAAAAAATTCTAAAAGAGCTGTGTTCACTTTACAGAGATCTCCAGACAGCTCATCGCTTGCTAGGAAAAAAATTCTTAAAAAAGAACTGCTCTGGTAGCTCATCTCACACAGACCAAAGCCCAGTCTTTTATTTGCATATCAATTCAATCTTTTACTCCAGAGTCCCTTTTGATTATCTCATGAATTAGCATTTTATGATCTTAGCCCCTTGATTCTTAGAAAAAGACAGCAAGTACACTTTTTAAAACATGGCAAACGAATCCAGAGATTAGCCTGCCTTTGTAAATACAGCAATAAGCTAGCTGGGTGGGATCCAGCTCTGAGATCACCATTCCCACCACCTTAGGCCTAAACTAGCTCTGTCCCAGGCTGACCTTGAACTTAGGAATCTTCCTGCTTTTGTACGCAAAAATAATAAACTTATCTGGGAAGGCTCTTGTCCTGTGACCACCACTCCCCAATCTCTTTATCTCCTTCCTTAGTATCTTTCTGACAAGCCAGCTCATAGTGTAGCTGCCTCTGTTTTTTTAAGTCTGTGAAGCCCCCATATAATTTATATATCCTTATATTTTGCATAGTTGAGAGATTCTGTTTATATATTTCTGAATTCATGTTTTCAGAGTTCTTTCCCACAGCCTTCAGAGCTGTCCTGAGGGTCACAGCTTTTACCATCTTTGCTGAGGACATAGACTCACCCTTGCCTCCTGGACTCATGCTGTCTCTGGTTATCACGTCGTCATTAACCTTGGTAGAGAGAATATTCTCCAATAACCTTGGAAGGGAGAATATTTCCTGATAACCTTGGCAGGGAGAATATTTTCCGAAGGAGGAACATGAAGTAAAAAAAGTATACATATTCATATGTATAAACAAGCATCATGCCAGCAACTGTCAATACACACAGAGGCCCACACACTGCTGGCTCTGTTCCAGGGGCAGGAACCATGTCAAACTGTCCCTTACACATGACCATGCAGGATTTGGCATGAACCTCTTTCTCCTTCCTTCCTTCCTTCCTTCCTTCCTTCCTTCCTTCCTTCCTTCCTTCCTTCCTTCCTTCTTTCCTTCCTTCCTTCTTTGTTTGTTTTTTCTTTTTGGTGGTACTTGGGATCAAACCTAGGATTTTGTGCTTACTAGACAAGTGCTTTACCATTGAGTTACTCTCCTAACTCTTTAACAGTAATGATTACAGATTGCAGAGAGATTACTGTATCAGTAAAGCAGGAGACACTGGAGACTTCAGTATTATGATAATAAATTTATCACCAAGTTATATCTACATTAAGAAAACAGAAAGAGTCCATATCCTTGTTTTCAATCTCATTTGTAATTCCTCCCTAGACCCTGTGTTTTGTTTTATTTTGACAGGGTTTTCCTTATGTAGCCAGGCTGACCTTGAACTTGTGATTCTCCTGTCTCAACCTCCTGAGTGTTGTCATTTTGTGTGTGTGTTGCACATTCATTCCTAGATGAATAAAGTCCATAGTAAAACAGGAACACAAGCAGAAGGATCATACATAATACAAGTAGGTTGGATTAATTGTGAACCCATTTGGGCATGTTTTTGGTGAACTGGAGGGACAGATGACATATTTTCCCATTAAATAAAATAGTCAATTTAGATGTAATAAGGCAGTTATCTCCAGGTAATAAAAATTCAACTAACTTGCCATAACTATCTTGTTTAAAGTCAATTAAGAGCCTCATATTCCTCACTTGCTGGGTGAAATTTAATAGAATTTCAGTTAAGCATTTATTGCTTATTTAATTCAAAATTAAGTTAATCACCACAGTTAGTAACAACCACTGAGTATTTAATTAACATTCAGCAAACTATCTTATTAAGTCTAAATTAGATACAGAAAGGTCTTGTTTATCCCTATCTGTCTCCTTGTGTCCCTTTGCCCACTTCTTGCCCCAGCTGCCCCTGAAGGGCACTTGATGTTCTCATGTCTTCTCTTTTCTCATTTCTCATTTTCTTCCGGTTGAGACACTACTTGCATAAAGGACGAGACAAGGCAGGGGTCTTTGTGGAAACTTCTGGTTGACATACAGATTAGAAACTTTTCCATTTGAGGCCTTTCCACTCTCCTTTTTAAGGATTACTTAGTGCCTCCTCTGTGTGAATCATTCTTCTAAACACTAAGGAAGAAACAGCGAAGGTCGTCTTGACATTTTTGGTTTTCTCATCTAATTCAGAGGAGCTGGTTCAGTTCATTCATGAAACAAGTATGGATGATGGTGAGTAGGGCCCCTTGTATACTCAGGGGTATCCAGACAGACGTCTGTCCTTAAGGAGGACATGCAGCCTAAAGTGGGAGACGCTGCTTAAGAAGGTGTCTTAGGATGAGTGCTGTGAATCTTTGAGACTGTTTCCCAAACTACTAATTCACTGTGAGAAAGTCCAAGTCAAGTAAAGTTAAGTGGTTATCTTTACCTTGAACTTTTCTGAATCTTTAGTTAACTTGCAGGAGGATTGCTTCCCAGGGACAGTATTCCCTCTTCCCCTTTCCCCAGTCAGAATATTTTGTAGGATTGGTGATATGTTATAGAAATCATTTAATCCCAACCCAGGGTTTCTACCCTGCCTTTGACCATTTAGTTTCTGGATAAAAGACACACACAACCTTTATATTCACAATAAACCTTAATCAGCTCAAGAGCTGGGCAGATATCTACCTTCTACGTTATTAAAACCCTGAGTTATTACTTACTGTTTCATCTGGGCTGTTCTTAACTCCAGTTGGCTAGCTCTCAGGGCTATGGTTTCATGAACTTACTGAACCTATGGTGGCTTCTCCTCCTCCTTCCCTTTTTCCTCCTTCATGGTCTCCTTTAACCCCCCCCCCCCCCCAGGCCTGGGAACCCTAAAAACGCACCTATGTCTCTTCTGTCCAGCTATTGTTAAGGTCTGGGTCTATGAGTGACGTATGTTTACAGGTTTTTGTTGTGCAAACCTTGTTCCTTGATTTAAAACTATTGGTTAAATAAGATTGGCTATAGCCAGTTACTAGGGGGAGTAGACGTAGGTGGGTTTGGAGTGACCTGGTTGGAGGAGGAGAGACCAAGGAGAGAAGAAGGAAGAAGAAGAAGGGGAGAAGGAGAGAGGACGCTACTATGAGGGTAAATGGATGATGAGCACATGGCCAGGAGAAACAGCAGGTATCTGGGGTACAATGCTGGGGAGGTAGCTAGGCCAGTAGATAGAAGAGTAGATTGGGGGTTACCCCCCAGTAATTGTCAAAGCCAAATAAAATAACTGTAGTCTGAGTCTCATTTATTTGTAAGCTAGTTGGGGATAAGAGTAAATTGGTTGTTCTACAGTGATTTAGTTTGCCTTAGTAAAGCTGCTTTGGGCTATGGTACCTGTCTCCTAGCTCTCCTAGCCAAGGAGAGGTGTGCCTTCACTAGAGTAGCCATGATGGAGGGTCAGATGTCCTGTTCTGGATGATGTCTGACGTTAGAAGCAGTACTGATGCCGGTGTGAACTACAGTCTGGTTTCTTTCGTGGTGAGAGGTGGGTCTTATAGACAAAGACTGTGTAAGTAGAGTAACTTACAGGGAACCAAATAATCACTGAGCTACCTGGGTAGAGATCTCTAACACAGTGACATACCTCAGGTTGGTTCTTATCACAGCTTGAAGCTCAGCGCAAGAGGCAGGAAACCATTTAGTACCTAACTCTCTGTCTCCAGTTTTGTTCCAACTGAGCAACTGCCGTCTGCAGAAGTGATCACCGTGTCTTCTGCAAGGCGTTCTAATGCCTTGCTTGGTGGACATCTTTATTCACTTTTTATTTATTCTGTTATATAGTGCTTCCCCCATCTTTCTGTCCTCCCTAGCTTTTCTTATTCTGGTGACTCATCTACTTTTTCAGTTTTTTATTTGTGGGATCATTTTTATTTGAGTCCAGCCTATTCTTTCCTATATTCTGTGTTACACTTCACCACAATTATTCTACTGGTGTTCTTTCTAGTAGAAGTCAGCAGATGGGAAGTGCTAGATGGTACAGAGATAATCTACAAAATGTGGTCCACCACAGCTCTGAAGATGCATTTGCTCAGACTCTGTAATACTCTCCTTGTATAGAAACAGGTATAGCAGGAACTGGGAGACTTTTTTCCTCATGCTATTTTTGGGCATGAATATTGCCGTATCCGAGTCTGTGTACCTATCAATGAAGTGTGAGCATTAGACACGGTGCATGAAAGTCTGGTATAAGTAGAAAGGGCGTATTTCAAGTAGACATTGCTGAGTTTTAACAGTTACTAAGTCAGACTGCAGGAAACCTGCACTGTTTAGTAGGCAACATTTTTGAGCTTGGCATTCTGAGGAAACTTGTGTAGTGAGCATAGCTGCATGCCCACACATAGTAGGCGGACATTTCATGAAGTCCACTGTGGCAGCGAGGTCTCCTGTACTCCAGCTTCTAGATTTTCTTTATGTTGCTTTTTAGCCACCTGCCCTGACTTTTCTTGTCTTCCACTCTCTCAGTCTTTTTGATCCTTTCTCTGGCTTCTCTACCTGGATGGGACCTGCTTGGGAAGCTTGGAAGGAAAGACAGATGGCTGTGAATTGGGGGCAGACTGAAGGAGGTTTAGGATGTGGCCAGCCACTGATCTTTCTGAGGGGTTATCAGTTCTTCAGAACCGTTATTTATTGAGCACCATGGTTCAGAGAGTGAGGCTGGTGTTGTGCCTTAAGTATCTCATAGTGGAGGTAAGGAGAAAGGTTGTCTTTTTCAGATTGATCAAGATATTGTTAGGTGCTCCAATGTCTTCCGATTGTTCCCCCCACAACCCCAGGGTTTCTCTGTGTAGCCTTGACTGTTCTGTCACTCACTCCGTAGATGAGGCTGGCCTCGAACTCACAGATCCACCTGCCTTTGCCTGTTGAGGGCTGGGATTAAAGGTGTGCACTACCAAACCGTGCATGCTCCTGTTACTCTTAAGTAGCTGGCATTGCAAACCCTGGAAGATCAAACCATTTTTCACCATCTTCCAGAGCTGACACTTCAGGAATTCAGTACCATCAGGTGGCAGGCTGGAAGTCATGCTGTGAACTCGAATACAAGCTTTCTAGAACAATGTGCCAGAAAAGTTAGGTGCAGGATGTGCTTAGATGTGAAAGGCCATTGATAATGCAGTAAGGTCTGGTTCTCCAGTAGAGATTTTCAGATTTGTTAATGTCACATTTCATTTCTTGTGATTTTTTTTTTTTTTTTTTAGAATCTAATAAATTTTATTCCCTTAACAAAGAGAGAGAACTTCTAGAGTGATACCCTAATTTCCCAATAAATTTGCTTTTTTTTTTTAATCCTGAGCAAAATGTTATCTCTCAGTGATCCCTTGATCTATTTAGTTTTAAAAACTATTTAATTAACAAAAACTATATGTATGAAAGCAGTTAAGTGCAGTGTGGTGT